>OY282607.1:65410363-66010363 GCA_958298945.1 Atherix ibis
ATGTCACCAAGGAAGATAGCTATCCACTACTAAGGATTAATGATTCGGTGGACGCGCTAAGTGGAATGAAGTGGATATCCATATTAGACTTGAAAAGTAGCTAGAACACGGGCACCGTGCACTCCACAATTCAGTCACAAGTAGGGCACATTGGCCTAAAATCCGATTTAAAGTGGAATTGGTAAGTCTCGAAAACATTCGTATCCCGCCAAAAATTGTATATAATGCCGTCTGTCTATCCATGGATAGACAGACGGCATTATATATAGTAACCAATATAATAATGCCGTCTGTCTATCCATGGATTCACCGCCGTAATAAGACGATGGGTTTGCTATCAGTGGCATCATCCCAATAATTTTGCCACATCCTCTTTGACTCGTTTCTTTCCTCCGCACATGCCACGGATCGCGCCACAGCAGCACACCCATCTCTCCGGCGAGATTTTAATCTGTATAAATCCGGCAACAACACAAATGGCCTCGTAAGCACTATTCAGAATGCGCAAGCCACTCTCAATGCTTCTCACCAGCATATAGTAGGTGCTCCTGTAACCGCAGCCTTTCGTCAATCATCACCCCTAGGTACTTTAGAGATACTCGCGATATCACCTCATGTTCGCCAATCCTTTCTGGATATTATCTCTTCTCTTTCTTCCCATGATTAGGACTGCCTCTGTCTTATGGTCCGCAAGGCTAAGACCGGCTACTTGAAGTCAGCTTCAAACTGAAGCCAGAGTCTCATTACAGATCTGTTCTTTGTTCCTCATTACAGAGCCTGAGGATACCATCATATATCATATTCTACAACAGAGGTGATTCTGTATGATCTCTCCCTATAGCTCCTTCTGTACAACATAACTCTAATACTTAGGTAGTCTTCCATTATTCTGATAATGCTCTTCGCAACACCCATTGAGCCCAGGACATCAAGAATACGATCCCATTTCGCCGAGTTCAAGGCGTTCTTTACATCAACAGTTATTATGGCACAGTACTTTATGGATCCCTTTTTGTACCTTTTGCCCTCGATATCTTTACGCGCTGTCCCAACAACCAAATCAATAGCATCCAAGGTAGAGCAAGCCCTCGTGGGGCCGAATTGAACTGCAGATAAGCCTCTCTGCCCCTCGGTAAATTCCTCCAATCGATTGCATAAAATGCGTTTGAGGATCTTACCAGCTTTGTCCCGAAGACAAATTGGACGGTATGACGAAGGCTCCCCAAGTGGCACCGTTCTTTTTGGTTGTAGCATCAGACTAAGCTAGGTATTAAACTCTTCCAAAAATAAATTCGGATGGTATCGACCCTTGATGTCTTTTTGTCACCGATTTTCCTGCATCCCTGAAGAAGTTCATCCTGAGTAATTCATGGGATCTGAACGCTGCCAGGCCTAAAATATAATATAATTCCATATAGTTACTGATTGCTGAGGGAACAATTGGGTGACTATTCTGACCAGCAACCCAGGGCAGGTTGGAGCTGCCAAGGAAGAACTCCTCAGTCTCTTCATAACTACTTGATATGGCGTATCCCTTAGGTTATTGTCAACTTCGGCGTGTAGTTCTCTCCAGCATCAACGTTTGCTCTCCTTCGTGGAGCGTCTGAGCAAAAGATATTGAGGTTTACCCCTTGAACGTTGGCACAGTCTTTACACCTTTTCCTTAAATCATCAACCTCGTTATTTCACCAATAAATAGATGTACGTCCAACCTAGATGTATCGTCGCATCATATGCATCAGAAATGTGAGACATCAGCTGTTAAGCCTTGCACTCACCAGAGCCGGGCAAGTGTAAAAGCTGTGCATCTGTAAAAGGGCCACAGATAAGAAAAAGAGGTAAACTGGAACTTTACAATGTCGGTGCTTTATGAGAAAGGATAGCACTCGATTTAGCAGGATCTTTCCCTACTACGAAAAACAGAAACCGATACATACTCGTAGTGATACACTATTTTACGAAATGTTCAGAGACGTTTGAAATACCGAATCGGGAGGCGATAACATTAGCGGAAAGGCTAGTCACAGAAGTTACTACTATTTTCGGAAATGTGCCAGCTTATGGGAATTCCAAAAACTAAGACAATCCCATATCATCCTTAATCGAACGCAATGTTTAAACGTTTCAATCAAACTCTGGAATGGCATTTATATAAATTGGTAGACGAGCATCAAAGAAACTGTGACCAACATTATACCCTTGCTGTACTTACTGAAATCAACATATACCCCTGTTCTACTTACTGGCCAGTGGATGTACTTGCTGGAACTCCGCAAGGAACATAAAATAATATGGCAGAGTATGCACTTAATTTGAAAGAGAAGATGAATGCCATTTATTGTCTGGTAAGACATGCCGGACTATGGGTTAGTGACAGGATGAAGAGTCGTTACGATTGCTGTGGCAGAACTATGTGTCATTTTTCGTTCCATAATAACGGGTCAGGAGTACCATGACCATGTTACCCACGTAACATGGATATGGTGTGTTCTACAAGATTCTAGAAAAGCGGTTCGATAGAGTTCCAGAGTATTCCAGACCAGTATAAATACGAGCGCTATTTGCCAGCTAGTGAGTTTAGTCTGAACAGAGATTCTGGAACGACTGGTTAAAGTCTGTAATATAGCATACGACGAATAAAGTCGGAAACAGTTAACGATAACCATTATTTGAGTGATCTGTTGATTAAGCTAGAAGATTTAAGTAGGATTCCAGCGTATAACCATTATTTGAGTGATCTGTGCAAAAACAGCTAGAAGATTTAAGTAGGATTCCAACGTTCTAAGCAAATAAACAACGTGTACGACCGTAATAATATTGTATATGATATAAAATGAGCCGTTATTTCTAAAGTGGTCTAAGTTTTTTCCTTAAATATAAAAAGAGATTTCTTCTTTTTGTATTTATAACTACACATTCAATGATGACCGATTGCATCGTAAATTAATCAAAGTAGTTTTAGCTGTAAAATTTTATCGCCGAAATGTGTTTTTTTTGATTTGTAATAAGCATATTTATACATATTATATTAGCATACAGTTACATATGTACCGGACAAGACTAAATTATTATTTAGCATTTACATGAAATAAATTTTTAATTAACTCGATTATTCGTGTACTTAAATGCCTTTGCTGCCGTTATTATTTTTATCATTAAAAAACCAATTTTAGGAAAGCTAACTTCTAAGAAAATATAAATTTAAATTTGCTTTTGTTTTTATTTTTTTAATTTTTTTTTTTTTTTTATATCTAAAAAAATCGTTTATTTTTCAAAATAATTCGAATAATATTTGTTGTGTAGTAAAATATTGTTAAAAGATAACCCAAATCGATATTTTTAATGTCAATATTTTTAAATTAATTCAAACGCAAATCTCAAATATCTCAATAATATGAAAAAGTGAACTTATTCAAAAACAACGGCTCACATATTTATTAAAAATGAATATTTAAAAATAAACATACAATATTTTATTAGAAAAAAAATATCAATTAATTTTTTGAAAGCTTACTCATCAAAACACATTGATGGAAAATATTAATAAAATTGTTAAATATTCATCGAAAGTAGGGAAAAAATTAGATACGCTAATATAAATAAAGTCTAAAGCAGAGTTACAATTTAAGCATTTCTATTTGTTTTCATGGGAAAACTTCAGGAAATGCTATTGATTTTTATACAGGAAATACTATTTACGAGCGAATACACTTACCTTCGAGGATCGTAGAGCTTTTTGAGTAAATTAATTAAAATAACCTTCCTTTTTTATCCATTGGACACATCACAAACGATTTCCTCTTTTATACGTTTCCCTTTTATATAAATAGTTTTTGTTTTAAGCTTCCTTCCTTAGCAATTTCCTGATCCCTTTTACCTATCTTGTCGAATTCAATATAAATATAGACTTAGAACTTTTATACTAAAAGACAATAATAATAGAAGAAGTAGAAGGGATGAGGTGAGGCTGGTGAATAAAAGCACTGAGCAAAAATAATCGTTTGTTACATTATAGTGACCTTTTTTTCGCTCTATGAGCAAAATTAATTGCACCAAAAATGGAAGCTGCAAGTAAATGTCCGGACAACATACTACGTAGTCGTATACAAAAGGCTATGCGAAAATAGAAAATTGCTGGAAAATGGAAAAATGGGTTGCTATAAAAAGCTTGGAGCCAGCCAAGAACTGGACAATTATTAAAAGGTTTTTAATTAAGGTAACAAAGATTAAGCTAAAATCACACTCACTACCAAAATGGTAATTTTTTACAATTTAACCAAGCGAAAAATAATACAGTGTGTGCAAAAGTACATAAATTTAATTCGATATTTTCTCTTAAGAATTGTTTAAATGTATTTTGGATGTTTTTAGAACATTTATTAATTCCAGTAGCAAATAAGCAATTGTATTGCTTATTATACTATAGAATAGAATTTTTAAATACTTCATTAATAGAACAGTCAATTATTTACAAGAAAATAAAGTTAGAAAAATCCTTTTGAATCATGTTGGTTTTTTTAAAAAAAAATATTTCATTTACATTAGTGTGATATGAAAGCTAACTAAATAATAGACCTATGATTTAATGTTATATTTTTTAAAAGGTCTACCATTTATAGATGACAGATACGTGTATATAGAATTTTTATTGATTGGTATTTCGAAGTCGAAATTTTTTAAAATGATATTTAAATGTCGATTGTTGATAAATTTAAATAAACTCGATTATTTCCTTTATTTTTTATTAGATTTAGCTTAAGATTGAGCAAAGTTATTAATAAATTTCAGTAGCTGCAATATGTTATTTTCCATGCATTACTTGACTATGTGCTTCTATTGACTGATTTATAAAAAAATTACATTAAAATTTATGTAGTATCCTGATGAAGGATAATTACATTAAAATCTCAATATCCATACTATGGAAATCTTCTTCAAAATATGTATCGGAGTTTTTTATAAAATATAAAGCTCATACGAGTATATAAAATTTCTTCAAAATTTGTAGTTCATTCCCGTTAACTCATGTTTTCAAGATATTTTTTTCTAAAAACTTAAAATTATATGTAGTAGTTTTTTAAATTGGATTGTAATAAAATTACTTTTTTAATTAACATATGTAATCCAAATAAAACATATTATTGAGATTAACTCTTACAATATAAATACAAACATAAATAGCTTTCTATTATCAAAGTAACAAGGACGTCTTTAAAACTATGAGTAAATCTTTTACAATAAATCTTTTATATTATGTAATTATTACTCTATTAATTAGTTTATTTAATAATATTTTGAAAAGTAATTATATATACTAAAAGTTACCAAATTTTTAAATTATTGTAAACATTTTAAATAGTTTGTACTAAATATTTAACTAAAAACCGAACTATAAAATTTTATCTTGAAATAATATTTTCTCGTATAAACGAAAGTTTTTTATTTTTTTTATTTTCAATACTTTAAAATTTTTATGCTCTCCGAATGGTAACAATTTTGTTTAAAAGTGGTTATATTTAAGAAAATTTACGAACCATTTCAAAGGATAATTTCAAGTGATAAAAATGTTTATTTATTTTTATGTATGATCGTATTTTTTCTTACACTTTTAGTCCGATACCTTATCGTAAATTGTGTTTTTTGTAACTTTATTATGTGGAAAAATTTACTTAGAAAATGGACTTTAAGAAAATGGACTTTAGAATGTAATAAAATCTTTCTGGTTCCGGTTTGTAAAGGTGACGATGTTGACATATATGAACGTTTCTATCATCACGAGCACTATTGCTTTTGATTGTTTGTACGAAACTTTTACCACAAACTATCCAAGAAGGGTGAACCACCTGCCTTTTCCTGTTATTAGGGATACGGTTTGCCACTATATTAGAGAAGGATGATAGGGTTCCACTAACAGAGAAATAGGAGCATAGAACTGTTGAGGAAGAATAGTTCAGAATTACTACGTTTGCAAATGTGTTTTCTTTTTATTTTATGTTCAAAACGTACGGTTGTCGTTGTCATAGACATTGCTATCTGGATTTTCAATTTCGGTGACTTTTATTTTATGCACTTAAGAACATTTTCCGTTGATTGTTTGGTCAGTCAAATCCCATTTATGAGCTCAGAATACCAAGATTTAACCCGCCTTTACTCGAAGAATACCGAAAACAGCATTCTGGCGCCCAACTTAGTCACAGACTATATCGTCTCCTCGAAATTGTTAAAGCTACTTTAGACGTTGTGGTCCTTTTCTTGGTTATTTTATTAGATATAATTCTGTCTGTATGCAATACATCTTATATATTCTTCTATAGAAATTTACAGCTATACCCAGTCACGATGTCATGACATTTACACTAGTTTTCTAAATACATAGTTGTTCATATAGCTGCCATCCCGTTATAGTTATCCTTGCTAGTAGAATACAATCACATTTTCGGTTACTGTCATAGTCAACTTTCTAGTTGCACATTTTACTAGTTACCATATTCTTTAGAAGCTTTACAAAAATGATATATGATGGCCGCTGTTTTCTTATTTCGCTGTTACTTTTATCGTGTTTACTTAATCCTGACAGTATGTTTTAAGGCAGCAAATTGTGGCTTTAGCTCATACAAATATGGTTTTTTCTTTATAAAGAGACCATATAGAGGAATAAAAATAGAGTAGTAATTAATGACTATGAGAAATATTTCTGTTTAGTGTATATATTGTATATACGTGCAAAAGTAATTGTTGGATTTTTTTTATATTTGAGAACAAGATATACGAGTATCATGACGATTTATAGATAAGAAAATATATTGCTGATTTAGCTGGGTCAAATAAATTTATTGCCTAGTAAAAAATAAATATCGGTACATATAGTATATTCATATGGTATCTAGCTTATTTTCAAATTATAAAAACGAAACAAATCCATACTATCGGAAACATACTCATATTTGACCACTTATCTCTATCTTAAACATTTTTCATTCCTTTTCGTTTTTTTTTAAATGGACTTATTTCGATTGATTTTGTCAGACAAAATTTACAGTGGAATGCATTTTATGAATGTTTCCGATTCTTAATATTCAGCATTATTTTTATGGTTCAGGAAACAATTACACTAAATAAAATGATCGTCTGGGAATGATTCCATGACAAAGAAGTCTGCCCACTAAGGAATTGTAAATTGAAGACAGACAGGATAATAAATATTTCTATATTTTTGAAATTTTTCTTCAAATCAAAGGAGAAAGAATTTTCATAATCGATTTATTCTGGAATTTGTTTCCTAGGGTAACACAGACAGTTCAATAACCAGATTATTGAATGGCAGACGATGATTTTATGACATACATAAGTAGATAAAAAGATAAAAATTATTTTCCTTTGGATTTCGATATATTACTTTCATCGAATTTAACATATTTTAGCTTCTTAGAATCAAATAAATATTTTTCCATTTTTTGAAAATATTATTTAAAGCATACCAATATCATTTTGCATATAATAGATGATTGGAAAATATTTACATTAAGTTAAGTTTTTTCTATTCAATATTCTTCGATTCGTTATATTCATGTGAGCATATAATATGAGTATTCTCAATAGGATAAAATAACCTTTAGCGATTTGCCAATAATATTTTATTTAGTGTTGCATAGACGTTATAAATCCGATTTAGAATGCTTATATTGTTATTTATAAACTTTTATATAAATTGTAAAATATTTTTCTCCATAATAATTTTTTTTCGTTCAGTAAAATTTGAATTATAGAGAATTGTAAAATGCGAATTATAGAGATTCACAATGCAAATGATGAAGGCAAACCAAATTTACAATATTTGTTGATGAAATTTGAGATTGATAAAACTTGTTAATTTTAAATATAATAACAGGTATACATACCATTAAGAACTTTACTTTAATAGGGTTGAAATTGGCTACGGGTTTTTATAAATGTTCACGTAGAAGGGACCAAAAATTGTATTAAAATAATTCAAATCTATTATTGAAATTTAGTAGTGTCCTAAAGCCTCTAGTGTATATACTGTAGTGCATTCACATACTGCAATCAAGTAGACTTAGAATAAATTTATTGAATATAGTAAATTCGTCGTAACACTAAATTGAAGTGAGTTTTAATTTTGTTAGTTTTGTAATTTAATTACTACTGTTATATTACACTGAGCAATCTCAATCATTCGTGCTTTGCGTTTTGCTCTCGCCGTCGCGATATCACGCGCTTTATTTGTCAATAAATTATTATCCTTGTGTTCGTCATTAGTGATTTTTATTTTACTCATTCAACAGGTTATGGGCCCAGTCGACTGCAAAACATAACCGAATGAGTAAAAATTTACGAATCAAGCGAATTCGTAGTTTAAACGTGTAGTTTTAAAAGTGTTAAAAACGAAGGCGTCGAAAGTGAGGACAGCGACTAGGACTCAAAATATCCGAAAATCAGTATATAACGCACACTTCGCGTTTCGAACTCCTTACACGCGAAAACTGCGATACTTGGAGGATTCAAGTAGAAGCATTGCTCATCAAAAACAACGGCTGGAACTACGTCTCGGGCACCACACCAGCACCAGCGGTAGTGACAGGAAACGGAGCGGTCGCGAGTGAAACAGAATACAAAGACTGGCTAAGGAAAGACAGAAAAGCCAAATCGGACCTAATTCTCTCTAACTCCCCATCCGAATTGAAGGAAATCAAAAATTGCGTCTCATCGCACGACGTGTGGGAAAAACTCGAATCGACGTACGCATCCAAGACGCCAGCTCGAAAAGCCGCGCTATATAAGCAGCTCACTCAACACAAAATGGCCGACAGCGATAGCATGATCGAGCACCTAAAGGGCTTCTTCGGCGCATCCGATAAATTAAAGTCGACTGGAGCCATCGTCGACGACGATCTACTAGCAATTACGCTGCTGCACAGCCTACCAAATAGTTTCGAAAATTTTAGATGCGCGATCGAGTCACGTGATAAGCTACCCGAGCTCGAGATTCTAAAAATCAAAATACTCGAAGAACACAGATCTCGTCACAGAAAAGACGAAGACCACCATAGTTCGGCCATGTTTACAAATACGCGATCCAACTACAATCGCAAGGCAGAAATCCTCGCACGGTAACTCCACACCACAAAAACAAAAGCCAACATATAAATGCTGCTACTGCAAAAAGAAAGAACACAAAGAGGCCGATTGCTACAAGAAGAAGAAAAGCATACAAGAGTCGAAAGGTTATAGCTCCAATCTTAGTTTCTTTACCGGCGCAGCAATAAACACGAGATGGTGTTTGGATAGCGGTAGCACCTCACACGTATGTAACGACAAAGATCGTTTTCAAAATACATCTCGTACTAGAGGCAGCCTGCAACTTGCCAGTGATGCCACAGCAGACATTTGTGCTAAAGGCGACGTAAGCTTTAAAACAAGCGAGACCTGTCAAACTATAACCTTGAAGGACACACTATACGTGCCTGATCTCCGAACAAACTTAGTCTCGGTGGCTAAAGTCGTAGACGCTAGTTTTAACGTAAATTTCGTTAAAGATCGTGTCGTAGTTCTTGATTTTAACGGCGAAATCCAAGCTCAGGCCGATCGAATAGGCGATTTATTCTTCTTTAACGATGCCGAGGAATCACGCGTCATCGCGGCATTTTCAAAAGTCAAAGTATCGATGAACGAATGGCACGCACGACTCGGTCATTTGAACTCCAAAGATCTAAAAACTATGTTCGTCATTAGTGATTTTTATTTTACTCATTCAACAAATTTAATAGTGAAGTTCAAATTAATAAAATGCAATTGCTGTCAGATGAGTTGATTTTTGCACTCTTATCAAATTTCATAATTAAAATATAAAAAGTTCTTTAAAATTTAAAATGTAATTTTTAAAAAAAATCTCATATATCGGAAGTTTTATACACAGTTTGTGAAATTTGCAATATTTTTTATTGTTAGCCCGCAATCAAGAAATTGGTGGATAAATTTGAATCTACTGTTTGGGTACAAATCATACCAATAATAACACATAACTGCTATGGGCCGTTCAGCTGAAAACATTGTTTCGGTTAGTGAAAGTGTTACAGAGGATATAATATATTCGATTTCACGATGTTTTCAACAGTTTTACCTGACTGCAATGACCATATAGCCAATTTTGCACAATAGTTTGGATAAAAGGCGTTATAAGATCCGATTGGTGCAATAATTAAAGCCACTAGATCATTTTCAATGTCGAAATTTCGCTGAGTGGATTATTGAGCATGGTGATGTTCCACTTATCGACTTAATGTTTATTTTTTTTTCTTTTTTCATTTAAGTAGAGCATTTATTATTTCCATATTACTTGTACATATTTACATGGTATTTTAAACGTAGAGCTGACACATGCTCTGTACATCCTTTGCTTATATAGTAAATTAGTTTTTAATGACTAAGTACATGAATTGCTTACAACTATGGCTTAGAAATTATATGTGCTTGCTCAAACACTATATTCTATATATTTAATTGCTTATAGACTAACCTTAATTCTAGACTTTAAAAAAATTAGGGAAAGGAATATTCAGGGAAAGTGGATTAGGAGTTTGGGATTTTTGGAAATTTTGTGTTGCTTCCGGTAACCACGATGGAAATGGGGAGTTAAGGAATTATAAAACTGAACGTTCATAATATCACCATCTTTAGCGAAATCAGATATAATGACTGGTGAGGCATAGAGGTAATCATTGTGTAAGTATCTGTGTTGGATGGCTTGGGATTTCATCCTTTCTATTGACTTTTGAATGAGTGGATTGGTATGGTCTATTAAATGCTGGAGAAAGTTTTTGGTTAGACCAACCATGTATGAAATAAAAGGAGTAAGATTACTTTTCTGATATATATACGAGGGTCATTCAACAAGTACTTAGCCTCACCGCCTAATAGAACTGCTGTCACAAAAGAAATTTACCATCGTGCAGTATATTCTTTAAGTAGCCTACTGTCAAAGCTCTAGTCGATTCCCTTCATTAGTTTTGTTTTGAGAGCCTTTGAAAGCGATCGTGCCGGTCGGTTGCACAAAAATGGAAAAAGAGCAATATCGTTCGGTGATTAGATTCTTGTTTTTGGAAGGGAAAACGCGCAGCGAAATCAAAGATCGCTTGGATGCTGTGTATGGTGACTCTTCTCCTTCGATGGCGACCGTCAAGAATTGGTTCAACGAGTTTGTTCGTGGCCGCACGTCGGTTTTTGATGAGCCACGCCCAGGTGCCCCGAAAACGGCTGCTACGGATGAAAACATTAAAAAAGTCCACGATCTCGTGTTGGCAGACCGTCGATTGAAGGTTCACGAGATAGCTGAGACTGTGGGCATCGCAGTAGGAACGGTGCATTATATTCTACACGAAGAACTGGGCATGAGAAAGCTGTCGGCGCGATGGGTGCCGCGTTTGCTCACACCGGAAAACAAGCGCAACCGTGAAACCACATCGGCGACGTGTTTGGCGCTGTTTCAGCGCAATCCAGCGGAGTTCTTGCGTCGTTTCGTGACCGTCGACGAAACATGGATTCACTGGTACACACCAGAGACCAAGGAACAGTCGAAACAGTAGACTTCACCTGGCGAACGTGCTCCGAAGAAGGCGAAGACTGTTCGATCGGCCGGAAAGGTGATGGCCACCGTTTTCTGGGATTCACAAGGTGTGATCCACATCGATTACCTCGAGAAGGGTAAAACAATCACGGGGCGCTACTATGCTGACTTTTTGGGCCGTTTTGATGTCGAATTGAAGAAAATGCGGCCCCGCTTTGCGAAAAAAAAAGCTGTTCCACCACGACAACGCGCCGGCTCACACCTCCGCCGTCGCCATGGCCAAATTGGTCGAATTGCGCTACGAATTGCTGCCCCATCCACCGTACTCTCCAGATTTGGCCCCCTGTGACTACTTTTTATTTCCAAACCTGAAAAAATCACTCGCCGGGAATAGATTTGGGTCGAATGAGGAGGTCATCGTAGCCACGGAGGACTATTTTGCTTTCCTCGAGAAAATGTATTTTTTGGACGGGTTAAAAAAGTTAGAACATCGCTGGGCCAAGTGTATCGAGCTTGAACGAGATTATGTGGAAAAATAAATTGCCACTTTTCCAAAATTTTCGTTTTTCTCTTGTAGGCTAAGTACTTGTTGAATGACCCTCGTAGGAGTTAGAATAATGCTTGCCGTCTATTTTACGAAGTTTTGAAAGGCATTTCCTAATGATTGGCCTTTCGAATACATGGACTTTATTGGCATACGTTTTCGAAAAACTAAAGTAGATCGGAAATGCATAGCCAATAATTGGCCGAACAAGTTGTTTATAGAATAGTAACTTTGTATTTATACTAAGCCCATTCCGACGCCTAAGTAGGAATAGAAAGGTATGAATAGCCCTTTTGGCTTTTTTCAGAGTTAACTCAACATGTGGGTAAGATTTGAACATTGAGTTAAAGTTGATGCCTAAATATTTTAGTTGATTTGAGACTGGAATAGCTGTGTTTTTAATCAGAATACACAGCTTTTTGCTCTTTGTAGCAATTTTCCTCAGTACGCGAGTGCTGGGATTACGGAAACAGATTAAATTGGACTTATTAAGATTGACTGATAAGTTCCAGTCATCATAATAATTTATAATTTTAAAAAGAAGCTCTTGCGTTCTCTTTAGAGCTAATTTTGGTGATTTGCTTTTGGCATAAACAAGAGTGTCGTCTGCATATAGTGTCATTTGTGCTTTTGCGGCTGTTGGTATATCTGCAGTATATATTGAATACAGCAAGGGACCTAATACCGAGCCTTGTGGAAATCCTTTACCTATTGCAAAGAATTCGGAAGTCGTGTTCTGATATCTGCGCAAGATGATCTATCCTGAAGAAATGAGTGCAGCAGCAGCGTAAAATATGGAGGGTAATTAAGTTTAAATAGTTCGTGCACTAGTCCCTTATGCCAAACTGAGTCAAAGGCTTTGGTAATATCGAGGGAACAAGTAACTGTTGACTCTTTATGGTTTAACCCAGTTGTGATCTCACTATGTAGTAGAAAAAGCGCATCCAAAGTTGAGTGACCTTTCCGAAATCTGAATTGAAAATTGGGAATAATTTTATTTTTCATTACAAAATTCATTTACCTTTTTGTAGAAGAATTTTTCTAATATTTTCCCCAAACAGGGAAGAAGAGATATAGGTCGATGTTGTTGGATAGCTGCTCTACCTTGAGTTTTCGGAATATTAAAGATTATGCCTATCTTCCAGGCTTTAGGGAAGTAGAAATTGTTGATGCAGTGATTAAATATTGCAACTAAGGGACTCAAACTCTTTTTCGGAATCTTTCTCAGCATAAAATTCGATATATTATCGATGCCAGCAGATTTTTTATTATTTAAAGATTTTATTATAGAATAGAGTGTGTTTTCGGATATAAACATATCTAGAGAGCTGGGATTGCTTGCACTGTTATCGGTGCTGAATTTTGTAATATAAGTTGGGGAGTTTGATAAAAAACTGTCCGCCTGATCGTTTACATGAGTTTGTAGAGGTGAGCTTGAACTAGAGTTGTAAAGATTTTTATAAAACGAGGCAAAGTTTTTAGATATATTAATTGGACCTCCTTTTATTTCGCGGTCGTTATTATCGGTGACTGTTACTTTATTGAGAGACTTTCGGCCGGTGATTGCGTTAAGCTGCTTGAAAGCATCAGGACCTGGACGTACTTTTGAAATATCGCCTTAATGTTCTACCAAGTGCTTTAAAATACCCTTTCGTCGGAAGTCAGATAATCCTTATTGCTGCGGCACAATAAGGTAGTGCCGTTCAGGTCTTTCTAGGCCATCCCAATATCTGCTTCATCTACAGGGTTTATATACGAGTATATTTTTATATACTATTATAAATTTCAGTATTTACGGGTATATTTATTACGTACAATTTAATTACATTTTTTGAACACAATTTAATCTTATTTATTAATTATTTATTTTCACATTAATTTAATAACAGTTTCCACCTCTCTCAAATTCATAAATAACGTTACACAATCATAACAAAACAGGTTACTGCTGTTTGAATTTGCCAGATGTACGCATTTTGACCATTCTAGGCGCGGCAGTAATGCAGTAGTCGCCACATATCTTAATTTATATTTTTGATTGCTGCTTCCAGCTCACGTTTATGTGTCGTTTGAGTACGTTCGAATAGCCCAGCACTTGTATTGGGTTGACACGTTTATTCGTATCGTTTCATCAGCAAAGATGGTATTTGGGCTCTGGTCACCACGCCAGCAGGGTAGTGACCCGCGTCAACCTTATCACCCCTAAATGTTCTAACATGTTCTAGGTTCGAGAGATGCCGGCAGTAAGTCAACACGTGGTGAATTTGGTTGGAAGCGGTCTCGTCTAGAGATATCGAGTTGGTCTTTTGGGTATCTTTCCGCGCAAACCAGTTATTTCCAACGACCATTTGTCGCTACCAACTAGTTAGTTCGCAATCCGTTATGATTGGCATGCTCACGCAAACTTTGGTTTCCGATTTATTGTCTGAATACGAGCTGCCTCTCTATTTTACTGTTAAAGTCCCAAAGTATGTTTTTTTGTATCATACTTGGCAGTGGCGTCGAAGGTTTATTCTAACTCCTCGAAAAGTGGCCGTAAAGTGCATAGCCTCTCATTTATCTCTTTAAATCTTCAGAGTGAAACACCATTGGTGTTTTGGATGGCAGCTGTAATATATATTACATCTACTCTTCTTCAAAATACCAGTTCTTCTATACCGTTGCTCTTTTACAAAATACCAGTTCCTGTATAATGATATTATGTCAGCTAGTAATTTGACAGGATATTGGCTAATTGTTGAGCCGCTTCGGATATATGTATAAAGCGTATATTCCATCAGAAATTGCATATTTTTTTTGTAAAATGTTAACTTAATTGGTTTTACCTATATTAAAGGTTGTAGCTTACTTGATCTCTTATAACTAATCTAAGCTTGGAATATATATCTAATATGACGAATACTGAAGATGAAATCATTCTTCTTGGTGATTTTAGTTTACAACTGTTTTCTTTCAAGTAATTTAACAGCTAAACAATTCCAGTTTCTTGACGCCATTACACTATCGGGCTTACATAAAATCATATTAGATCAATCATAGGTGTAGTAAAAAGTAATCCATTATTTTGCCAATAGATGGCTTTAGGAGTCTGTATCTCCCGTTGTAAAAAAGCGATCGGGTTGCACTAGATGGCGTTAGATTTTATACTAAAAAAGCTTCTCATACAGTTTTGTGATTACTTGACTCAGTATTTTTTTAGCACGCGACAAAGATGGACACCAACAAAGAGAAAATACGCTATATTTTACAGTTTTTCTTCGATAAAGGCGAAAACGCAAGCCAGGCAGCTGAAAATGTGAAAAGTGTTTATGGTCCTGATACTTTAACAGCCAATCATGCGCAATTTTGGTTTCGTCGATTCCGTTCCGGTAATTTTGATGTCAAAGATGCACCACGCTCTGGAAGACCAATTGTCAAAAATGTCGATAAAATAATGGAAATCGTCGAGTCCGACCGTCACGTAAGCACTGTTTCGACTGCCCAGGAGCTAAAAATTGCACAAAAAACCGTTTGGAACCACTTAAATAAGGCTGGATACAAAAAGAAGCTCGATGTATGGGTGCCACACGAGTTATCGCAAAAAAACCTCATGGACCGAATTTCCATCTGCGAATCGCTGCTGAATCGCAACAATATCGATCCATTTCTGAAGCGGATGGTTACTGGTGATGAAAAGTGGGTCACTTACGACAACGTCAAGACGCGCCGGGCGTGGTCAAATCGCGGTCACCCGGCGCAAACGGTGGACAAGCCAGGATTGACAGCCAGGAAGGTGGTGTGTGTTTGGTGGGACTGGCAGGGAATCATCTACTATGAGCTGCACCCCTATGGCCAAACTCTTAATTCGGACCTATACTGTCAACAATTGGACCGTCTGAAAGAAGCAATCACCCAGAAGCGGACAGCTTTGGCCAATAGGAGAGGAATTGTGTTCCATCAGGACAACGCCAGGCCGCATACATCGATAGTGACTCGTCAGAGGTTCCGGAACCTTGGTTGGGATGTTTTTATGCATCCACCTTATAGTCCGGACCTGGCACCAATTGATTACCACCTCTTCCTGTCTATGACGAATGATTTTACAGGTGAAAAATTCGCCTCACGAGAAGATTGTGAAAATCGACTGTCCCAGTTTTTTGCCAATAGGGACGAGGGTTTCTATGAGAGAGGCATTATGAAATTACCTTCAAAATGACAACAAGTTATCGAACAAAACGGTGCATATTTGACCTAAATCGTATCATTCTATCTATGCTAAATAAAACCTTCAATTTAATGCAAAAATAATGGATTTATTTTTACTACACCTTATATATGCAGAGGCAGTCGGAGCTCATTTTTTCCACTTATCCTGGTAGCACACTGGTTGAGTCAGCTACCCTTAATTTTTTACTCATTGATATTGACGTTTCTTTGACGGGAAAATGTAAGTTTGATTTTCGTAAAGCAAATTTTGTTTTGTAATTTTACGTAAACTTTTGTTTACAAATTTTCCATCACTGCTTTCTTTAAACAATATAGCTGACTTATGTATGCTGTCAGAGCCATTTCTCTTATGTTGATTTCATCACCTGTTTTGGTAAATTTAAAATGCTGTCCTCTTCTCTGTGTAAAGAGTATCGCAAAAATGTTTAGATGAATGATTATAATGGACAACGATCCTTTTTTAAATTTGTTAATCTAAAGAGGTAAGTTGATAATAATCCGTCGAACATACATGATGGATCATCTAGCAATAACTCAGACTTCATAATTAGTTATTTCGCATCTTATTTTGAGAAAGCTTTTTCCACGTGTGGTTTTCAATCTAATGAAAATTAATCATGGAAACGATTCTACATAATACCCATTCTTATAAAATGATCAAAAAGTGAGGTAAATAATTACAGGTCCTAAAAAATCTAACCAGTGTTTCTAAGCTATTCGAGTCCTTGATCTATTCTCAGGTATAAGCAATATATTTTTTGTTAAAGGATTATTTCTCTCTACGACATGAAACACTAAGGTGGTTATTGGATGAAAAGGAGTTTCAGGACTGTGCCAGTTCCTCAACGATAGCGATGGGTCAGATATAACTTCATTTACAGACTCAATATATAATCTTAGGATAATCCCATTTTCTGCATTTAGGTTAGGAGATTGAGCAACGGGTAGATCAGCAGAAGCTTTGAAAACCACAGCTCTATAATTTTTCAAATTTACCCGTCTTTATATGAATCGTGACAGTGTTTTTATTTTAACGTGTGCAACATTTGCCTTTCCAAGTATGGGCAAGTGCTCACTGGCTTCAAGGAAGCCATGAACTTTCCATGAATATAACCTAAAGTTCTGTTTAGGAACGAAGATAAGGCCAAGAAAAGAGGTAGTATCTTTAGTTGATAAAAAGGTCGGTGAACCAACATTCAGGAGAAGGGTGCTTAAGTCGGTGAGACTCAATAAATATTGAGCCATTTATAGTAGATTTTCCCATGCCAGAATGACTTGGAATCTACTAGGATGATAGTATTTTTGGGTAATTGGCTAATTAGACCTTTTCAATCTGCTGGTGAAAAATCCCTGCTGTATTCAATGTACATATTCGCAATATGGAGTTTGGAAAAGTGTTTCCAGAAATGATATTGTCTAAAAATTTGTTAAAAATTTAATTTGGAAGATGGATATGGAAGGGTATATGTGGAAACCTATACCACATCTTTAGCGTTATAAAATATAAACATTCATTTTGCTGGTACTAGTGTGGTTGGTTATAGGAGTGTAGTAATTTGATTTCTTGTAAGGCAACTATTTTTGGTGAGTACTGTTTTTTAGCAGCAGGTTCAAACCTTCCAGGTTATTAAGGAATGCGAAGATAGTCCATTGTAAAATGTTAAGAACAGTGTTGCGTTCTTTTGGATTTAGGTCTCTCAACATGCTAATTAATGTGGCAACTTGTTCAGAATGTTGACTGGAACGCGGTAAGCTGTGTCAACCAAACCATTATTAATATCATATTAAAGTCATTATTAGTCATAATTAATTTCTTTTTATGTATAAAAGCAAACTAATTGTAGTTATAAGGGAAATTGCTTGATGTGCTAACCAGAAGTACTATTTGTGAAAGGATTTGTTGTATAGATAAAATTAAGATTTATGTATGTTTTATTTATAATAAGCAATATTAATATATTTATTATATTAGTGTTACTATTAAAAAATTCATACTATATCATGTATCAGATGAAAATTCATTAAAAATTTAACTCAATAAAAATACAATTTTTCTCTTTTAGAAAAATATTTTCATATGCAACAATATCCATATTCTAAAGCATATTGAATTTATATAACAAATATAATCTAATATTGTCGTTATTAGTAAATATATTTGCGTATTCATAAATAAAGGAATTTATTTATTTCAGTAATTCCTAAGCTTATATGAAATTGAAATAAAGAAAAATCCATTTTAATTTTTTCTATTATTTGAAGTTGAAAGCTTTTAATTGAAATGCGTTATAACTCTAAAATGTTACGGTTTATTCTATTCCTAGACAAAAGAGGGTAAATAAAAACAATATTTATCCATTTTTAATTGAATTTTATCCCCATAGGGTAAATAAAATTTTCTGTTTTTATTAAACAATCATTCAAAATTTTTTGTTCTTAAATATTTTCATTAGGATAGGTTTTCCTATTTACAATAAATATCATCTGATATAATTTTAGAATAATTTTATTTCATTTTTCATATAAGAATATACAATATACCATACATAGAGTTATATTGTATATATGTCTATTTTCTGAGTATATATCGTAGGGCTCTACATACTGTGTCGGTTAATAAAACAAAACAAATTTAATGGTAAATGTGGTTAATACCCGTGGTACTGATGCCAAGGATTATTCTGTCTATGTTTAGTCATTAAGGATATGTTTGAGGTTTGCTAAGTGGGTATTTAACTGCCTATTTTAACCATTTAATGAATGTATTAAAGTTTTCTGTTTTTCTCAATCGCAGCAGTTTATTCATTAATAAATTTTTTGATCCCATTTATTAAAATGTTATTTAAACATTGCAAATTATAAATTATTTTTAATAATCATTATAAATGCTAACCTAAGCTCTTGATAAAAGAATTTAAAAATTTCAAATGTTTATTACATTTTTACTTTACTTGAATTATTATAATATATTTATTTTATTAGATTCAAATGTTTTATCATCTGTTTCAAAATATTTAAGGATTTAAAATCTATTGCTTCTCCTATTACAGACAATAAGATAAAAGTGTTTATGTGACCTTTTTTCAGGACTTTTCTTTTACATTTGGGAAATTATTCTATTTTTTAAGGGGCCATACTTTTATTATATATTTAACACACTAAGTACCTATTTATTCGTTTTTTTCTTGATGTGATATACTTCTGAAACTTCAGGGGCATAGGTTCTTCACTATATCTTAAAGTTTAATAAATATTTCTTTTCGTAAAAAATCTTTATGGTACTTAGAATTAAATATTCATTGGCTAAGACTAAACCATGGCAAAAAATCTTGGGCTGTTATATGTTATGTATATAGATAGACAAATATAGCTTTGAATGTGTTAAGTTCTTTTTTTAGGTATTATTGAAGATAAAAGCCAATAACGACATTAAATAGTCTAAATTATTCTGTGCAAAACTCTAAAGTTAAACTGCTATGGAAGACCTTGTTCGTACGTATCCTCACATATTCTTTTAAAAATTGATAAGAATCGCTAATAGAGTCGAGTTCACGAGAAGTATTTTTTGCAAAATATTTTGCTGCCATGTAACATATGTGTAGATGAATGATTTGAGAAAGATCTTGCTGGAAAAATATCATTAATAGTAAAGAAATTGAGAAAGATCCTCCTCACTAATAGCTCTATATGCACCACCTTAATGATCACTATTTTACTGATCTACATTTGAGAAATAATAAGCCTTGTTTAAAGTAAAAATACTTATTTTATAAACAAATTTATCATTAAAATTATGGCAGTAAATAATAAGTAACTCTATTTTGTCTTGTCGTCTATATGTATTGAGTGAAGTGTGCCTGTATTTTTTGTCAATGATTTATTATGGTTAGATATTGTTTTATTACTTTTTTAAAATCAATTTACCGAAATTTAAATTCTTAATAGCTGAATTCAATGTCAGAACCGTTAGGTCGCAAACGCAATAGTTTCAAGTATCGCTAAAAATATATTTTTTTTAATAATTCACTCACACTTAAGGGTACCTTCCATCACCAACCGAAGAGAGAGGTGTCAATGTATAGGTTTTTCCAATAAAAGTGATATGATCTCTAAGTCGTTTCGGCCATTTGTAGTATGTCAGGAGCTGTTATTTTTTTTCATTGTATTCAGTAATGTTTACATTTTCATCATGAAGAGAAATACGCAAGAACAACGTTTACAAATTATTCAATTTAATTATCAAAATAAACGTTCTCCAATTGCAACTTTTCGTGCGCTTTTTCCATTTTATGGTCGTAATAATCGTCCAACTGTGCTCGCTATTCGTCGAATTGTTAAAAATTTTGAGCGTACATTTTCTTTACATAATGTTCAAGTGCCAATAAGATAAAGAACCGGTCGAAGTAATAAAAATATTTCTGCCGTTCAGGCAAGTGTTGCTGAAGACCGCAATCTCAAACCACAACCTGGCGGATTTTGAGAAAGGATTTGGGCTTGCATCCGTATAAAATTGTTATCACTCAAGAACTGAAGCCATTGGACCACCGTAAACGTCGTAAATTTGCTGATTTTGTCTTGGAACAATTTGAAAACGATAACGATTTTTTTAAGAAAATCATCTTCTCCGATGAGGCTCACTTTCATCTGAGCGGTGCGGTAAATAAACAAAACTGTCGATTCTGGTGCGAAGAAAATCCACAAATTATTCATGAACACCCATAACATTCACCTAAATTGACAGTTTGGTCTGGTGGAACCATTTCGTCGGTCCGTACTTCTTTCGAAATGAAGCTGGTAACACCGTTACTGTCAATGGAGAGCGGTGTAGATCGACGATAACCAACTTTTTATGGCCGAAATTGGAAGAAGTTGATCTTGACAATATATGGTTCCAATAAGACGGTACTACGTGCCACACAACACGTGCAACAACCGAATTATTGAGTGAAAAGTTTGGAGATTCGATTATTTCAAGAAATTGTGATATTGAATGGCCTCCAAGAAGTTGTGATTTAACACCATTAGACTATTTCTTGTGGGGTTATTTGAAGTCATTGATCTTTAGCCATAAACCGGACTCTTTTCAAGTTTTAGAAGTCAATATTGGACTTGATATTCATGACATACGACTTGATTTAGTGGAAAAAGTGCTCGAAAATTGGAGGCCATTGAATTTGAATGACATTTTATTCAGAACTTAATAGTATCGATTGTACTTTACATTAAATAAAAAACATTTGAATTTCCTTAACAATTAGTGTTTTTTTTTTTAAAGATATCATATTACTATTATTCGAAAACCCTTTCCTTTGCTCTTAAGCAAATGCTCATAAAACTAATAAGAACTCAGAAAACCATAGTGAAGTATGACAATAAGTCCACATTCGGATCCAACGGATTCGAAGAAGAGTGTCTGTATTTTATGGTGCATCCAAAAGTGGAAATAATTCGAGGGATGAACAGCAACTGGCCAATTCATTGAAGCACAAATATATTCAATTAAATAAATTTAATTACTTTATAATATTTTTATCACATATTAATTTTATCATTTAATTTTGTATCCTGTCTAGTATTTTACTAGAAGCGCCAGCATATACGTGTTTGTTAGTATATACCTTTTTCCTAAAGTATCCTTATATGAAGAAATAGAGAGCGTTTAAATCAGGTGATCGTTGGCGCCAGTCGATATCTCTCAAAATTTCCATCGTAGCACGAGCGGTGTATGATATGGTACCGTTTTGTTAGAACAACGTGTTCTGTAGGCTTAATTGATCCAATTCATTAAGATTTGACCACCGGTAACTATTACAGCATTGCCTCCAGCATCCCCAAAGAAATATGATACACTTTGTAATAAATCATTTTTGTTTACTGGGGTTTGACAGTCATAGAGAGTACTAGTAGTTTGACAGTCTCAATCATAGAGACAACTACTCTCTATGACTATCAAATCCCAGTAAACAAAAATGATTCAATATAAAATGGCGGACAAATAAAATAAACCTGGAACATAAAATATACTCTATATATCTAGCAGTGGTTACATCTCTTATTTAAGCAATATTTTATATAATTTTAATAATACGTATAGAATTTTGTTTATAAATTAATATTAAGAATAGTTGTATTTTTATTTATATCCTATATTGGTCTCTATAATCTAAGGGTAGCACATCAGATGTATTGCTCATTACTAACATAAATTTTAGCAGCTTGCATAAACAGAAGAATAACAACATTGCTAAGTTTCTGATACTGTCGGGCCTGTAGGGCAGTTATTAGAACGAAAATATTCTTAAGAATTGGCAAAATTTTTATATTGTTACAACTTAGTCCTATAAAATAAAATCTATTATCACAATAATATTGTTATAATTTGAACATACATTGAAATTAAATAAATAGTTTTGTATTTACTTTTCTATTTAGATTTGGTATTAGTCTCGTTTTTCGTTACTTCTAATGCAACACTATCATTAAATATATATGGAAGTCTATACAGATATCATCTTCTATAGACAAAAAGAGTATATTATATTGTAGTTTTACTCAAAATCATTTTTTTTTAATTTGCGCTGATTGGCTTTTATAAATTTTTTATATAATGATAATTAGACGATATTATAAATTAGATACTAAATTGATTTCAACACGTTAATTTATTTCATTTTAACTAATCTATTTGTTAACCTGAATAGATTATAAAAATTTATAATATTGTAAAGTAAATGAGAAGTTCTCTTTCTTTTAATAAGTTACTATAATCGTAATTATCTTACGAAATATTACAATGTGAAACTTACTATAGCATATCAAGATTCATTTTCGAACACTTTTCGAACTTTATAATGTTCATATTTTAGATTTTGCTCTTAACTGATAAATCATAATGATAATAATTTTATAAAAAAACTTGCCCTTAAAATAAGTTTGCACACATACTCGTACATATAGATAGGAATGCTTGCGTAAACGTATATATAAATTTTTGCTATAGTATTAAAGTTTCCTTATGAATAATGGCGATTTTTATAACTTCACATAAATAAGAATCCATTAATAGAGTCGAGTTTGCAATCATATTTATGTTTGACGGTAGAAATATCAAAACTTGGTTTCACTTAAAAACTTTTCCATTTCTTACTCGGTTAATGACGGCTAACTTTACTAATAAAGTAAAAACTTTTAGTGATAGTGGCTTCCCTGATATTTTACAAATATAATTTATACCGTAAAATATTTTGCAGTAATTATCCTTAGATGTAAAAGTTTTAATAACTTCTAATTTTAAAAAAATAATAATAATAATAATATTGAGAAAAAAAGCACTTTTCAATTATTAGCTGATAAGTAAGTAAGTTGATTATGGAGAATTATACTCAATTAAATGTATGAGTTTAGTTTTGATGTATCTATCGTAGTAAAATCTTAATATTGTAGATGCGTAGTAAATTTGTGTTGATTATTTAAAAAGGTCTTCCAATTTTGATATTTTTTATATCTTTTGCATAAATTGAAATATTTTAATAGTGCAGCCTTTTTTATTGGTCAATTTTTTTTTATATCTTATTTACAACTATATATGTTCTAACAAGCAGATGTTTTAACAAGAACGCATTAAGAGAAAAGTATGATGAAGTAGTAAACACCCATCGACGTTTCTTTGCCTGTTGTGATTATTTGAAGAGGTTAAAAGTTTCGACTCCATTGCCTTTTAAGACGTCGTTCGGGGATTATTTGGAGGGTAGTTGAGCATAGCTCTGTAACAAGAGGATTATAATAATTATTTAGACGGTAATAAAATGTTTTGTAAAGAGGAACATTTAGGTCAAGGTAAATAATATTACTCGTATTACGCACATAATATGGGGTATTGATGATTTTACGTAGAATTCTAGATTATACTGATTAGATTCAGAGGGAGTTGGAAGGTTTCGCCGACTCCCAGAGCTAAAGTCCGTACGTCCAAATTGCCTTAAGTACTGTATTGTAAAATAGCAATTTGCTATTGATTGTTAGCCTGGATCTTGCATCGAAGATTCCTGTCCTTTAAGTTTTGTATGTGCGGTCCATGTTAATCGTTTATTAAACTTGAGTTCTAGATAACATACTCCATCTTTTAGTGGAACAATGCAGCCGTTTAAGTTATTGCTGGAGATGGTTTTTAACAAAGAGTGAAAGTAATATAAACGCATTGAAATTTTTCTTAAATTTTTTAAATTTTGTTATTTACAACTATAATTGTATTGTAACATGCAGATTTACATAACATTTTATGTTATGTAAATCTGCATGTTATGCCCATCGGCGTTTCTCCAACTAACGGGCGTTAGATTCCTCAACAAAATCTATAGGCCATTGTCTCTTAAGTCTCCGATGAGTGTTTTCGGGGAGGACGGTGCAGGACAATTCTCTCACGAGTGGATTATGATGATAGGATAAACGGTATAGGAGAACATAAAAGGAGGCATCAACAACTTTACGGTGGATCTTGGATTGGAAGGCCTGGACGCGATAGGAATTGGAACGTATCGTTGAACCCCAAAGTTTAATTGCATATATATGCAAATAGGTTTTATAATTGTATTGTAGACTAGAAGTTTACTTTTGATTGTTAGTTTGTTCAGTAGTCTAAGAAGTTCTCGGTAACGTCTGTTAGCTTCAACTGTTTTTAGTATGAGGGTTCCATGTTAATCTCTTGTCCATGTAAAGTCCCAAATAACGTACTTTATCATATGATGGAATCATCTTACTATTAAGGTATAAAGGAATAGGTTTTCCTTGACAAAGTGTGAAATTAATGTGAGCACTTTTCTGTTTATTTACCCTCACTTTGCATCTTTTATACTAGGATAGAAGGTTATGAATATGGGATTGTAAATTGTTGGAAGCTATGTCAGGATTTGAATGGGTAGCAAGTATGTCCGTATCGTCTGCATAAGAAGCAATGATAGTATAAGGATCAGATGTCATATCATGGGTATAAATATGTATAAAATGAGACTAAGGATACTCCCTTGTGGGACTCCGGCTAGAATATGATATATTTCCGAGGATTCTAAGTTAATTGTAACTTGGAAATGACGTTGGGAGAGATATGAATTTATGATAAGGTAGTATGTTGAAGGAAGTAAGCTATTGACTTTTCAGAGGAGTCCAGGATGTCACACACGATCAAAAGCTTTGGAGATATTTAAAAATACTCCTGGTCAATGCTCTTTTCTCTCAAGAGTGGATGCAATGTAATCAACAACGAGATGGCATTGTTGGATAGTCGAGTATTCAGATCGGAAGCCAAATTGGTGATCAGGAATATTTGTTTCATTAACTAGGACTGGGTAGAGTCGTTTTTACAAAAAATCTTAACAAGGATTGATAAGAGTCGGATAGGTCTATAGGAGGAAAGAGAATTAATGGGTTTATTGGTTGTATGAATCATTTTAATGACAGTAAATTTCCAGAGTAAGGAAAATAAGTTGTGCACAGGATACTATTGAAAATGTTTGTAATTAAAACTAAAGCTTTTCGGGAAATTTGCTTCAGAATAGGAGCTGGTATTAGATCATAACAAGGAGCTTTTTTATTGAGAAGGCGCGGAATAGTCGATTTAATTTCCGAAGCCTTAAAATTTTTGGGAGGATGACTCATAGGGACTGGGAAGATTTGTTCTTCGGTAATTTTTTTATTATGTAATTTGTCTTCTACAATATATCATCATGTGGAGCAAAACTATTTACCAAATGTTAAGCAAATACTTCGGTTTTTTCTTTGTGTGTTTTTGTCCAGTTAGCGTCATTTTGTTTCAGTGGGTGTGATGTTCTTTTGTATGAGAGTATTCGTCTCGTGGCTTCCCATAAAGAAATATTGTCACTAAGCGATTTTGTATAAGTTTCATGCCGTTTATTATAGTGCTTACTAATTTTCATATTCATTTTACGTTGTAGTCGGTTAAGTTTCTGTTTGTAACTAGGCATTCATAAGCGTTGCCATTGCGTTCTTCTTTTTCTTTTTTAATTAATTAATGTATGTATTTTAGTTGGTAAATTTTGTTGTTGTAATTGTGTCATATTGTAAGAGATTTAAGCGGTTGTGACTGCATATTATATGGTGAAATCATTTACAGCATCATCGTTTACTCTTTTTAACGTTCGTTTCAAGTCAATCTGTTGGTCTAATTTGTTTGAAATTCGAATAATTTGGTTTGAAATTCAACGATGAGGGAAGAATTCATAGATTTATATTATAAAAATAATCAAGTGTATATGGAAGATACCGATTTAATTCTATTCTGAGCTGGTAAACTTTTGTCTTTATAGACAAAAGTATACTTATTTGGTAGATAAGTTGACTATTGAAAAAAAATACACTACATAAAATGGATTTTTTTACTTTATAGTTTAATTGTCTTTTATTATGTATTTACTTGACATTTGGATTGGGACATATTTTTTATTATTTATTTTAATACTATAGTTATAAGGTTGATTTTTTACCATTCGTTAGGAGATTCTATATTTATCATATTTGAAAAGCAAAAAATTTACTATTTTTAGGTATTAACAAGTGAAATATATTGTTCTGTTTTTTTCTTCTTATTAAAATCAAATATTATCTTTTTGAGAAAAATTTATTTTAATGAGAGAGGAAAAATCACTTGTTTAGTAATGATTTTTAAGACTTCACATCCAGGGCTTATTTGAATTGTTTTCTTTGTAATTTAATGAATATTTTTAAGATTTTAAATTATGTGTAATTGATACATGAATATGGTATATTGAAAATCTTTTTTTTATTGTTTTTTTTTTAATAATAAATGTTTTTATTATATTTATATTAAGCATAGTATATGAGTATTTTATAATATTAAAAAATGTAGAACGATCCAAATAACTAACATATTACTTTGACAAAGTCTACTATTGCCAACTTGGGAATAATTTTAATCTTTAAGATAATTTTATTCGGAATATTATTGCTTGGATATGTTTGATAATTCTTTTAAAAAGTTTTATAAATATTATACTGTTTTATTCCAAATCAACTCGAGTTAATTTTGCACAAGATTAAATTGTAACTAATTTAGATATTAAAGAGTGCTTATTTTCCTACCAATAAAATTATGAGTAAAATATTTTAGGTAGAATATTTTTAATATATCCTTTACTTTGGATATTTTACTAAGTAGGTACATATATAAATAATTTTATTTTAAATAAATTTCACTAATATAAAAAATACAAATATTTAAACAAAAAGCTTATTATAACAACAACAAAATTATTTAGTAATAGTTGCTCAAATAGAAAATATTTTTAATATATAATTAACTTTTACTAAACTTTTTAAGCTATATGATATCCTTAAAGACAAAACTAATGAAACCAAGCCACACAAGGAATATTAATACCATCATCTATGAGCCTACGTCCGAAATATTTTACAACTTTTCATTCAACGACTGCCTATACCCCCCCTCCCCCTTCCCGACACTGACCTTATTACTTTTGAAATATTAAAATAAGTGTCCAGAAGAGCAATTGTCCTGCTCACATATATATATATATAATAGCATTTTTCGAAAATCATATTTCCTCCAATTTTAGAAATTTTCAATACTAAAAATGTTCTAAAATTTTAAAACACCAATTTAAGTTTTTTTCCTCTTATTTTACTATTAACGTATGGCAAAATACTAAATTGAATTGAAAATAACTTTATGCCATCCTCGGAGTGGAAAACGTAATCCCCCATCACCAGTTTGGCTTTCAAAATGAATATTTTTTTAGATAGAGTTTAGGTATTTCACTAAAAAGAAGTGTTACACTTTTTTCGTATCCCATACTTTCTTATACCATATCATACCTCTTGGAGTGATATTTTTAGGTGGTTGAGTATGTTAAACATTCTGAGATAGCATCATTGGTCCTGTACTATTTAGTTTTTGCACCTTTGATATTTCAACCAATAATAAGGACCTAATAGCAGCATATGCCGATGACATTGTCATCCTAACTAATCACAAAGACTCTATTATTGCATCCACTATCTTATCAACCCATATTAACTCTCTTCAAAATTTGTTCAAAAATTGAAGTGTGAAAGTTCACGAGTAAAAATGCTTTTATATTACCTTCCCTCTTTGCCAAAAGGCAATTTCTTCTAAATATTTTAATAGTAGTATTACTCCACCAAAAGACAAGTTACGTTATTTAGAACTCTAAAAGAAGAAACACCTATTATAAAACCTATAACCAAAAAAAAACGAAATTTCAGCGGACAATACAAGATGTTTCTACGATTTTTAGACACAAGATCATAACGAACAATCAGCAGCAAATTGCTACTTAACAGTACTTAAGCCAATTTGAACATACGGACTTGAACGAAGCATTCCATCTCTTATAATCTAGAATTCTATATAAAATTGCCAATATTTTCTATTATGTCAGTAATACTATTGTTCACCGCCAATATGTCGCTCTTAAAAAAATCTGTTGTTGAAAGTAATTTTAGTTAGTAGTAATAAAACTGTTAGTTTTGTAATTTAATTACTACTTATATTACACTGAGCAATCTCAATCATTCGTGCTTTGCGTTTTGCTCTCGCCGTCGCGATAGCACGCGCTTTATTTGTCAATAAATTATTATCCTTGTGTTCGTTATTAGTGATTTTTATTTTACTCATTCAACAGGTTATGGGCCCAGTCGACTGCAAAACATAACCGAATAAGTAAAAATTTACGAATCAAGCGAATCGGTAGCAGAACGTGTAGTTTAAAAGTGCAGTTTAAAAGTGTTAAAAACGAAGGCGTCGAAAGTGCGGGCAGTACCATACGCGCAACAGCGACTAGGACTCAAAATGTCCGAAAATCAGTATATAACACACACGCCGCGTTTCGAACTCCTTACACGCGAAAACAACGATACTTGGAGGATTCAAGTAGAAGCATTGCTCATCAAAAACGACGGCTGGGACTACGTCTCGGGCACCACACCGGCACCAGCGGTAGTGACAGGAAACGGAGATGTCGCGAGTGAAACAGAATACAAAGACTGGCTAGCGAAAGACAGAAAAGCCAAAGCGGACCTAATTCTCTCTATCTCCCCATCCGAATTGAAGGAAATAAAAAAATTGCGTCTCATCGCACGACGTGTGGGAAAAACTCGAATCGACGTACGCATCCAAGACGCCAGCTCGAAAAGCCGCGCTTTATAAGCAGCTCACTCAACACAAAATGGCCGACAGCGACAGCATGATCGAGCACCTAAAGGGCTTCTTCGACGCATCCGATAAATTAAAGTCGACTGGAGCCATCCTCGACGACGATCTACTAGCAATTATGCTGCTGCACACCCTACCAAATAGTTTCGAAAATTTTAGATGCGCAATCGAGTCACGTGATAAGCTACCCGAGCTCGAGATTCTAAAAATCGAAATACTCGAAGAACACAGATCTCGTCACAGAAAAGACGAAGACCATCATAGTTCGGCCATGTTTACAAATACGCGATCCAACTTCAATCGCACGGCAGGTAGCTCTTTCAAGAAATCCTCGCACGGTAACACCACACCACAAAAACAAAAGCCAACATATAAATGCGGCTACTGCAAAATGAAAGGACACAAAGAGGCCGATTGCTACAAGAAAAAGAAAAGCATACAAGAGTCGAAAGGTCATAGCTCCAATCTTAGTTTCTTTACCGGCGCAGCAATAAACACGAGATGGTGTTTGGATAGCGGTAGCACCTCACACATATGCAACGACAAAGATCGTTTTCAAAATACATCTCGTACTAGAGGCAGCCTGCAACTTGCCAGTGATGCCACAGTAGACATTTGTGCCAAAGGCGACGTAAGCATTAAAACAAGCGGGACCTATCAAACCATAACCTTGAAGGACACACTATACGTGCCTGATCTCCGAACAAACTTAGTCTCGGTGGCTAAAGTCGTAGACGCTGGTTTCAACGTAAATTTCGTTAAAGATCGTGTCGTAGTTCTTGATTCTAACGGCGAAATCCAAGCTCAGGCCGATCGAATAGGCGATTTATTCTTCTTTAACGACACCGAGGAGTCACGCGTCATCGCGGCATTTTCAAAAATCAAAGTATCGATGAACGAATGGCACGCACGACTCGGTCATTTGAACTCCAAAGATCTAAAAACTATGTTCGCAAAGAAACACGCCGAAGGCATCGACGACGTTCAGATTGAAGACATTGATCAGTGCTCAACCTGCAGAGCTGCAAAAATGACCAGAGAACCTCTCCAGCCTCGGACAAAAGACGCAACGAAGCCCCTCGAAGTCGTCCACTCCGATGTATGCGGCCCGATGAGGACCACCTCGAAAGGTGGCGCTCGATGGTTCGGTAAAGAATACGACAACAACAAGAAAAACAAGCTGCTTAAAGACGCCAGCATAAAACGCCGTTTTACAGTACCACATACGCCTCAGCAAAATGGCCTTGCAGAGCGAAAGAACCGCACCCTCGTGGAAACTGCTCGTTGCCTGCTCTTACAATCCGGCCTACCCGCAAGTTTTTGGGCCGAGTATCTCTCATATGAGATCATTTCGAAATGGACGGGACGCAGACCTAGTATCTCTCATATGAGATCATTCGGCGAAAAAGTGCACGTCTTAAATAAGAACCCAACAAAGGGAAAATTTGACCGTCGCGGACTTGAGGGAATCTTTCTTGGATATTCAGACGATTCCAAAGCTTTGCGAGTATGGCTAACCTGAGCGAAGAAAATTGTCTCTTCAAGAGACGTTAAATTTTCAAGCACACCTGGAACTCTCTCTCCGTCATCCGAGATATTGGAAAGTGGAGAAAATCAGGTCACTCCTACCAAAGAACGCACTGTCGATCTGCTCACTGAAGTAAAAATTGTCACTCCTGAGGTAAATGAGACAGTGAACGAAGATATCCACGACGCCGTCCAGGACATCGACATTCAAGAAGTGCCAAATTCGAGCCTGAACAACGAGCCTGACTTCTACGGATTCCCTTCGAGCAACGACGACTCGGACGGATTCGATTTCACGTTGCCAAAAGCAAACCCGAACGACGAAGGCTCACACGATGACCACATCACATATCGGCGCAGACACCATGAAGATGCAGCCGAGAGCGCCATGAGTGCTTGCGAGGTGGACATTGGAGAAGCTTTGAGAGGACCGGACAAGGCAGCCTGGCTTAAAGCCATGCGAGAGGAAATCAAGTGCCTCATAGATAACGACACTTGGACTGTCGTGGAGAAACCTCGCAACTCGAGGCTCATAGGCTGTAGGACAGTTTTGCGCAACAAGTTCAATCCAGACGGCACGCTTTGCCGTCGTAAGGCTTGTCTAGTGGCCTAGGGATTCTCTCAAGTCCCTGGTACTGATTTCTTCGAAACTTTTGCTCCTGTAGCCCGATTGGATTAGCTTCGCATCCTTTCAGCCGTCACAGCCAGACATGATTTAAAGCTTTTCCAGTCAGACGTATTATGGAAAAGATACTATATTATTATTATAAAGACGTATTATTATTATTAAACTAACATTTAAAGTATGTATTATGGCTAAAGGTGGCTTTCGTTTACCATTAAACAAAAACTCTTGTAGATGAATAATTCGATTTATCTTTAGATTAATAATAACACTTTAATAAAATTTCATATATATTTTAATAAACAAATTTAAATTTATATGAGTAAAATTTATAGACTCCTTTTTTATAAATTAAAATATATATGATAAGTTGAACTTTTTACAGAGAAGTTAGTAATAAAATTTGGTGATATTAAAGTCAATGTAAAACAAATTACATAGAATCTGCGTTTATAAATAGATTAATATAAGTAGAAATTAAATTAATTTTTTTAATTCGGTAATATTTGGACATAAATCTTTTTTATTGTATATTTACGAGGAGTCAATGTAGCCATTCATAAGAATCCTATCATTTAGTTTGAGAGTGAAAGCCATTTAAAATGAACAACTTTTGTGATTTTACAATAAAAGAAGAAAATCGAATATCGAGCAGTGACAAAATATTTGGTTTGACAAAGAAACCAAATGATAAGATAAAAGCTAAATCCAGAAGTTTTTAGGGACTCTGTATCTTCTTAATGAATCATAAAACATTTGTCAGCTTTACGCAGACTTCCAATTTAGGTCACTGATGAAGGAATAATTAATAAAATGTATGATATTATAGAAAAGGACCGTTAACATGGTATATATCCTCAAAAAAGGGTAAAAAAATTTAGTGTATGAGAAAGCTATCGGCGAGAGGGTTGCTGCGTTTGCTTACATCTGACCAAAAACATATTAGTGCAAAAACAATTTTAATGGAGTGTTTGGACATTTTTAAGTGTACTCCAAATGAATTTTTGTATCGATTCATAACTGCTGATCAAATCTGGAGTCATTACTGTACACCAGAAACCAAAGTTCAGACAAATAATGGATCCGTACTAGCAAACGTACATCATAAGAGAAGGCAAAATATAATTGGTAGGAAAAGTTTATGGCGTGCTTTTTGAGACGCACATAGAATAATCTTTATTGAATACATGGGAAAAGGAAAAAATAGGACAGTTTTCTACAGTATTGTTAAGACGAGTAGATTAACAAGAAAACGACCGCATTTAGAGAAAAATAACTCTTACATCAAGGCAATGCACGCGTGTACACTTCTATTATCGTCATGGCAAAATTTTATACGTTAGGATATGAATTACTTCTGCATCCATCACATTTGCTAGATTTAGCTTCCAGCAATTATATCCTATTTCTGAATATGACAAATTGGCTCTACGGAAAAGGATTTGTTTCAAACGATAAGATGATTGTTCAAAGAAAATTCTTTTTCGAAGGGTCGAAGATATTGTATTTTTCAAATAGAAAAACATTAGACCAAGTGTATCGTATTAGAAATAGACCATTAAGGCTAGGTATTAATCATACAACCCTATTATTTCTAAAATTTACTTTTTATTATATGACATCAATTTTAACCGATTAGGTACATAAGGTACGGTTTGATATTTTTTATAATTTACTTTATTTTAATATTTTATAAAAATGATAATTTATTTTTTCTAATAGTTTATCAAAGACAACATTTAATAAAAGAACAATTAACATAGAATTAAAGCTCTAAAAATACTTGTATTTATTGTTAATATTTTTTTTTATAATAAACTTACTTATTTTTTTAATATAATAGTTGTAAATACTCAATTATTGTTGGGTTCGCATGAATAATACTTTCGAATTATAATTATCTGAATATTTGATCTTATTAATTAGTTTTTACTTTCAGGGATATTTATTATCATGTGAAGCTATAGAAAAGTGTATGATGACAATTTGGTTTACAGTTTGTATTACAAACTAATATAAATAATATTTTTAGTTATAATTGAAAGTTATTAACAGTAAATACAGTGATCTTTTTCTGACTAATATTTGATTTAAACTGCTTAATAAAAGTAATTGTATTGTAAAAGTTTTCAGGAGCTTTTAAACTGGACAGAGTAACTTTTTTATTATGAAATCTATCTAATACTCGTAGCATAGAAACTGTAAGGTGGCGTCATTTATGGTTATTGCCTTTGATAAAGCAACGTCATTAGTCACGGCGCTGATAGTAAGCTAAGCTTTTCAGGACGAAAGATCGTGCCACACTACCGGGACGATTGGAGTCCTTTTATCTATCTATCCTAGACCGGACCATCATGCCCATCATAATGATTTTGATCATAAAATCTATTCATAATTGGCATGTGTACGAAGTCTGTTCAAAGAGTATCGCGAATTTTGAATTTCAGCGGGTTACGTATATTCGATTTTCGATTCTTTTGTAGCGTAATGTTGGTACTCATGTTTATCACTTATGCCGACAAGTTCGGCCATTTTGAATTTTCAGTTAATTTTTGACAGCTGCTTTGCTTGCACGTGTTTTGGCTCGCCTGATACTTTTTGAACAGACTTTTATTCTGTTTGAATATCTATTTTTGGTAACAATTTAACTATATCCATTTTTGAATTTTGTTAAATTAGAATCACGTTTTGCAGTTTTATAATGGGGTGTTACAGTACTCGAAAGTAATTTTCTATTTAAACTCTTCCATAATTGAACTTGAAGTACAAATTTATAATTTTATATTTTACTAATTAAGCTAATGAACAATTAAGAAATTTCGTTTAATCTATAAGCTAAAAGCTCATTAAATGATCTACCTACCATACTAGAAAACTTGCCACAAATAAAATGCAAAAATCGAATATTTTATAATATAACTTATAATTAAAAATAATAACTGGTAAATTCTCATTACAAACCAAAGAAAGATCATAATTTTTTTTTTTTTTTTTTTTTTTTTTTTTATCTGCAACTACAATTTTATTGTAACAAGCAAATTTACATAACATTTTAATTAACAATCTTGTGCATCATGAAGTGGGAGTAAACACCCATCGGCGTTTCTCCAACTAATGGAAGTTACATTCCTCTAGAAAATCTCTAGGCCATTGTCTCTTAAGTCTCCGATGAGTGTTTCCGGGGAGGGCTGTACAAGACAATTCTCTCACAAGTGGATTATGGTGATAGGATAAACGGGAATGAAATTTTTGATAACGGGAAATGCACAGGTTATGAACAAATGGAACATTTAGGTCACGATGTATTACAGTGTTACGAACATAAAAGGGGGCATCAACAATTTTACGGAGGATCTTGGATTTTAAGGCCTGGATGCGATAGGAATTGGAACGTTTCGTTGAACCCCAAAGTTCAATTCCATATGTCCAAATTGGTTTTATAATTGTATTGTAGATTAGAAGTTTACTTTTAATTGTTAGTTTCGAGCGTTTGTCCAGTAGTCTAAGAAGTTGTAGGTAACGTCTGTTAGCTTCAGCTCTTTTTAATCTAGTATGTGGGTTCCATGTTAGTCTCTTGTCCAGCAAAAGTCCCAAGTAACGCACTTTATCATATTGCGGTATCATGTTGCTATTAAGGTATAAAGGGGTAGGTTTACCTTGACAAAGTGTGAAAGTAATGTGAGCACTCTTCTGTTCATTTACCTTCACTCTCCATCTCTTAAACCAAGATTGAAGGTTGTGGATATGGGATTGTAAATTGTTGGAAGCTATGTCAGGATTTTTATGGGTAGCAAGTATGGCCGTATCATCTGCATAAGTAGCAATGATAGTATTAGGATAAGCTGGGATGTCATGCGTATAAATATTATATAAGATGGGACCAAGGATACTGCCTTGTGGGACTCCGGCGAGAATAGGATATATTTCCGACGATTCTGAGTTGATTGCAACTTGGAAATGTCGTTGGGAGAGATATGAATTTATGATAAGGTAGTATGTTGAAGGAAGAAAGCTCTTGAGTTTCCAAAGGAGTCCAGGATGCAGATCATAATTTAAAATGGAAATTCAAATTATTATTACTGATTGAAAGCAAGCCGATTAGACGTAGACTATCTGGAACATTATTTGTTCGCACGTTTATACTCGTAAGATAAATTTATTAAACTTTTCAACTTTTATAAAAAATTGTTAATACTTCATTATTTATAAAATATATTCTCAGAAAAGATATTATTTTAAAAAAAAGAATATTACTGCAATTAACTATTAAAATTTTTAGTAAATTCATTTTACAATATTATTACCCTTAAATTATACTGTTCAAAATTTCATATACGATTTGTTGAAGGGATGTTACAATAATTTATTGGTTTTTGAATATCATATGGGAAAAAGCCTATATATATATAAGATGATATTATGAATTATTATTAATTCATGTGATATTTAATATGTGATAATATCTGTTAGTCGTCAAATATGTTCTAAACAATAATTTCATTTTTATTTTACTTTAGAACCATATACAATTGCTTGTGTATAGCAGTAACTTATAAGGTGATCATTTTTATTTAAAACAAATTACTTTTGAGTGATAAACGCATTTGGTTGTGGATGGAGTTTAGAAATTTTATTACAATCAGTTTTTTTTAACCAGTGAAATTGTGGTTAACCGAATTATTTATGAAAATTAGTACTGATATTATCAGATTCCATTACATTTTTGTCAAGATTTTGATCAACACAAAAATTTAAAATTGCCACGTTTTATTATTTCTGTTCATGAAAACTGTTACATGAAAATGTTAACAACAAAAATTATTTTAGTTGTAGAAATTTTGCTGAATCGAATATGTTAAGTATGCTCGTTAACGAGAGTGCTTTTGAAAATCTTCTGTGATTATTCCATTTAGATAATATCGAGTATGCCACAAAAATAAAATTATTGCAAAATACAAGGGTGGCACAGAAATTCGCTTAGGAAAGACACCTACAAATATACGTAAATATTTATACGGAAATGACATTGTATCTATTAACTGTGATCAGATTGTGAGTGACTGAGTGTGTTAAAATTTATTCTATAATTTTCTGTGAATAATTTTTTTTTTATATGTTAAGAGGCATTTAAAATTCATGTTCCATTCTTATATGGAAGAAAAGATACTTTTAATAGTAAAATATTCGTAAAATAATAGCTTAAAAGATTATTTGCAAAACCTATTGCTAAAGCATTATATTTTTAAATACGTATATATATAATTACTCCTAATTGCAAATATTTAATATTTTTATTGAATTCAGCAAAGTTACGTACAATCTGACTTAAGAAACCAAAGTAGTCTCGAGCTCAGAATTTTTGGGGATCTCAATTCATGTTTTTACAAAAATTTATAAAAATACCATTTTGTATAATTTATGAATTTATAAATCGATAAAGTTACTACAATAATTTTTTATAGATAATGGTGAAATAGAAGCAAATCGGATAGGAAAATGATAATAAAAAATTATTAAAATAATACTATTATTTAGAGTAAGTGCTAGATATTTTTTGAAGAGGCTACTCAATATGAACCTGATAGGAAAATAAAGAGTTGGTTGAGTTTATAAAAATTAAATACATTTTCATAAGATCGTTAGTATTGAAAAAATTTATTTTGCTAGATCAATTGTTGACAAATTCGAAGTAAACGATATATGGAAGAAAGAATATGAAATAATAACTATTTGAATAAAACAACCTTTTTTATACCAAAACTTTTGAAATTATGGAACTGTATTCATAATCAAGTAAAATATTTTTTAAAGTCCTTAAACCTACCAGAAATTTTTTTTCCAATAATTTCATATTAATACTATAATAAAAGTCTCACATATTTTGACAAATTACTCTTATTAAGGCATAATATACGAGTTGTAAATATCCATTTGCTTCCAAATTCATACAGTACATTAATCATTTATTCATATTTGCAACGAAAGAAGTATAATAATTTTGGAGGGTCTGTACTCTAATATAATCCTATCATAGGCTAGACAAAACGTACAATCACATTGATAACCCTTTCTTCCTCTATATACTTTCTTTTTTTACGTATTCTCATCTTTTCAATTCCCAATCCTAATCTATGTATCGACTCAATGTGAAATTTATGGGCCAGCAACTCAATCAATTTATTGAAAAAGTAGTTTATCCATAAATTTCTGATGTAAACCTTTTTTTTCTCTTGAGTATACCCGTAAGAGAGTACTAGAAAAGGTACCAATGAAGGATAATAGGAAGAAGTTTATTATTATTATTACTATTATTATTATTATTTATTATATAATATCTTCCGAAAACTTTTTTTCTGCTTCTGGAATTGATCTGAGCAAAAAAGTTGCGGTTAAATTCTACCACAGTGAAATTTTTTTAGGAAATTCCATTTATTGCCGATTTTGCATGGGAACAAGTCATTCAATATCGATAGGAAATTTCTTATTATGAATAAATAGTTTTCGGATATTGGATTTACTCAGATGAAATTGAATGAAAATGTTTACGGATTTATTATTAAATGAGAAGAACATTCGTAAATTTGTATTGTGTATAGTTCAAAAATCTACTAAGAATAACATTTTCTAAAAATTGATAGATATTATAGAAATTATAACTATTATAGTCTAAAGTTTGTAGAACAATTATTTGTAAAATAATTATTTAATTTTAAAATTTTCTAAGCAATATTATTATTTTTCAAAATTTATAAATATATATTAGGTATACTATTACTCTAATAAATTGTTTATCCTATCTAATTCTACTATGATAGTAAAATATCAATGGCTAAATCCAGAACTAAACTATAAACTATGATGCAGAGATTAAAGTCCTCATGTATTCTTAGCAACAATTATTGTAAGCTTTTAAGTGTATTTTAGACTAGAGTCTGCATAAGAATATTTGGCTTCCAATATAAGAATAAACGATTCCACATTTGTTATATTAATAAAAATATAATGGAAATATGTAAGATATTTCTGGGCGGTGAACTAGGGAGAGGAAGGTAAAAAAAATTGGAAATTAATGAACGTTAAGTTCGACCGGACCGCATTTAGAGAATACTCGAACATTACCGTGGCAAGCTACCACGGTTGCAGAGATTGTGGGAGGAGGGGGTTTAATAGTTGGCAATATCGTATCCGTCCACCCACACAACAACAAAAAATCTTGCTGACTACACAGAAGTAGATGGAGACAACTTAGTAGTTAGCTTCTCCTTTGGAGAGGATTAAACAAAAAATTTATAAATCTTTTAAAAAATAAATAAAATAAAATGAAAAACTCAAGATCGAATGTAAGAAGAATAGTAGATATGGCGGGTATATAAATTTGGCAGAGTGACAGTAAAAATTTGGAATCAAATGCAAAAAGAAAAAAGAAAAAAAAAGGTGGAGCTGACCGACGACAGAAGTGGTAGAGAAATACACATAAATGTAACGTCATTCCATGGTCATATCCTAAATCTCCCATGGCAGGAGTGCCCGTTTTCTGTGGTATTTTTAATTTACTCTATTATTTTTACTTTTTCAAATGTATTTGATTATTTTCCTATGCTAATAATATTACTTATTCTAAATTTGTATTTTTAAAATTAAGTATTATTCCTTAAATGTATTCGTCAATAATTAAAATAACCAATCACGACTGATTCATCTTTCTACAGGAATCTATTCCAAAAACATTTTGGTGATGCCCTAATCTATTTCACGGATGCGACAGTTAACTGATTGGTGGTGTTCATTATGGAGTAAATTATAGGATTTGACAACGTTATAATTCCTTTTTCCATTGCGAATTTTGTGCGGTCACGACAACAGTAGAGATGCCAACTAATATTCCCAATAGCAGATACATTGTGATTTTCAGTGATTGTCTTGGCGCCCTTGAAGCTGTTTGTGGCTCTTCAAATGACCCAGTTCTCGACAATATTCGGCACAACCTGCTGAACAATAGAAATGTTAAATTATGCTAGGGGTTCCGGGTTATGTGGGTATTTTGGGCAATGAGTGCGCGCATAAAAGCGGCACTTAACGCAGTGTTATTTAGCTAGTCAGCTCATAAAATAGCACTTAACGCAGCTTTGGCAACTTATAAACAAACTAAATGGAGAATAAGCAATATTTTTTTGTCAACTCATCGGCGTACCTCAAAAAATTCGGTCTACTCGACAGAAGGACCTGGAAGAAAAGTGAAGATTAATTAATATTTATGTGTTCTTTTTTGGTATCAATTGGCCTGCAAAAAAATTAAAAAAAAAAATTTACTACCTTTCTGAGGAGAAAATGAAAATTATGAATTCTGATCTGTAATGTTAATATGATGTTCATTACTCATAGTTACCCCCATTCACAATCTCCGCATATATAATGATGAGCATACCTCTCTAAGCGCGGTCGTAATTGGCCGTACTCCTATCCGAACTTAATGTTCATTAATTTTCTATTTTTTTATGCATTATTTTACTTTATATAACATATTTATTTAATATTTAAACTATTGGGTGACATAAATGCAACAAGTTATGTTTAGGATTTTTACAATAGTTTCATTTAAACAAAGCTGAACAGAAATCCTTCATTTGATAGAGTAATGGCTTCAGTCGGAATACTAAAAATATAACGGGACTTGAATTATCATTACAATATTATTAAAAAATAAACCTCGTTAAAATTTAACTTAAATTTTTTTTTTAAATAATAATTCAATATTTAATAATTTTGTTTGAAGTATCCTTATAGTGAATGGTACAGAACAAGTATTTCAAAATATTTTCAAAAACTCATTTTAGATTTTCTATGAGTTAAATAAAGGATAAAAGTATGATTTTTGGCATCTTCTAAACCTAGGAGACTCTCATAAGTATTTTGTTGGGTAATGATCTTTGTTGCTTATCGGACACTAAGGAAATTTGGATTCAGTACAAATGCTCTGCTAGAAGGAACTGTTCATGCAAGCTTTACGGTAAATTATTTTTTATTAAAAAATTAAACAAGTATATATGCACTTATGATGCAAGGATTAAAATTGCGTAGAAGAACTTAAAGGAAACTATCGTTTTTAAGTAAAGTCAGAAAGCTTGTGCCTTACTCCGTCAGGGAAGAAGAAATTCCAAAGTCAGAGTGTTTGTGCCTCACGCCGCCAGGGAAGGAGCAATTCCAAAGTCAGAGTGTTTGTGCCTCACGCCGCCAGGGAAGGAGCAATTCCAAAGTCAGAGTGCTTGTTCCTCACGCCGCCAGGGAAGAAGCAATTCCAAAGTCAGAGTGCTTGTGCCTCACGCCGTCAGGGACGAATCAATTCGAAAGTCAGAGTGCTCGTGCCTAACGCAGTCAGAGAAGAATAAATTCGTACACTGCGGGCTTGATTATACGGGTGACTCGATAATGAGACGCGTGGAGAATCTTAAGTATCTAAGCTTAAATCTTAATAAGAACCTCAAATTCAACTCCTTTGTCTGGGATAAAATAATACGGCTTCCCCATCTGGTCATCTTCCCCCAATAGTAGCAATGAAACCTCACAGAATACAAAGAAAGATCTTACGAAAAGCCACAGGACTAAGCAGATCTAGGGAGACAATAAAGTTTATGAAATACGACAGGTTATACCGGGAGGCAGGCATTTCCCCATTTGTAGTATGGCAAATGTGAATAATGCACAAATGGGAATAATGCACGAATGGGAATAATGCACAAATGGGTCATTAGTTTATCGTCAAAACAGGGACAGAAAAAAACAAATCTCAAATCCTAAGAAACTCCAAGTACCTATCACCGTTACTTCTATTGGAGGACACAGAAGAAGCATTGGATTGGAGAACGTCTGCAGATCTACAAGAAGAAGCCAAAGTAATAACATCAAGGTTAGCAATTATATCACATGAGAACGAAGGGAATGAAAAGGACACATCGAATGGAGCACTTGCCGGATTCAAACATAGAATTTAGTTTTAAGAATAATTATACAAAAACATGTGTTTAATTTATAAGAGTAGCTTTAAGGGTTTAGGCTAGGTTTAGAATGTAAGTAAAGTATATGAATTAAATATTAATTTGTTATAATTAAGGTAAGTAAAATATTATATTTGAATGGGAAATAAATTCACGGATAGCAGAAAGCTAATAACTAATAAAAACGAAGATTGAGGTACGATTAAATATTCCAACACAAAAGAGAATATAGTATTAAGATTGTATTATAATAACTATGTAAAATGTTAATAATATTCAATAAAATAAACTTGAACTTGAGCTTGAATCAAATACTAAAGTCCTACCTTACTGTTAGCATGATGAAATAGTTTACACCGCCACAAGCGCAGCTGTGAATTCCGAGTAGAAAGGTACAATGAAAAATTTTGATGCACAGTTCAACATGAACCTGTCTGAACACTATTTGGAGATCCCATCAGCTAAAAATGTCACACTGCTCCTACCAAACCTTGAAAAAACTACAAAATCTATTGAAGAATAACAAATAGTTCGCTACTGACAGGATATTTTGTAAGCTGGCTAAGTACAGTGAGGCATACTACATTGTTGTTCATCCCTAAATAATCAAACATAGCACATTAATGCTCAACAATTGGCATCAATGCATTATCTGTCCTACACTCAAACGAGGAAATATCAACGAGTGTTATAATAATAAAGGTATAACATTACTAAGAGTAAAATCTATTGGATATTTTCTGTTATCTTCTTCTGCAACATAGTAGCATTTTCCCAAAAAAATTTAAAGAAGTTGTTGAGGACTTAAACATATCGATTGGCTCGTGCCATTCGATTTTTACCAATGATTTGAGCTTGAGGCGGGTCGCCGCGAAATTTGTACCAAAATTGCTCAATTTCGGCCAAAAACAGCATCGCATTAACATTGCTAAGGAGCTGTTGGACTCTGTCCGCAACGACCCGGTGGTGCATGTACAAAAATGACATGGTGCATATAGGATGGAAGTGATGGTGGATGAGCATGAAGGAATAGAGAGTGGAAAAAGGTCAGCAGGTTACAACTGCTCACTGAGCGGGGTACAGACCTGAAGTACTTTAATATTAAAAGAAGGTACCACGGGAACCGAGTGGCCCAACAGGACGAAGTTCAAAATATGAAACAGATCTTTCAGGTTTGGCGTTGAAGCTGCATTTTGATAGAATAATATTTGTCCGTATGCTAATGCAATAGTGGAGTCGAACCTGTTGTTCTGCGAAGTTTGACGAATTAGTTCTGTGCTCGGTTATTGGAGAGGTTGATTAGGCATTCACGTGGTGGCTGTGGTTGACACCTACATCGCGGGTACGATCTACGGATCGCAGGAGGGAGATAACTGGCAAAAGTAGTAATACTTTGCACTTATCTCGGGTGTTGGGGTAATCATCTTGTAAATGATTACTTACTGCTAGACAATTCAGTTAATTGGTATACTCTCAGTTATGGTTGCGCTGATTGAGCGTATCTCAATCACAATGGTCGTGGGCGACCGGTGTTATCTTGTCTTAAGACGCGGCATAGCACCATTAAATATATAGATATTCTGTCCGCAACGACCCAAATTTGCTCCAGAGAGTCATAACTGGTGACGAATGACGGGTTTATGGTTAAGACGTGGAAACCAAAGCTCATTCATCCCAATGGAAGCTGCCGCATGAGCCAAGACCGAAAAATGCGCGCCAAGTTCGGTCAAATGTGAATGTTTTGCTTACAGTTTTCTTCGATTGCAGGGGCGTGGTATATCATGAGTTCTTGCCATAGGGTAGTAATATTACCTGCAAGTTATGCGCAAGTTGTGCGAAGCAATCCGCCAGAAACGCCCGGATTTGTGGAAGAACAAAAATTGGCTTTTGCACCATGGTAACGCCCCTGCTCAAGCATCGTTGCTTGTGCGTGAATTTTTGGTCATTAATGCCGCAGCTACCGTATTCCCCAGATCTGGCCCTCTGTGACTTTTTCTTCTTCCCGAAACAATTTTCTTTGATCCATTTTTTGTAATAGGAATAGCTTGGCGCGCTTTTTTCGGTCTTGGCTCGTGCGCCAGCTTCCATTGGGATGATTGAGCTTTGGTTTCCACGTCATAGCCATAAACTCAGATTCGTCACCAGTTATGACCCTCTGGCGCAAATTTGGGTCGTCACGGACAGAGTCCAACAGCTCCTTAGCAATATAAATACGATGCTGTTTTTGGTCGAAATTGAGCAAAAATCGAAGACGAGCCAAAACACGTGCAAGCAAAGCAGCTGCAAAAATTTAACTGAACATTCAAAATGGTCGAACTTATCGGTATAAGTGAGAGATATGAGTACCAATATAACGCCATAAAAAAAATCGAAAATCGAATATAAATAACCCGCGGAAATTCAAAATTCGCGATACTTTTTGAACAAGCCTCGTATTATCAGTAAAATCCATTACGATCTCTTTGTCGCATTCACGAGGCGAGTCTTTGCTCCTGTTTAACGATAATAACATGAGTGCTTTCACAATGGATCGTAGATTGTGGACTAAAACAGGGATTTTAGGAATTTTGGTAGTTTGTGGACTAAAATTGGTAGATTGTGGACTAAAACAGGGATTTTAGGAATTTTGGTAGTTTGTGGACTAAAATTGGTAGTAGATTGTGGACTAAAACAGGGATGTCAGTGACATTTTTATTGTTTATTTTAGCGCAGTATCTTTTGAAACTAGAAGTAATAGTTTTTCTATATGGTAAGTAGTGAATTTTTCAACCCCGAAGAAAATTTAATATTTGCAAAATTGGTTAAATAACATTACAGAAATTACCTGTTCTTAATATTGGGTTATTTTGAGTAATATTTATAATATAAATACTATGAAACTAATTGCCTAAACAATAAATCTTAGAATTCTTAATATAAAAACAAGCAACAATATTGCGATGAATTCAATTGAAATTCGGATAATTTTTCGTGAACGAATCCTCCTAAAATGGATAGACTGACAAGGAAAAAAATATGTTCACAAATTACACAAATTTCCATTTACTTTTTAAAAATGTTTAATAATTTATGACTGACAAGAAAAATGTATAATTTTATGTTAAAAAGAAATGTTCAAGCATGGAATTTTGCTGGGATTTTTATCAAATTATTTGTACTCGTAATAGTATACCTGAAAGGCGTTACATACATAAGGCAATAGGGAATACCAATAAGATGAAATGAACCTTTTACGGTAAACGCATATACAGGATTACATTATTTATATTTTAGGATACACATAAAACAAATTTATGGCTAAGGTATCAAATAATATGAAATTGAATCTGAAAATCTGTTAACTTGGCCGAATCTTGTTGTTTCTTATACAATACAGCCATTATTAAGAGGGAATAAAATTTGAAAAGTCTATCAAATCGCCCAGAAGAAATTAATGAAGTATAAAAGGAAACAAAAATATTATTATGGAAAATCGAAAATACCAATTTATCCATTTATCGATATATACATATCCAGCTATAAGTATATATGGATATATACTCGTATATATAAATGAAAAGTTTTAGTCCTCTATTTGTATAAGACTGTATAAATTGCATCAATGTTAAAAGTAGGAAAAAAATAACAAACTGTTTTCCCTGAAAATATGATAGGATCAATGCAAAATCCAATATAAACAAATACTAAAATCAAAATAAATAAATAACTGGGATGTATAGTTAAACATATTCGAAAACAATAATAACTTGTCAAGGATTTTACTTATATACATATACATATAACCACTTATCAACATACGAGAACATATTGAAAGAAGGTAGTATAAGATACTATGAGTAATAGTAAAAATAAAAATTTAGCCACAAATTGCTATTTGCAAATATTAACTTCGTCGGTAGTAAAAGTTACGTTCGCAGCCATATTGCCATTTTTCGAAAATGTGAATTTATGCGATTATACGAGTATTGAGTTGAAATACGGGTTGAACATTTATTTTATTAACATTGAAAGAGGGATATTTGATATACAAAGAAGTTCATAATATTGTTTTCGATAATTGCACAGCCAGTATTCGTATTCCGTAAGATTTTATATTTTCGTTACAAAGTAAGTTAATATTATTCATACTCTTACATATTCTTTTTCTATCATCTTTTGGTCTCCAAACTTATATTGTATATAAATTTATAATATTATATATTACTATTTTACTAAAATTATATAATATAATAAATTGAAAAGTTTTTAAAAAAGAAATTAAAAAAACCTTTCAATTTATTATAATATATAATTTATAACTAATCGAGTAGTTATTACGGGTAATTTTTAAAGAATAATGGCCATTGGCTAAAATTTTAAGGTTATTAGCTTGTATTTGCTAGGACATACACATATTAACATGCATAAATAAGAATATAAGCGAAGATTATGTTCTTAATATCAGAAACGATTATTGGAAGTATTGGAAGCATGGTTGATATTTTAGTTCATTAGTCGTATTTTCAGTACTAATGTTACTTGAAATATGATATGACAAAATTTTTGGTGTCTTTCCCGTTTTTGATATGACATATTTTCCTAATCAGTTGAGAAGAACTCATAAATTTGTAAGAAGTTGATTTTTAATTAAGCTATCCATAATAAAAATATTGGACGTGAAGGATTTTCGTGAATTTTTAGCAGAGATGTTAGATAAAATCGAGTACATTTTTAATCAAGAATATCAGTTTTTTTATGAAAATAAGAAAAAAAGTATTTGAAAAAAATATAAAAGCTGCAAAGAAGATTTAATAAGAAACTTAATAACGGGCACTAAAAATAGGATTAACTCTAGCGATATTTTTTAATACCAGGTGTATAAGCTTAAATCCGCTGCTTTTTAGTCAAAAAAAATATGTTTTTTTTCATAGAAAGCAAAAATAAATTTATTCAAAGTACTTTCCCTCACTATTTTTTGAGGGCAAGTACACATTTTTCCCATTTCTCGGGCAATTTGTGGATATTACGTCAAAAAAATTCCTTCTCTTTCGAGGCAAACCACTCATCAAGCCATTTTCGGACGTCTTCGTAAAAATCGAATGCTGCTCAACAAGCGCGTGGCCCATCGACCGGTGGTAGTTGGAAGGAGCCTCGTCTTGTGAATAAGCGGAGTGGGGTAGCACCTCCCAGTTGAGTGTCTGCAAGTAGTTTCGGACCATTTTTGACGTGTACGATGGTGCGTTGTCGTGGAGGAAAATCAACTTGTCTGTCTTTGTTGATAGTCCGTCCTTTTTTTAAGTAGAGCACGGTGCAATTTGATCAGTTGTTGGTGGTAGCGGTGGGCATTGACAGTTTCACCAGGTTTCAACATCTCATAGTAGACGATACCCTGCTGATCCCACCAAACGCACATCATCGTCTTCCGTCCGAAGCGTTTTAGTCTTGGGGAAGATGTTGATGGTTGGCCGGGATCAACCCACGATTTCTTGTGTTTAGAATTCTTGAAATATGTCCACTTTTCATTACCTGTCACAATCCAATATAGAAACGACTTTCTTTTTTATCGTTCAATTCATGCGGCACCCATTTTCCGATCTTTTCAATCTTCCCCATGGCACGCAGACGCATGAAAATGGCTGGTTGAGTAACACCAATTGGTCCGCGAGCATTTTTTTGATCGTCTTCGTCCAAAAGCGCCTGCAATTGATGGCCCTCAACCTTCCTAGGCCGATTTTCACGCTTCTTATCTCACAAGTCAATATTGCCGTCTTTGAACCGACGGCACGTTGTTTCCGATAAAGCACTGTCACCATATGCCTCCATAAGCATTTGATGCGATTCGGCAGCCGATTTCTTCAAATTGAAGCAGGGAAGCAGAGCTTCCCGCATATGCTCTTATTCTGGCACAAAACTAGACATGATTACCAAAGGAAAAATGTATGTTGTTGTACGAAATTACTGACAATGTGCACTGATTAATGTTGACAGTTGTCAAACTCATGTATGGCGTGTCCATGATAGCTTAATACGCTCACTCGCGCCATCTATGACCAAACACCTGATTTTATGTAATAATATGGACAATATACCATGTAATAAATTAACCTATCATCAATTGAATATTTGATGGATGTGTGCACCTGTTAGGGTTATTGGTTTTGCAATATTTCAATAACAATACAGATATATAATATTGGAAAGTATAAAAATCACAAAAATATTTGAAGTTTTAAACTATACTTAATGAAAGTGAGTATATTTATAAGGAAATAATGAAGAAAACTTTAAAATAAAACAATGAGGCTTTTTTGAATTTTTTGAATTCATTAAATTAATAGGATTTTTTAATAAGACTTATATGCTTTCTTTCCAAAAAAAAATTTTAAAAAAAATTGATAGAAAAATATTTATTGTTTTATTTTGAATGGATGCAATTATATTCTAACAAATAACATTATTCAAATGTCCGCTCAGGTTTCATTTATATTGTAGAATCGAAAACGATGGTTCCAATTTTCGGTCTTAGTTCACGTATTTGACGTGAAATATTCAATTTTAATGCATCAATAGTTGCTGGTATATTAACATACACCAATGACTACAAATATAAAAATAGAAGAAGTACAAAGTGTTAAAATACAATCTGCATTTCTTGAAATTATCGATAAGCTAAACTTTTTCGCCATAATTTGAAGGCTGTGTGGCACGTTGCATCGATTTGTTGAAAAAGTATCGCGAATTTTGTTTTTTTTTTTTTAAATTATTTATAATCCCCCCAGATATTATACACTTGTGCCAATGCTTTTTCCAATCCTCGAAGCACTTCAAAAAATCAATTTTTGTGATCTTGTTCAGCTCATCCTTCGATGCCGCCTTTATCTCCTCAATCGTAGCGTTACGTCGTCCTTTCTTGGGGCTCGTCAGTTTCGGGAACAAGAAAAAGTCATAGTAGGCCAGATCTGGGGAATACGGTGGTTGCGGTATTATTAGTGTGTTTTTTTTGGCCAAGCGTGAGCATGGGCGTTATCATGGTGCAAAAGCAAATTTTTGTTCTTTCACAAATCTGGGCGTTTCTGGCAGATTTCTTCACGCATCTTGCGCATAACTTGCAGGTCATATTCCTTATTAACCATTCTACCCTGTGGCAAGAACTCATGATGCACAACGCCCTTGCAGTCGAAGAAAACTATAAGTAAAATCTTCACAATCGACCGAACTTGGCACGCTTTTTTCGGTCTTGGCTCGTGCGGCAGCTTCCATTAGGATGATTGAGCTTTGGTTTCCATGTCATAACCATAAACTCAGATTCGTCACCAGTTATGATCCTCAAGAGCAAATTTGGGTCGTCGCGGACAGAGTCCACGATTTCCTTAGCAATTTTAATGCGATGCTGTTTTTGGTCAATTTTGGTACGATTGCTAAAAATCGATGGCACCAGCCATGTTTGAGTCCTCAGCAACTTTTTTAACGGTGATTCGACGATTAGCCAATACTATTTTCTTCACTTCATCAATGTTTTCGTCTGTTGTTGACGTGCTCGGGCGTCCGGTACGCTTTTCGTCGTTCACATTTTCTCGGCCCTCTGAGAACATTTTGTACCACCGATAAACGTAGCTTCGGTCCAAGGTTGCTTCATCATATGCCACAGTCAATATTCGGAATGTGTCCGCGCAGTTAATTTTGTTTTTCACACAAAATTTGATACACATTCTTTGATCCATTTTTTGGAATGGGCAAACATCAAAGACGAGCCAAAACACGTGCAAGCAAAGCAGTTGTCAAAAATTAACTAAACATTCAAAATGGCCGAACTTATCGGCATAAGTGAGACCAATGAGTACGAATAAAACGCCACAAAAAATTCGAAAATCAAGTATACGTAACCCGTGGAAATTCAAAACTCGCGATACTTTTTGAAAAGAGCTCGTATCTTCCAATGTAGACTACACAAAGTACGTCATTATCGATCTGTATTGCTCACCATTGATAGTTACGAAAACACCTTCCTTATTTAAAAAAAATAAGGACCAATGAAACCACCGTGCTATAAACCACAGCAAACGGTTTTTTTCAGATTAAAAAGGCTCCTTGTGAATAATTTATAGATTGGCTTCAGCCCAGTAATAACAATTTTGTTTATTCACCGATCCAGAGATTCGAGAAGAAGAAGTGCATCTCATCTAAGAAAAATAAATTCACTATGAATTTGCAATAAAAGAACGACTATTTGATAAAAAAATTGGATAATTTCCATGCGTTGTTGGAGCATGTATTTCTATAAATAATTTGCAAACCTTAATAAAGACAACTAATGGTGACGAAAAATCACCTAGACCCTATATTGCGTGTACCTCATAACAACGAATTAAATGTGTCCTAGACCCTATATTGCGTGTACCTCATAACTACGAATTTTTCTTATTTATGCATGGACTATATTATACATATGCTGGTCTTTTTTAAGAGAATTTTATAACACACTCGTAGAAAAAAAATTAGTCGCACTAGCGATTTATTTAAATTCCATAAAAATTCTTTGGAATTCGATTTTTTGGAGACACGTAGTTGTAGTTTCTGAAATCATATTTTTCGTAATATTTTTATTATTTCAGTTATATTTATAAAGTTGATGTTAAGTTAGTAAGAAAAGCCTTAAGTGTTTTGATTAAGCGGTGAAAAGAATCGATTATTACAGCTTAATTTGAGCAAAAGATGAAATAGTAGATTTTTGCAAGAAACGGAAGGAATGTAAAAAGATTTGTAAAAAAAATATTGCAAAGAAAAAGTACTATACGGGAAGATTGACTCCAGACTAAGAAGATGTACCAAAGTTTCAAAAGATAAGGTGAAGTTGAAAAATAAATTTATTTATTAAATATTGACTCTAAGGAATGGTGTGAAAATGTATAAGATTCCTATAAACCTAAAGAAATAATTTTAGAATGAGTTAAACCAAATGATGGAATCCAAATTTGCAAGAGCACTGCTTTAAAGCAAAATCTGTTAGTATTTATAATAATTATCACTATTTATTTGGGATTCAATATAAGTCTGAAAGACTTAAACTTTAAAGAAGGAACTGGGGTAAGAGTCGTTGAGCTGGTCAACAAATAGTGTTGTCAATTTTCTGGGTAGTTATCAGGCATAATTCAAGGATAAAAAAGCAATAATGGTGCCACGTTTTATACAAATAATATTTGGTATAATTGAATTATGCCTGATAACCTTGATAATTTGTATTTATCAATGGCAAAATGAATTCAGGAAGTTCTTTATAAATGCTATAGAAATGCTCTCCAATATTAAATATAATTTAAAATGCAAATTAATTTACATTATAATTTTCAAATACTATTTATCTACTTTTTACAATATAATAAAAATTTCTTTAGTTTTTTAATTTAATTTATGCAAAGTTTCTATAGACACATAAATTTTTCATTCAAAATATAATATTTTTGCAAGTTTGTTAAATTAATATTTTAAAGAAAATATTTAGTTATGCAGAATTTCTTTGGAGCTAGTAAGGTATATTTAAATAACCTTTGCCACTTCTATTGTATATAAATTTTATCAAAGACTTTTTATATTTATTCTCTTCAGTGTCTTCATCCAAATAAAAAATTTGTGTTCGAATGCGACATACGTGTATACTAATTAGTACATTACTTATTAACTATGCCTTAAGATACAATTAAATTTAGAAGAAGGAATTTTTCATTTGAATAATAAAATACGTCTATATAAATGGTTTTATTTTTAAGTAGAAAACTTTGAAGATAGACAAAATACAATATTATAAATTGAGCTATAAAAGTTAGAATCAAATAAAATAACGTTTTACACTTGACCATTCTAAATAGGGATCTTATTTTAGGCAATTAATTGTTTAAATAATTAATTGACTTCATTTAACTATAGCTTAAATCAGCCTATTTTCAAATCGAAATTTAGAAATTAGAGGACTTTAAACTGAAGTGGAATATTTTTTTTTTTACTCGAAATCAACTATTGATGATGTTTTTAATCAAAACTGTATTGAGTAAAAATTAAATTTGTTGTTAACTTACAGATATATATTGAAGAAATTACTATATATTTTAATAAATTCTAAGATTTTATTGTTGATCTGAAAAGAACTATTAGGTTTCTGTTTTCTTCAAGAAAAGTATTGTTTCAAGAATGATTTAAAGATGAAACTCATCTGAGCGTATTATTCGCATCATCTGGTAAGTCTCGTATATTGAATATGCTTTATATATTCTTTGATACAATAAGAACAAATATATTTTATAAAATCTACAAGGACTCTTTTGTAGGTTGTTATGGATATTTGGAATGATAACATTTGTTGGCAAATGATGTCAACACATTTCATCAATAGTTCTTTATTACACTTTAACGAATGATAATTTTGCAAATTTGCTGTCTATCTTTAAATTTTAGATAAATTTAACTTTAATTTTTAAAAAAAATTTATTCGCATAGAAAGCTTGAATTTTAAAAAGCTTTCGGAAAATATTTAACAAAGTTGATCGATCTATTCAGAATGATTTCAAATAAAAAATGGCTGCGGTAAATTTAAATGTTAATTAAAAATATTATTATTTCAGCATTTCTTTAAAGACTTCTAAATTCTAAGTAATAAGGCATTTGCTATGGAGCTGAAAGAAAAATTGAAATGAAATCAAAAAATCTGAGGAGTACTATTATTGCCACGGTCCAAAATGTACTAAGCCCCAGATGAAAACAGGGTCAGACCTGCTGGTTTGACGCTGATTGTAACCAAACAACTGACATGATCTATTCTTAGAGAAAATGAGAATACAAAAAAAATTTCATAAATCACATATAACAGAAAAGAGAACTTATTGGGAAAAAAATCCAGAAGAACCCACAAGGGAGTAATCTTATCAAGCACAAAAATTTTACCTTACAATTATGCTCATCATGCCGCAACAAAGACGGAAGTATGATTCTAATCATAAGGGCTTATAGAAGTGATGGAATTAATATTTTGCTAGGCTGCCCAACAATAACAACACTGAACATTAGTTGAGAAAGATATGCTACTGCCATAAAGCAACGAAAAAGGGATCCATCACTAGTTGTCCGGGTGGACAGAATACCAAACAAGCTAATTAAATATAGTGGCGACACCCTACATTAAGCAGTTAATCAATTAATAGTCCATATATGAAATAGCAAATCAATGTTAAATGTTCAGCAAAAAGTATCAATTATTTTAAAAAAAGGAGATTTAATTGTTTGTAGCAATTATAGATGTATAATGTTGCTGATTATCATCTTTAATATATATTTCACTATTCTCCTATTCAGAATAGCCTCATTCGCTAAAAAATGAGGCTATTCTGAAAAAGAGACCTCACACGTTAATCACAAGTAGATCGGATCTTTTCTTTATTTAGTATCCCAGAGAAATTATGTTTTCCGAATATGCTTTAAAGTAGATACTACTTTAAAGCATATTCGGAAAACATAATTTCTCTGGGATAATAAATTGTCGGCATCTTTTGTAAGATAGTTCAGCATCTCAAATAAATTAATTGGTAGATTGACTAATCTAACCATTACCAGTGTGCGAACAAGAATAAAATCAGTAAATCGCTTTCGGAACCATTCAATACCAATAATAATCTTCCGCAAGGAGACGTACTCTTCTGTGTTCTCTTTAATCCGTTGTTGCAAAAAGATATTTGTAACTCAGAAATTAGCATGAGAGTACTATCCTCATGAAGCCTGCTCACCTTTAAGCTCAAAAAAAACCTCTACAAGTTACAGCGAACAAATATTAATAAAATTTAAGTAAAGTACAGCTTTATCGTAGGAACTAAAACCAATCAGCACTAATATCATACACATAAGAAACTGAAGCTTTAAAAGAGTTAAATCCTTCTCCATAATTGAGGAAAATATCCTTTAACAGCTGTTGGCAAAGCTTTATTATTTTGCTAACAATTTCTAATGATGAAATCAAAGCTAGTCTTTCTGTATTTTTAAGAAACTTGGGTCCTAATCAAAAAACATTGCGGACCATCCTTCAAATTATCTTTAGTACCTTACATGTGAATGAATAACTCCGCAGCCTGTTTAAAGATTATATCATAGAGAATGATTTTTTCTGAAATTGAGAAAAATTAGCTGCGGTGGGCTGGATAGTTAATCCTATTTATATTGATCATTTGCGAAAAGTCAACGGTGGCGTCATTTGTAATCTCAGAAGACGAGACAAACGTTGCCTTTGGTGAAGCTGTGATGGTAACCGGCGCGCTAAAAACAATATTGAATTATCAAACCGGCAAGTGCTTTCAACTGCTTGCGATGGGATCATTGAGAAGCTTGAGGAGGTTTCATGTAAAGAAACTTCTCTATATTGAAGTTACTTCCGTGAAAGGTATGCGGTAGTGTGCGGGAACAATGGGAGGGTTATTCGCCAGATGGTGCATGACTGCCCACAGGGATCTGTGATCGGCCCCGCCATCTGGAATATGATTATGAACGGTCTCTTGGTGCAGTTAGTGGAGACCGGTTGCGGTGTGAACGCATATGCGGATAATCTTCTACTTTTGATAAAGAGGGGGGGGGCTAGATATACAGTAAAGATAGCGGGAAGCCACTATATGCAGATGGCGTCTGAATAGGGGAATAGAATGGGAGAGAATCTTTCAGAAATTTAAACGGTGTGTATGTTACTGTAGGCTTTTTTGGCGGCCAGTAGGTTGGGGTCCGATACGCGCGAAAAGTACGGTAACTTGGAGTAAACGTTAGAGAGAGGCTGAACTTTCAGACTCACTTGCAACATCTACGGGGGCCGGTTTGGTTGGCATGCTGATGCGAGTATATCGTAAAGAATGGGGACTTCGATCCAGAGCTTTGAAAGTCCGGTACATGAGTGTGTTTATTCCGTGCACTATGTATGCATCCTGTATATGGGCTGACATTATGCGCTACCGGTATGCAAGTGTGGTCATAAATTTAGTTCAGCGTCTGGCTTTGTAAGCGTGTTTGAATGCATGTAGAACTTTGTCAACCGAGGCGATGTAGGTTCTCATGAAAGAAATTTCATGGGATCTGGAGGTGCTGCATGGAAGCATCCACTACCATCTACGGCGGTGCATCACGCTTGTCTGGTTACGAATGAAGAGGTTCAGGATCTTAGTCCATGCCTGCGTCGTGTACTGGTCCTGAACAGAATGTATGAAATTTGGCAACGTCGATGGGATGAGAGTGTGATGGGAGTCCATCGCACATGTTCATTTCGGATGTGTGCTTTACATCTGCGTATGGGTTTGAATTTGGTCTGTACCATGGGTATTTACTCACGGGACACGACAGTATGAATAGGTTCCTGTACTAGGAGGCTTCGTGCCCTCGTGGGGAGGAAGAGGAGAGTGCCAAGAACCTTCTTATTGAGTGTGTCCTGTACGGGGATTTTCGTGACCTAGGTGGATGTGGAATCGTTGTGAATGATGAGGGTGTGGATGTGAGTGCAGTGTTAGGTAGGAGAGAATGGTAAGAAAGCCTGAATAGATTTGCCGTGGCACTTTTTGAGAGGAGAGCGAGAATGGTGCGTGAATGATTGTGTGAATGGCGCGCAAGGTGGCTATAACTGGGTGAAAGACCAAGGTCGATTCCGGTTGTACTTTTGGGTCTTGGTGAACTGTCGTACCTGAGCTGGCTTACAAGATTCCTTACAGTAGCTCAATGAGCAATTAAATTACAAGCCAAAGTAATTTTAAAACAAAAATTGGTACTACGGGAGTCAGGCTGCTCTATAGTGTTGGAACACACTGTGCCCGATAATGGTAAGGCGCTTTAGGCGGCAACGTTGTGGCTGTGGTTAATACCAAATCGCGGGTACGGTCTACGGATCGCTGGTGGGAGATACTGGTAATTATCTCGAGCGCTGTTACTGCCTATAATAGTAGAGGCTTAGATAGTGCTTGCCACTATCTAAGCCTCTACTATTATTCAGCTTGTAACTGGTTACTAACTGTCAACTGCCAGTAATGGTGATATGTTGATTGAGCGTAAGTCAATCTCTATGGTCGTAGGCGACTTGTGGTTTTATGTTTAAAGACAATTAAGTCACATTAAATAATATAATATTACTGCCAAGCCGGCAGTACGAAAGCAATTCATATGTCACATAAATAAACCAATGCCGAAATGTTGTAAGGATAATAATGCAACCTTAGTTTGATTTGCATATTATTATACACATTTTTACTAGACAAATTAAATTAGGTCAACTAAATTTTGCTAGGTGTACCATTAAGATATTATCGGTGAAATAAAATCCGTAAAGAACCAATATATTCAGATCGCAATGCGTTGCTTAAGAGCTAAACTAAAAACTATTCAAAATTACCGATTCAGTCTATATTTTTTAATTAATCAACTAAAATATTGAATTTTAAATGATATAAAATGTCATAAGAAAAAATTGCTTTTACTATTCTAATAAAGTTTTTTTTTATATAGTAACTTAGAAATAATTGTAAGAAATTTGACTATATTATAATAAAGGCTTAGTGAAAGGGCTTACATGTTTTCTAAAGTTCTGCAACGGTTGATGGTATAGTTACATGGTTTTATGTTTATAAAGTTCGTTTTTGTTTTAAGCCATTTTGTACATTTTTACAATTTTTTCATTCTGTAAATTTGACTGGATATCTTCAAAGCGGGACAACGGACTGAAAAATATTTCATGTTAAACGCAATTCTACATCTCGACATTTAATAGTGTACTTGATAATAAATATTATTTAATTAAGTAAAATATAAGCGCTTAAGTTGTTCATAAAGAGCTCAATAAAGCTTACAATGGTCTCCAAACGCTTGTATTTAAACTTCTTAGAGATTTGCAATCATACAATAAAAATAATACAATTAGAGAAATTTATGTAGGACACTATGAGAAAAAATATATACAATAAAGCACAGTAGACATTCTTTTCAAAACAAGAATATTTTATTTTATTTTTGAGTATGCTTTTTAGTACTTTTTACGTGTAAGTACATAAAGATGTCAATGATCGACTTGGTGGTACAAAATATTAGACTCCATAGTGCTGTTAGAGCCGCTGTTAAATATTTAGTTATACAAATTAAGTTTTGATAAATTCATTAGTTAAGTATTTTTTTTTTTAATTTTTAAATTTTTTAAATTCAAAGGGTGATGAAGAAGTGTATTTTTGGCAATGTACACAATTAGGTTGGAATATAGTGGTTATCATTTCGAAACTCTTATTAAAAATTTGGTTTCTACAAAACAGTCAGGGTACAATCTTTGTTAAAAAACATGAAATTTTTTTTGATCAAAACATATCTAGAATAAAAAACAAATGAACATTATAGACGTAAACATTTACGAGTATTTATAAAATTTTATGAAAATGAGAAAAAATCAAAATATGTAAAGTAAATTCAATTATCAAAAAAATTTAAATAGGGCTGTTCAGCAGACGAGCTGAGTCACAACTTTTTGATGCATTTGAAAATTAAATTAATCCAGTCTGAATCCTTTAAAAAAATTAAGGTTTTTATGCAGTTCAAGTTTTATTTCATCAGATTATAGAAGCTACAATACTGTCTACCTTAAAATCTTACAAATACATATAGAAATAAGTATGAATATATGGTAAGTAAGATTTCGTACAACTCTTACTTAGTATTAAAATTAAACAGTGAGTTTTCTTACACATATGTGTAATATAAAGTGACTTACAATTATTTATACAAAATTTATGAATATTCTTTAAGAGAAAAGGAAATAAATTGGCAAAACGAAAGCATCAAAATTTAACCCATTTAACAACAAAAAAAACCGCTAAACTCAAAAGAAAGTATGGTATACCTTAGAAATAATTACTGTGAGTTCTTCAAAATCAATATTCATGGAATAATCCAAATTTGGATTATTCCATGAATATTGATTATTATTATTTGTGATAATTTCTATAAACCTATTAAAAAGTCCAAAAAAAAAATCTATGCAACATTTTAAAATATGAGGTATAAAATGAATATTATCTGCTACTTTAACAATTTATAGTCAATAATTCGATAAATTCATACCTAATTTAATAATTGAATAAATCTAAATATTGAAAATGTGAAAGAGTCTTTATTTTATCATGAAAATACTGGGTAATAGATTTAATGCTCTTAAATTGATACGATGTCTGGAAATCGATAAATCTCAATAGGAAAATTCATCATAAACGAAAGGTAACTGGTTCTAAGCTTCTATTTTTTTTTTTATAAAATGGCTGAAGTAATTCATTTATCGTTGCTAAATTAGTTATAGGAAAATTTATAAAAACCACAATAGATTAGCGTATGAATGAAATTAATGGCAAGGCAGGATTCTTTTCTTAAATTCAATTTATCGATTTTCTGAAGGATTTGCTTTTTCATAAAAGCTTTTTGGTAAGAATTTTTTTTATCGTTAAGCAGTGTTTTTTTCTCTTGGAAATGTAATAAAAGCTAAGAGTAAGCACATATTAAATGATTATATAAAAAAATCTAGTTTCAAATAGTTCTAATAGGATTAAATTCAATTTTTCTGTGACAATCATACGGTAATTAAGTACACGTAGTAGCATTAAGTTGCTTTTCCTTTAATCGAACTTAATTCCTTTGCAAAAAAATTTTCTATATACAATAAAAGTTTTCGTAAAAAAAAAATGAAATGGAAACTAAAACAATATGTTTAGTTGCAAATATAGCAAATGGTAGAATTATACTAAATCGAATCCGAACCAAGTGTGCATTTCCAGTCCATTTACTGCAGTTAATTAATTTTTCCAGCAAACGTAACCCACACGAACGCGCTAATTAGGGCACAAACTAATAAAAACAGTCTCGTTATAAACGAATGAATTCACTTCGTAAATATGTTTCGGTACAATTTGATTTGATTCGGTTCAATTCGTTTCGAATGGGTTTTTGAAAATCAATTCATAATCATAATTACTGTATCACAATTGATTCTGTTGATGATGGATACAATAGGATAACGATAGTGATTATATGGCGAGTGTATCATATTTGCTTCGACTCATAGTAGCAAGATACAGTGAGGAAAGGACATTTTAAGAAAGTCCTTCTCCCTTCTTAGTCAGAGGGTTCCGTATCATTGAAAGGACTGAGTCCGTAACGACAAAGAACAAATGACAGTCAATATTAATGTTTTAATTGATATCAATCTTTTCGCTCGAAGGATTTTGTCAGTCATAGCTACAAGTATGGTATTTGTGTATACAATGAGTGGAACGGAATGTAAGGTTTTACTAGATTCTCATGTCATCGCTAACCAACCAACAACTATGGAAGTATACTCATAACTGTAGTAGGTTTGTGAAGGTCACATAGCATTTCATAATAGAGACGTGGAATATCCTTTTATTATATCTTTACCATTAAACAGACAAGTATTGTCGTTAAGTCGTTACATTGTAGATTACCTCAAGAAGGGTTTATGGTTTACGGTTTATGGTTTATGGCTGCCTAATGGATAACCAAAAGGTTAGTAGAAAATCACCACGTAAGCTTTGTATTCAAATGAATATTTTCAATGGTATTCATGATTTTAGGCACTTAAACGTACACGAATACATGCACTATCATTCTCACTTTTGCCCGGCATCCCCACCGGTAATATATCCTGATTTAATGGACTAATACAGTATGAAGTGTTATAATATCAACTCAAGTGTGTCATTCGTTCATTTCGTGTACCTATATTTAGAAAGTCCTCTTTAATCGATCGACGAGTGTTAAATTATTGACCACACCTCGATCCTATTATCAGTTGAATGAATCTAATGAGATACCCAAATTTTCATATTATTTACCTGCTTAGGGTTAACAAAGATTTTAAAGTGTACTTCCGACATAAAATTACCCTTATGAGACTGACATTATTCGTTTTATTATCAAGTCATTAGAAAATTTGCTATTTAATTTTAGATATATTACACATTTAAATAGAAACTATTTCGATTAATTTTTGATAACAATTTCAAGATTGGATTTTCCCTTCAATATTTTATGGGAAAATCAATAATTTGTTTATTTTTTTTTAAATTTATTTATGGAATTTTCTTATTAATTTATTGTTAATCATATATTTATAAAAAGGCGATGAAATGGATTATTTTTTATTAAATGATAATATCAGGAAGTCTGGAATTAAACGATCAATAATTTTTATCGATATTTTTCCAAATTTAATAAATATCTTTATCTTAATGAATATTATCATTTGATATTTTATATCCTTAAAATTTGGTTATAAAAATGACAAAAAGTGTTAAAATTTCAATTTCTCACATGTTGTTATCATATAATATGGCGCTGGTGTGTTTTAGAAGATTCTCAAAAAGCGGTTTTAGAGAGTTCCGGAGTATTACAGAAAGTTTGATACGAGAATGTTCAAGAATTCAATTTAAAATTCAAATATTTATTTCAGTTTTTCCTATTTAAGCTTACTTACTAACATTATATGCTTAAAAACTGTGAAGCAATTCTTATATTATTTCTTAAGACTATTTATTAGACCTAATTCAATTAATTGATTTTTTCCTTGTTAAGTACTTTGGTTACTTAGGGCAATGTATTTGTAGCTTTATCCTTAAGAGTTTGTTTATTCTACTATATTGTTTACTAGCAGTTACCCGGTGCGCTCCGCGGCACAGAAACTAAAAGAGTGACAAAAAAATCCGTTTGACAGCTAGTTGCTTTGTTTTAAAAATCCAACTTTCACAACACCATGATTACGATTTTGGTTTTAGATAAATTGTATGCATTTGTGTTTGTTTTAATTTTTAAAAAAATGCTTTTATTTATATTTTAAATGACATTAAAAATCAAATGAAAATTTATTCTAATGCTTGTAAATAAACTACGTTCTTTGTGCGGCTTTCCGGTGCGTAAACGAATAAATCTGTTGGTTTGCCAATGCGTGAGCATGCCACATACAACTGTCCATGGGCGAAACATGGATTTTATAAGTTGATTCCACAAACTTGAAGCGACTGGCCTTGCGCTTTGTTAATTGTCATTGCAAATGCCAATCGTACTGGGAACTGCATCCGTTTGAATTGGAATGGCATTTCGTTGGGTATCATCGGTATCCGTGGCAATAACACATCTTCTCCTTTAAACTTGCCAGTCAGAATTGTGGCTTCGATAATGTTCGACAATAATCGTTTGACTGCCATTCTGGTTCCGTTGCAAAGTCTTGGTGGTTGGATATTGCGTAGCAAAATGATAACAGCACCGAGTTTGAGCGTTAGTTCATGTGGTGGCAATCCGGGCACCTCAAGCAAATTCAAAAATTCGGTTGGATAAGTGACGGAATCTTCATCTTGTGTTACGGTATCAATCGATTTGTATTTTGTCGAATTTCCTGCGATTTTATTCAGTATGGTTTCATTAATGACATTGACATCATTGTTTATGGCAGCCAATATTGTTTAGTACATCCAGCAGCGAGTTTCTCCAAAAACGTTATGTTTCACAATGAAGTTCATTAAAGATTTTAGTTTTTGTTTGAACACTCGTACTGTTAAATCGTGACGACTGTTGTTTTTTGGTAAGTGTGTAGGTCTTTCGCAATCTCTGTCCACGCCGGGTTGCACGTGAAAGTGATGAAAAGATCTGGTCTTCCATAAGCACGTACATATGTCATCGCGTCTTGTGCGTATTCTTGCATGTGCCGTGGACTGCCTGTGAATGTAGCTGGTAGAATAACCTTTGTGCCCAAATCTTCAACATTTGCGTCGCTTTGAATAGCATCGCGAAGTTGAATGTAATCGTCAGCTCTCAACTTGACTTGATTCAACCGTATGTACAACAATCGTTCAGTTTCTATTTTCGCATACATGTCCACAATGTACTGATGGAACAACTGTCGACATTTCAGAATGTGATTGTCGGTGTCTTGACGAATCATTAGTCTGTATGCGTAATAATCCATTGCACTGACTTTTTTGTTCGTATTAGCTCCTAACCAATAATAATATTTTCATTATTTGCAATCAAATAAAAATTAAAAAAATAATAATTGTTCAGTGCGTTTCCAATTATTTCACTCACCGATAAGTGGATTGACTTGTTTGATTTCGAAGTGATATCCATCTTCACCTTGCTAGAAGATTACCGGATATTGCAGTGCATCGTATGAGCGATGTGTTTCCGCGACTCTTTGTAACTCTGCATTGCGGCGTTGGATGATTATGTCACGCCTTTCGAATTGATCTCCAACAATAAGAACTGCAACTTCATCGATAGTGGGTGCGTTAAATCGGCGCTCGTGTTGTCCAAGTGGTCTTTTATCGGCTCTGATGACAATTGCATAGTCGTCCGATGGCATTCTATCTATGGCGCCCATGAACAATCGAACCAATTCATTGCGCTCATGAAACAAATTTTGCAGTGCGGCGATTACTCGATGTCTGGCGCCTGGATTGAATCTTTCCCGTTGTTGAACTTGTGCGACATCATCTGCTCCTCCCATAAAATAAATCTGCAAAAATTTGTGTTCCTTATGTGGAAGCGGTAATAATGATCCAGCTCGATGATATATTTGACCTTGAACTTTAAATGTTGGCATGAAATTTGCTCGTTCGATTTTTGTTGCATCGAAGGATGTCATTTAAAAGCACGAATTATATTTGCGAATATTGTTCAAGAAGTGCTTGGAATCGGGTGTGTCACCTGCCATCAAAGACAACAATGGTTCTGGTGGTTCATTTAATGTTGGCAACACAATTTTTCCATTCGAACAGCACATTCCTGGTGTTTCGCCTGCGTATTTCAGTGCATGACAATGTGGACACACTTTGTTCATAGGGCCAATGATAACAGATTCATGTTGACTATAGTCGATGTCGGGATTGTATTGAAATACGACGCGTTCAAAATTTATAATTTGTCGTTGTCTGCCTCGAATATAACGTGTGCGATCATCGGCACTTCGTTGTTGGCGACGCTCATCTGATTCGTTAGCCCGTAATCTTTGACTGCTCTGCTGTTGGGCGTAATCTTTGACTGCGCTGCTGTCATCTGCTTCCACTGCGCGTGCTCTTTAATTGCGCTGTTGGTTTTTAATTAAACGATTTGCACGTTCTTCAGTTTCATTTGCTCGTGCGGCTCTATCTCTAAGCGATGCGCGAGTATTTCGACTAATCGCCGCTCCTCGTCCTCGTCCGCAACGTGGCATCGTATAATTTAGTTTAATCAGTGGATATTCGATTTACTATGATTAATTAAGAAAGGAAATTATTCGTTGGGTAATTGAAAATTAAAAACGATTTATGGTTTGAATCGATCACTTTTCAAAAAAATGCATTCCAATAATTCTCTCACATTATAATTTGTTGATTTTGTTTGCCTGTGTACGGCGGTGTCACCCAATCCAAATGAAACGAAACGCCAATTGGATGAATGAAAATACGTTCGCGCCGACGTACTAAATACTTATTGTATTATAATTCGATTTGATCACTTTTTTGAAGATAAAATGCTATTTCACTCACTTTAAATCGGAATGGAAGTGAATGAAATATGTTATACACTTAAATTATTGTTTCGCATGAAAAATATATTTTTCCTTTTTGTTATTTGCATTCAACTAAATTGAAATGTCAATTGAATCATGGACAAACACAGGCACACAATACGTCAAGCATCTTTGTGGCATTTTCATCATATTTGATACTGTCAATATGACGCGCGCGCCACCTATGGACGAAAAATCGTACTATTATATCTATGCACAGCTGTTGCCACACATTATTCTTGACCAAAATTTTAGTTCGATCCGCCGAGTAGTTTTGGAGTTTTAGGCACGCATACAAACAGGAATTCATTTTTATATATATAGATAAATTTTGTCTTTATTTTGCTTATTTTTAATCTCTTATATCTAACTTACACCTATGCAACGATATTTACATACTTCACCTAGACTTACAACTAATTTACAATAAAATTTGTAGCCTCAGCTGTTGTCAGTCAAAAGGTAATTTTTATAGTGGTGTTGCTTTACGTTTCCTACCCGTAGTGAAAGTTTCGTCTACGAAATTCACAGAATTTAATGCCTCCTTTATTCACGAACAGGTGCTTGTATCGGTCGTCAATAATTATCAATGGAGAAGGGTATACGTATCCGTTCCGGTACTGTAGATTGAAGTAAATGGCCTGGTGTTTTTTACTAGATTCGATTCTTGTCAGATATTTCTTACATATATTCAGATTGTATTCTACAAGTGGAGTTAGTGCCGCCGTCCTGTATAATTGGCCATTTGGATAATACCTTTTGTTATTTCTGCGGTATAAGCCTGTGCAATGTCGAATTACTTTCCTTTCGAATTTCTGCATTCTGGACACTTGGGCGTCAGAAAGAGAGAACCAAACCGGAAATCCATAGCTGAGTATTGGTCTAATTAACTGTTTATATAAAAGCAGCTTAGTTGATGTTGAGAGTCCGTTTCTTTTTCTAAATAAGAATGATATAGGATGGTAGGCCGTTAATGCCTTTTCTAGATTGTATTCTGTGTTCATGTTGAATTTAAATAATTTAGTGAAGTTTACTCCAAGGTTTTTAAATTTATTCACAACGTTTACCCCTACTCCAGCAATATTCAGGTTGATTCTGCTTTTTTGACAATTTTATTGATACATCTTTTGCATGAGTTTTGGATACATATCAGTTTGGTTTTGTCCGCATTGGTGTCTATTCCCCATTTTCTATAATACAGCAGAATGGTATCAAGCTAACATCCCTTGCACTCGAAGGGTTTCACATGAGAGGCATATAATAGCGTATCATCTGCGTAATTGATATTTCTGCACTTGACATTTCTTGGAATGTCGAAGATAAATGCCGAATAAAGCAGCGGTCCGGAGACACATCCCTGATGAACTCCTGTTTTCATATTACATTTAAAAGATGTCTGGTCTTCGTAGAGAATTCTGAACTGTCTATTCGCAAGGAATGAACGATACATGAGGATGGGGCGCCTATCTATATTCATACGTAGTAGTTTGAATATTAGTCAGTCCCACCAAACCGTGTTGAATGCTTTCCTGATGTCAAAACTGCATATGACAGTGCATCTTTTCAAGTTGAGAGCCTCGGTGACATCAGTATGCAAAACGATCAACGCATCTGTTGTTGAATGATTTCGTATAAATCCGAATTGATTATTTGGTATTATTTTCCTATCATCCAAGTCGAACAGCAACCTATCATGGAGGAATCTATCCAACAGTTTACCAATATATGATAGTAGTGATATCGGTCTGTGCTGGGATATACTCGCTTTAATCGTTTCCTTTGGTATATTGGTGATATTGGCCTCCTTCCATGCAACAGGGAAATAGAAATTATTTAAGCAATTATTGAACGTAATGAGCAGAATTCTTATTGCTGTAATCGTCAGTTTTCTTATGACTAGGTTAGGGATACCATCTGGACCCGCGGATTTCTTATTGTTTGTAGAGTAAATATAGTATATGTGCAAAGTTCTCTACAAGTGATAAACAGTCGGCCCTGTTTCTGCGAAGTGGCCGTGTTCACAGCGTCAAAATTTGTTTGAGGCTCAGTCTGTTCTTTGCGTAATTGCTCAGTCAAATTCTCCATTACTAACCGTGTATGTTTACCCCCAACTTTGAGGGTTTTTAATCTCCGCAAATATTTGTTAAGTCTTTCATTTAAGTGTTGGTTAACTACTTGTCTAATGATGATAGATAAACAGTTTGCAACCAATTTTGTTGAAAATCCTTTTCAAGGTTCTTTTCATGTGCTTTCTCATCTGTAGAATTTTGATGATGTTATTCGGCAGCTGGCCATAGAATTTTCAAGAAGCAACGCCAGAGCAGTATAAATACAAGCGCTGCTCCCCGGAAAGTGTAAACGAGGACTGTTATTTGAGTGATCGGTGGATTAAGTCAGATCTGATAAATATAGTGTAAAGTGCAAAAATAGCGAGAAGAATCAACTAGGATTCGAGCATCCTAAACAAACAAATACTTGTCAAATAAAGAAAATCTTAAATAAACAAAAACTAAAATACTGTTTCTATCCATTGAACCTATTTAAGATCGTAACATTTTGGTCTTAGTAGTTGAATAGGCTTACTTGTTTATTTAAAAGTGTTTGTGCTAAATTAGGTGGAAAGTGCCGAAAATATCAAGATCAATGCGGAAAAGAGCAGCTAGCTGGTGAAGGTGCGACTGAAGAAGGTTATCGTGCAATGGTAGAAATGTACGAAAAGTCGTCTGTAGTTAGACAGCCTATAGTCGATAAGTCGGATTTATTGGCCTCCATGAAAGAAAGAATTAAATCTACAGGGTTCACTCTCTGGTTTTATGAAGAATAAAAATGCCGAGAAGAAGCCGAGGTTATAAGAAGAATAAAAATAGATGCTTTTAGCGAGGTATGGAAAGAAGATATCGTGTCATGTGCATAGGAGGAGAATGTACATTTTGAGTAGACATTGGAATGGCTTTAAAATGGAGGAGACAAACCTCGATGGTATGAAGCTACAAGTATGCATGCAACTACAAAAGCATACTGCGCATAATGGAGGAGGTCAATGATGCACAATGGATTGCTGTGTCGTAAATGGGGAAAACTATTTGCAAATTGTAGTACTAAAAGCAATGGTAGTGGACGTATTCAGGCTGGCGAAAACCTCTGGAAAATTACTACTACAATAGCATTTCTAAAGGACTCTTTCAAGTGAAGAAAGCTCTCTTAAAAACTACATTTAAATCTACTGATCGTAAGTACTGTAAAACGAAAGTTGAGGGACAAAGATCCGTTAAGTAAGAAAACTATTACTTCATTTTCAAAATAAGAGGAAAAAGTTACAGTGGTCAATAAACCACAGATTATTTGGTAAGTTTCAATTAGAACATTTTGAGTCTAACAAACTTTTGTTTGTTCATCGGTAATGTAAATTTGTTTGTTGGTACATTGGCAATAGAATGCTGAAGAGATACAAATAACTTTGATAAGGAGATATTGCTCAATGCAGGAGTAAAATATGCTACTCTAGTCGCTAAATCTCTCTACCATTTAATATTATTGGGCCGAAAGGCTAATTTAGTAAAGTCAACACTACCTCTGAACAAAGTTGATTGAAAGTTGTTTACAAGAATTTCAAGAAAAAATTTACTTGCAAAAATGTTGAGAATTTACTAAATTATCAAATATTCAAGATTTACACTACCGCTTTGAAAATATTTTACATTCTTGCAAGGAACTTTTCTATACTCTGGAAAAGTTGCTTACAAAAATGATAAGGATTTAGCCAAGTAGTATTATAAATCTTGAGTAATTGCAAATTATTAAGTTAAATAAGTAACGAATTAGTACGCGTATCTATAATTTATTTGCTCAAAACTAAATTTAATGCGTACTGACTGTAAGTTCTCCTAATTTTAATATTTATAGTGATTTTAATTTATAAAATGGTATATATTTTATTCCTCCTAATGCAATCGAAACATTTGCTTTTAATATGACTACTTGCTTGATTATTGAATATTATCACCATCATTATCTACTGGACTGAGGCTTGATCTTTATTATGGGTTCGACTTTGCATTGATCAAGGAGCGGGCTTTCAAATAATAATAAGTGGATTTATTACTATAAAAGGATATCTAAAACTAAAAGTTGATTTCTAGGCAAATATCGTGTTGGGGAATGAGAGGATTTATTGTTGGATCTACAGAGTGTTTTTAAAAATCGACTATCTCGACGAACACATGCTAAAATACACACTATAGCTCAGTGATGGTAAAAAAAAGTCTTACCAAACAAATTATTTCATGATACGAGGTTCGTTCAATAAGTCCTTAGAAAAAAATGGAACAAACTGTTTTTTTTTAAAAAAATTTTTATTTTTCAACTTCTTTTAGCTCTGTAACCGTTTTTCCAAAGTTTTTATCCCGTCCAAAAAATAGGATTTCGGAAGTTCTGCAAAATACTCATCCGTTTGAGCAATGACGTTCTCGTTGGAAGTGAACCGTCGTCCGCCAAACCATTTCTTCAGATTGGGGGAAAGAAAATAGTCACTCGGGGCCAAATCTGGTGAATAAGCGGGATGCTGCAACAATTCCATTCTCAATTCCACAATTTTGGCCATGGAAACAGAGGCTGGTGTGCACACGCGCATTGTCCTGATGCAAGAGGATTTTTTTCTTCTTCAGATGGGGGCGTTTCTCTTTGATTTCCTCGCTCAACCGTTGCATTAATGACGCGTAATACGCTCCTGTTATTGTTTTTCCTTTTTCCAAGTAGTTGATAAAAATGATGCCCTGCAAATCCCAAAAGACCGTGGCCATCACCTTGCCGGCCGATGGCTCAGTTTTTGCCTTCTTCGGAGCCCGTTCACCCTTGAAAATCCACTGTGATGACTGTCTCTTCGTTTCTGGAGTGTAGTAGTGTATCCAGGTTTCGTCTACAGTGACATATCGACGAAGGAATTCGGCAGGATTGCGATGAAAGAGTGCCAACATAGCCTCAGAGTCCACTACACGATTGCGCTTATTCTCCTCTGAGAGCAAACGCGGGACCCATCTTGCCAAAATATTTTTCACAGACAATTTTTCATGCAAAATTGAAGCGAATTTACCTTGTGAAAATCAGATCGTGGATTTTGTCGATGATTTCAGGAGTCTACACCTCAACTGGGCATCCTGAACGATGTTCATCTTTTGTGGATGAACGGCCACGTTTAAATTCATTCACCCAATTGTAAACCGTCGCAAACACAGGTGCAGATGTGCCATGAACTGCATCCAACTCGGCTTTGATTTATTTCGGGCTTAAGCCTTTCAAATGGAGATGTTTGATGACAGCCCTAAACTCGCTTTTTTCCATTGTTATGCACAAATAAATGTCGTTAACTTTAATCGACGATAAAAATTGACCTACGCTATGGGTCGAGCTGAAATTTTGACATTTTTCCTGTCAATAATGCTACTTACAAAAAAAAAATCTTTACCGACATTACGAGCGAAATTTCTCGGATTTTCGAAGGACACATTGAACGACCCTCGTATTAATCATCCCCTTTTATTGTACATATTGGACCACCTTTTCGTCCGGACGACTTCTTCATAGGTGCTGGAAGAGTCAATTCTTATGACAAGGTCAACTATAAGTATTTTTATTTAATAAGATTTGATCCGCTTTTATGAAGTTTAGAATATTTTGTAATTATACAATTATCTTGGAGTGTACAAGTTTTGAACAAAACCGTACTAGAATACTGAATATTCTTGCTAACTGCGATTTTGATTAGTATTATTAAAATACAATTTCAATAAATAATCTTACCGTAATGTTCTTTTTCTCTTAAAAGTATTTTCTGTCTTATTTGTAAATATGATGGCAATTCTAAATAATTCTCAGAAATATTTATAGATAGAGATTCATTCACAAAAAAAATTTTTGAGGTCTGTCTACTCCTGATATTGCTGGATAAGGCAAAAGTCTTTTTTCAATAAAAATATTATTAATATTTTTAATTATATAGAAATGAATTAATAATATTGACTTTTTGCCAAAGTAACAAATTTAAATATTTTATTATTAACAAGCGATGTTAAGCGAAACATAATAAATTCATTAATTGCAGTAATTTATAATTGATGCAACTTAAATTGAAGTAAAAAAAATAATATTAGTTTCCATAATCGATTGTGTTTATATTTTAGTAATGGAAAATATGATAAATAAAAAAATAAATTTTTTCCAAACGATTTTGATAATCTCTTTGAATTTTGAAATGATAATTTTGATCAGAAAGTGTAAAATGTATAAATTATGATAATTAAAAATTAAAGAGTACTTCCAAGCCTAATTGTTATTAATTAAAAATGAATTGAATATCTAATCGGTAACTAATCATATTTTACGAATAGTTAGGAGGAATTTATTTAAAAAAAAAAATAGTCAGGCTACATAATTACTACGAAGGGTAATCGAAATAATTGTACTTTTTCATGTAAATTTTTACCCGTATTTTAAATAGTCTCTTATTAATATATGGTACTATAATTTTGTATACAAATTTTTATATACTTGAATAAAGAGATATTCATATAATGCTATATACTCACCTGTACTCGTATGTTTGCGTGCGTGTAGGTATTCAATTTGAAAACATTTGAACTTTTGTACGAACAAAATGATATATTAAATTCTGTTGTACGACATTTAATTCCACGATTTAATGAACCGAATTTAATTAAATCCTAACTCGCTAATTATGCGTAACATAAATGTTTGGTGGAAATTGTTTCGATGGGCTGACACCAATGTCGACATGGAGCAACCGCTGTACTCGACGTTATCACAGATGCTCTCATACCAAAACCTGATCGGCCCCAATTGACACAAGTACTGAATTTGCCCACCTTTTGTTATGGGTGGAAATACGTTCATGTACAGGCAATATTCACTTTTGTGTTTATTGTTCTCAATTTAGTTGCACGCATGTAAAAATTCCACCTTGTATTTTAATATTGCCACCCACTTGATATTTGGTTATACTCCATCCTTTAGAAATTTGTTCTTTTTTGAAGAGCATCCTGAACTCATTTGTCGGTATTATCCTGTAACTACCTATACGTATACGAATACTCTAGTCTCTTTTACTAGTTTCCTCTCACTCTGTCACATTTTTCTGCTATTCCTCTGTTACTCTTTCTTTCGAATATTCCATCAGTTATTTTCCTTTGTCCCCTTTTGTACGAAAATCTACTCCCGCATATGTTTACAGTCTGTTTCAAGAGTACTTATTCAGAAATTTGTATCTGTTGTTACCGACTAATTTCGGAAAAATATCGCGAAAATATTTTCCCAGAATGTGCTATAAATGAACTGTCGACAATATTCTAATTACATATATTATCGCGTACTTTTTGAATTACATTTGTTTACGTAAAAATTGCAAGGTGAACTGACTAGATAATAAACCAAATTCATGTTAAAAAATTAGATTTTTAAATAAATACTTTAACCTTTCTCATCAATATATTTATACTTAAAGAAAATATTGAGTTTCTTAACAACAAAATTTTTAGGCGAAAAGTAAATTTTTAATTCTGACCAATTGAAAAAGGTGATTCAATCGTCTTCATATCATTGCTGTAATTAATTATAATTATTCATGGAAATATCAGTATTAAATAATTTTTTTATAAGAAAAATGGAATAAAATTCTAGGCTATGCTCTAGTGCCACTTAGAATTTTCGTCTCAGTACTAATGTTACTTAAAATAATAACAAAACATATTCCAGTATCGAAATACATACAAGAAAATATTTTTTTAAAAGTAAATAAGGTGAATTTGATTTAAAGAAAAAAAATAATTTTTATTGGTTTTCAAGGTTCGAGTTCTTTTCTCAATACGAGTTTTAGTATAATTTATTTTGACTAAAGATACAATAGTTCATGTACACTTTTGATCTGATTTCTAGTACCTGAAATATTTTATAAAACCAATCTCTTGAAATCGTCTTTTTAAAAACAAAGCTCTCATAACATTTATGATAAGAATTATTTACACTAAAAGAAAGTATTGACAAAAATATATTCTACGAAAATATGTTGTGAGGTAATGAACCAGTTTTTTAATTACTCATATTGTGAATTCGTTTTGGACATCATCTATTTATATAAAATCAGTTGTTATATGTAAAGAAAAAATGTAGTTTGTTAATAGTCACAAAATCATGGCTTTATAAAAGCTGCTTTTCAATTTATTCTGTTTTGCTACCTGAGGTCAATAACTATACAGAGAAGAAAAGTCTGTCATGATTATGACAGACTAATAGAGCCTGAGTAACTGCATTAGACTACACATATTCCGGCGAAAGTTTTCGATCCTAAAGTTGAAATTGTTGCTATACTGACAATTGTTTATACATGCTTTCTAGAGCAGGAATAATTATGGACAGCAGCTAGTATTCAAAAGCGGCGGTCTTCGAACTATAATTGATTTGCACAAGAGTCTTGTTAGTTTTGCAATTTTTTTTCTACAATTACAACTGCATTACGTGTATAATAAGCAGATTTACATAACATTTTAATTAACAATATTATGCATCATGAAGTGGGAGTAAACACCCATCGGCATTTCTCTAACTAATAGAAGTTAGGTTCTTCTAGGAAATCTCTAGGCCATTATCTCTTCAGTCTGCGATGAGTGTTTCCGAGGAGGACAGTAAAGGATAATTCTCTCACAAGTGGATTATGATGATAGGATAAACGGGAGTAAAATTTTTGATAGTGGTAAATGCACAGGTCTTGAACAAAGGGAACATTTAGATCACGATGTATAAAAGGGGGCATCAACAATTTTACGGAGGATCTTGGATTTTAAGGTCTGGACGCTATTGACATTGGAACGTTTCGTTGAACCCCAAACTTTAATCCGTATGCTGAAATAGGTTTTATAATTGTATTGTAGATGAGCAGTTTACTTTATCATATTATGGAATCATATTGCTATAAAGGGGTAGGTTTTCCTTGACAAAGTGTGAAAGTAATATGAACACGCTTCTGTTCATTTACCTTGACTCTCCCTCTCTTAAATCAGGATTGAAGGTTGGTTATATAAAATTGTAAATTGCTGGAAGCTATGTCCAGATTTGTATAGGTAGCAAGTATGGGCGTATCATCTGCATAAGTAGCAATGATAGTATTAGAATCATATGGGATATCATGGGTATAAATATTGTATAAAATGGGACCAAGGATATGGTGGGACTCCGGCTAGAATAGGATATATTTCCGAGGATTCTGAGTTAATTACAACTTGGAAATAACGTTAGGAGTGATATGAATTTATGATGAGGTACTATGTTGAAGGAAGAAAGCTCTTGAGTTTCCAGAGGACTTCAGGATGCCACACGCAATCGAAAGCCTGGGATATATCTAAATATACTCCTGGGCAATGCTCTTTCCTCTTAAGAGAGAATGCAATGTGATCAACAATACGATGGCATTGCTGGATAGTGGAGTGTTCAGATCGGGAGCCATATTAGTGATCAGAAATATTTTTTTTATAAAATAGGACTGGATAGAGTCGTTTTAATAGGAGTTTTCACCAAAAATCTTACCAAGAATGCGTAGGAGGCTGATAGGTCTATAGGAAGAAGGAGAATTAATGGGTTTATTTGGTTAAGGAATCATTTTTTCCTTAACCAAATAAACCCATTAATTTGGAAAAGCTTTAGTTTTAATCACATATATTTTTAATAGTATTCTGCGTACAACCTATTTTGCCATACTCTATAGGAAGAGTATGGCAAAATAGGTTGTACGCAGAATACTATTAAAAATATATGTGATTAAAACTAAAGCTTTTCGGGAAATTTTCTTCAGAATAGAAGCTTTTATTATATCATAACCAGAAGCTTTTTTATTGGAAAGGCACAGAATAGTAGATTTTATTTTCGAAGCCCTAGAATATTTGTGAGGAAGAGTCATGGGGACTAACAAAGTTAGTTCTTCGATAATTTTGTTAGTATGTTATTGGTCTTCTTTATCATCATGTGGAGCAAAAGTATTTACCAAATGTTTAGCAAATACCTCGGCTTTTTGTTTGTTTGTTTGTTTGTAAGGTCCCTTAGACATGTGCCAGGGGCCACTTCATAGCGCCACGACCATGAGGCCATTTGGCGACTTCGTAGTACGTGTGGGAATTTTTCTGAGAGAAACTGGTCTCTGGTTAGTAGTATAGAAAGTTGAGAATTTTGTTATATTTTGTGGAGCAGATTAGTATGTTGTAGAAGATTAAATAGGGGACTAGGGAATGGAGTTGTTGGATCGAGGAGCTCCATAATGGGAGGAATCCTGCTCGCAAAGTAGTTCTTGGTTATGTGGCATTCCTGTAGAATATGGTAGACAGTGAAATGGGTGCCACAGGATTGGCAGAAGGGACGGTTGGTGTTGCCAAAAAGGAAGTTATGGGTAAGAGCAGTATGTCCAATCCGGATTCTGAGAAGCTTTCGCGCCCAGAATTTCGGTATGGATGTTGAATACACTGATTTGTTAGTGGTTCTCCAATGAGTCGACAAAAAAGTGTCGCTATTGGTCCAGTCATCGTGTCTGCGGATAGCTAAAGGTGTTAGTTGCCATTCTGTTAGTAGGCGAGGCAGATTGGGAATGACTGTGATCACTGGCCGACGGAGTGTTTCTCCAGCCAACTTGTCAGCACTTTCATTACCCACAATTCCCACATGCCCTGGCACCCATTGCAACTCGACACTCCTATTGCTAAGTAGGCTATGACGAATTGCGCTAAGTACTGGGTCACTCGATGGGCCACAAATGGCTTTGAGGGCGGCAAGGCTATCGCTAAAAATAATAACGTTTTGTTGGCTGGGAATATTGGTCGCAATTTCAATTGCCGTTTTGATGGCCCACAGCTCCCCGTAATATGGAGCTGCCCTATAAGGGAAGATTCCACAACATAGTGTGCGGGTGCTGCAGCCAAAAAGTTCGACGACCGCAAAAGATGTAATATCGGTGTCAGCGGCGGCATCAGTGAACAACAGTCGATGATGTTTTAATCCGTCCAACTGTTCAAGGAACAATTTCCTATATGTGGATGGATCAGTTCTAGCCTTCTTAAACCTGTCAAGAGAAGCAGTCACTTTCAACTTTGCTCCTAACCATGGTTTCCAATCTGGGTGTGGAAGGGAAGTTTGGAAATTGACGGGGAGGATGGATGAATTGCTTTCAAGGTGGGATATTAATAAGGATAGCGATGATGAATTCCTTTTTGAGCTGGGGGAGATGATAATGTTTTTTATTAAAGTGTGGAGGGGATAATTTGGAAGGCATAGGTTTTTGTAAATTAAACTTAGGCGGGCTTTGTGAAGATAGAGAAAAATAGGTTTTCGACCAGTCTCTATCAGTATGGATTCCACCGGAGATGTCCGATGTGCTCCACTGGCTAGTCTAATACAACGGTTTACCTCTGCCTCGACTAGTTTTTTCCCTGCTATTGGCACACTGACACATATAGTGAGGAAATAGAGCAAGGTCCCGTCCAAAAGGGCGTTGGTTACTCTAATTGCCTCACTTTGTCTTACCTTACTTTTGCTGCTGACTAAAATTTTTACCATTCGGAGAATGATATTAATTTTGTCAACAGCATTTTTAATCTGAAGATTCCATTTTCCTCCACGGGCAATTGAGATACCCAGGATTTTCATGGAATCGTTTGGGCGGAGAGGGAAGGGGGTTAGTGACGAGTCCGATAAACTACAATTTTTTTTCCTGCAAACATGAAGGCAAGGTGGGTTCGATGTACAGATAACCGCACCGTTTATGCTGCTCCAAGTGTTGATGTTGCGGATGGCGTTATTTATTTGTTGCTGAAGATCAGCACCAGATACAAGTATAAAAATATTGTCGGCATATATGTAGTGGTTAAAGGATGATAGTTGGTGGGAAACCCCGGCTTTTTCTTTGTCTGTTTTTGCCCAGTTACCGTCATTTTGTTTCAGTGGGTGTGATATTCTGATATACGCGAGTATTCTTCTAGTGGCTTCCCATAAAGAAATATTATCATTAAGCGATCCTGTATAAATTTCATGCCGTTTATTATAGTGCTTTCTAATTTCCATATTCAGTTCACGTTGTTGTCGGTTAAGTTTCTGTTTGTACCTATGCATTAGTAGGCATTGCCACTACGTTCTCATTGGCTGCGATCCTTAACTCTAAATAGGAAAATAATTAAATTCTTTCAAAGTTATAATCTCATATGAAAATCCAACTGGTGTTAATCGCTCTTGTCTTTGCCGCCAACACTACCACAATGAACATTGGTTTGCGTAGGCTACCATTGATAATGTTTATAAGATAACACAGTAAAAATATTTTTTTTTGCAAAATTCATTTTTATTATTCAACATAGTTGCCTTCGAGGGCGATACAGCGATTATAGCGATCTTCCAACTTTTCGATACCATTTTTATAGTACTCTTTCGGTTTTGCCTCAAAATAGGCCTCAGTTTCGGCAATCACTTCATCATCGGTCTTAAATTTCTTGCCAGCGAGCATTCTCTTGAGGTCTGCAAACAGTAAAAAGTCGCTGGGGGTCAGATCTGGAGAATACGGTGGATGGGGAAGCAATTCGTAGCCCAATTCATTGAGTTTGACTATCGTTTTCATCGACTTGTGACACGGTGCATTGTCTTGGTGAAACAACACTTTTTTCTTCTTCAAATGAGGCCGTTTCTTAGCGATTTCTTTCTTCAAACGATCCAATAACGCTATATAATAGTCGCTGTTGATCGTCTGTCCCTTCTGGAGATAGTCAATGAATATTATGCCATGCGCATCCCAAAATACAGACGCCATCACATTGCCAGCCGACTGTTGCGTCTTTCCACGCTCGCTCTCCACTCTGCCGACTGCCGATTGGACTCTGGAGTATAGTGACAGAGCCATGTTTCATCCATTGTCACATATCGACACAAAAATTCGGGTTTATTGCGCTTGAACAGCTCCAAACACTGCTCAGAATCATCAACACGTTGTTGTTTTTGGTCCACAGTGAGCTCACGCGGCATCCACTTTGCACACAGCTTTCGCATGCCCAAATATTCATGCACGCTATGTCCAACACACTCTTTCGATATCTTCAGAGTCTCAGCTATCTCGCTCAACTTCACTTTACGGTCATTTAAAATTATTTTGTGGATTTTTTTGATGTTTTTTGCCGTAACCACCTCTTTTGGGCATCCACTGCGTTCTGCATCAACTGTGCTCGTACGACCAGTTCGAAATTGACGAAACCAATATTGTACAGTTAAAATAGCTGGAGCAGAGTCCGGATAACGTTTGTCAAACCATGCTTTGGTTTCCACTGTATTTTATTTCATCAAAAAGCAATGCTTTATCAATACACGAAATTCGTCTCTATCCATTTTTTTTCCAATAACAAAAGTTGCTTCACTCAAAATGCTGTATCTCACGAACCAATCGAGCGATTGCTCGTGATAATTAAGTAAATTTTTGCAAGAGGCGCCATCTAGACGTCAACCTTATAAACTTTTCAGCCGAACTGTTATGTAATTAAAACTAAAACATTTCGGGAAGGGAGTTTTTTTATTGGGAATCCGCAGAATTGTAGATATAATTTTCGAGGGCTTAACATTTTTGGGAGCAGGAGTTTTGTTAGTATGCGATTTGTCTTCTATATCATCGTGTGGAGCAAAATTTTTTACCAAATGTTTTAGCAAATACTTTGGCTTTTTCTTTGTTTGTTTTTGCTCAGTAAGCGTCATTTTGTTTCAGTGGGTGTGATGTTTTTTGCACGAGAGTATTCGTTTAGTGGCTTCCCATATAGAAATGTTGTCACTAAGTGATCTAGTATAAATTTCCTGCCATTCATTATAGTGCTTTCTAATTTCCATTTTTACTTCACGTTGTAGTCGGTTAAGTTTCTGTTTGTAACTAAGCATTCATAAGCGTCGCCATTGCGTTCTTATTATTCTTTTTTCGTTAATTAATGTCCGTATTTCAGTTGGTAAATTTTGTTGTTGTAATTGTGTCGTATTGTAAGAGGTGTGAGCGGTTGTAACTGCATGTTGTATATATATTTTGAAGTATTTACAGCATAGTTAATGTCGTTTACTATTTTTAACGTTTGTTTTAAGTCAATCTGGTGGTCTAATTTGTTTCTAAATATATTCCAGTCAACTTAGGATGAAGAGTTCTTAAGATTGGCTTAGAATTAGAGGGAAACGAGAACAGGACTATGATCAGAGTTTAAATCGGAAATAGTTTCAATACCAGGATTAATGGAATTTGAAGAAGGGTTAATGGAATAATCGAGTATATCAGGACGTTTTAAACTAGAAGTTGGCCAGTATGTTCATACAGAAGCTATTTTGTATGATGTATGGCCTGGGCTTCCTGAAGGATCTTTCCTCTAAGGTTGGCAATGCGGCGACCCCGTTGAGGGTATTTAGCATTGTAATCATCACTCGCGAAGAACTAGGCTACAAGTGAATGTAAGAAGGATAAGAAGTCGGTAACCAGTGTACATATGCAACATTAAGGTTAAAAAGGAGGTATCAACTGTACACCGTATTAACTGTATTGTAGTTTCGTATCGTAAAGTATGATATAGATGTGAAGTGCGTCTCAGTTAATAGAACATTATCTATGCATCTTTCATATAAAAAAAAAGTCCAGTTTTGTCGATGGGGGTTCAATCCTTTTTCGTTCCATAAAAGGAAGGAGAGGGAATTTCCAGTGCACACCGACATTTATTTTTGAACAATGGACAATAAAGCCGATATAATGCACACAAAAGTGGTGTTCGAATTTGGTTTAATTGCAGAATAAGTGAATGGGCTAATTGGCAGAACCTGGTTAACTACTTATAATCGTTGGTTGGTTGGTTTTTTTGTTGTCCGGATTGATTTTCTCCTGCAGCTTTTTATATGTAGAGCATCTTCTATAATTTCCGGGATAGCTACCGTCTCAGAGAACGAATTTGGCTGGGGTAGTTTAATTTTTTTGCATTCGATGGTAAAGTGTTCACCTGCACACTTGACGCATTTGGGAGTGTGTCGACAATAAGTTTTCGTATGTCCGTACTCTTGGCATCTATGGCATTGTACAATATCTTTACTGATGTCCGGTTCTTCAACTTTTATTACTTGTGTACATTAGCGTCTCGACCTTCATTTACACTAGAAATACCAGTGAAGCTGTGTCCTAGTATCTCCAACAAATTTTTTTATATCTTCAGTTGGTGTTGAATGGTGGAGATAATAAATCTGCCTTAGGCTGGTACGTGTGAAAGGCTTATTTTTTTTTTTGAGGTACTGGACAATACTTCTATAAGAACCACCAGACTTAGCTTGTATTGCTGTCGTTTTGCATTCGGCTTCCAAACAAACTGCTCAGTACTAATGCGTTTGGCAATGGCTCGACGTAGCTCAACAAAATCTGTTACATTTGTGACGAAAATAGGCGGTGGTTTATACGCATTATCGGTGCTCGCGTAAGCAGAGGAATTTGCAAACATAAAACAGCCTGAATTCTCAGACAATAGTGCATATCTACTGTCAGAACTGATCCTTGCTGTGACTGATGTTAACAAGTTTATAGCCTTCTGTTTATTTTTAGGCTTTGGCGATGAGCCGGGAGAGCTGATAGTTGTTACATTTCTTTTCGGTGTTTTTGTACGCCGAGGTTATCCAACTGATTTTATAAATTCGCTGATGACTACGGAATCTGTATCATCACCGGCAGACGACATTGCCATCGACTGCGATAACCATTTAACACTTACAGCTAATGTTAATATCCGATTAGTCTGAGACACTAATAGGATATTTATCATTACCTGTAAGTGTTAAATAAAAATAAAACCCACTTCAGAGCAACTCGACTAATGTTAAAACTGATGAAATGTCCACATATGACTCCAGTTTTGAAATTAAATACCATATATATTTTTTATTAAATTCCTATCAGATTGTCCCATTGCTGATAAAAAAATAAGCCGCAAATTGTGTGATGCATGTTGTGTTAATAACGAAAAGTTTACGGTAGCTGTAGCTATGGAAATACAAGGTATGATCGATGCTTTTTTTTGATGGATCAATGACGTTAACACTAGAGTACCAAAGAAATGTTGGATACAAGAATTTTATTTTCTGGCATTCAGATCAAAGGAATCAATTTTATTATATTTATATAATTTTTATACTGAGCTAAAAGTTATTATTTGCAGATAGCTTTATATGAAATTATTGTTTTATCGGTAGATATGTTTAGATTGAAGGATTAAGATTATTTTTGTTTGATAGTCAGTTTAGTTTACATAGGTTTTTGTAGTACTTTTGAAATTGTTGATCTACTGATAGTAGATATTTAAATTTGAAAATTGTATACCAATTTATATAAAAGCACGCTAAATTATTACACCCATGCTGTTAAAAAATTACTTATTCGAACTGTTCCTTTTCTAAGGGTAGGTTTAGCAATTTAATTTGTTGCCATTTTGCTTAGCTGTCATTCTGTCTATTAACATTTGATAGCCCTAGTAAGTAGACGTTGTAAAATTATTACGGAGCATTATAATCTCAACAATATGTAGTTATTGGAAGAACATGTTACGAGAGTAAATCATTAATAACTATGGTGTTCAGAAAATAACGTCAAAAATAGTATCGAAATAACGTGCCTACAAGTTGCAGTGTTTATCAAACATTATATTTAGGAATAATTTTGAAGTTCATGATACAGGGACTTTTGCTGCGGTATATCAATGCATAGCTGATTGTCCTGGAAACATTGCAAGGTATCGTGTAATATTATGCATAAAGATATGTATTCGGGCAATACGGGAACTTTAACCCAGAGTTCGTAGGCGATTCCGGCAATGGGGTTTTTTAGAGCTCCATAGACAAAGCTTTGCTTTTGATAGCAAAAAGTGTACTATTTGTTTTTATTTCATTGGGACTAGTGAGTTATATGAAGGGATGCTAAAGAATTTTTCCATATTTGAATTAGACCAATTAGTGCTGGAAGTTTTGTGTTTCCAAATGATCGGTTTCACGTCACAGACCTTACGTTCTACAACAAAAAATTTTGAGACCAAAGTTTCCTTACCGAATTATGTTAAAGAGTGGAAATGTAGTTGGCACTATCTTGCTCAGATTTAATCCGTTTTTCCATAGGGATACTAAATGGAGAAGATCTCACTGAAGACGATTGATCGACTTAAGAAAACATACGAAACGAAATCATTGAAATTAACCAGAGAATATGTGAAAGTACGTTGAAAAATTTCAGAAGATATTTACTACAAAGCCAGAGGCAACTATTTAGCTGACATTATTTGTTATTATTATTGTTTTTAATATCAGTTCATATTGATTTAAAAAAAAAATGGTTTGAACTTATCTTAAAGTATCCTTTTTATTATCAGAGCTGTGTGGAGAATATCTTATTCGTAGACTGAATGGTTATTAATTATTTTTGGTTAATTTTTCATCCAGTACATAAAATTATACTCTAACTGTTCTCAAATTGATGCAGACTATACAAGTTTATAATCATATACGCTTATAGAGATCATCTCAGGGTTTCTAATATTATACCGCATTAATATATTGTAATTTTTAGTAGTTAGAGATAGATTCACTATCGGGTACTCTTATTAAGCCCTTCGGTAGTATAATAAGGCGAATAAACCTCTGAAGATATTTTTTTGAAGACGAATCTAGTTTTTGCAATATTTCAACTTTTTTAAAATAATACTTTTTAAATTCATGAGTTAAAATAATTAAAAAAAAATTTTACCCTCAATTCAAAATTTTTCAAATATTAAAACAGCCATAATATTACGAGTACTAACGAAATACCAATTAATTTACTCTTAATTTAATTTATGTTTCATGTGAATAAAACTTATATATATATTATTTCTTAAACTCAAATAAATTACATATATTATTTCTTAAACTCAAATAAATTGGAGCGCATTCACTATACAAACATGTTCGTGTAATTAATAATACTCTAGTTTATTTCGATTGAATTCCACGAAACGGAATTTTAAACTTTGTACAATAATTGTAGGTTTTTTCTAGTTAAGCAACTCGTTAAAAAAGTTCACATAACATATATTTGCATATATTTCATAATAATCAAACGAATGACCTTACCCTATATGCTTGCAATTTACTCTATTGCATATATCAAATGTGTTGCTAAATAAATATAGGTCAAGTAAAAAGTTTATATACAATGTTGCGAAAAGGTACTTCACATACTAACTACGAACAATAATTATGAAATTTGTACAAGTGTTTGAATAATATGAATAATTATAAGTAGTTGAGCAAAATATTTTTTAAAAAACTTTTTATATTTTATTACAATTTATATAATTTTATTTTGTTTGTGCACTTAATTAGAATTTTTTTTAAAGTAGAATATTATCTATAAATTAAAAGTATTATGCTGCAGATTTTTCTAAAAACGAAGCGGATTTTTAAATCGATTCAAAAGCATAAATACATAATATAGACTAAGTTATATTTTATCCCAGTACAGATAATAATTTGGGATTTTTTTTCTAAAACTGTTATTTTACTATCATAAAATTAATTAAAAAAAATATTTTATTAAAGTAATATTTATACAATTGACAATGGCTAAATAAAAACAATTTTTTTGCAATGTAGATATTTTAAGAAATTACAAAATAACTGATTGATTATTAAGGTGGACCAAAGATAAGATTTAAAGATCTCCATAGAGATTTAATGATATTATATCTGGAACTTTTTGGTATACATATACTTTAATATGTCTAGTACTAACAGATTTTGAAAGCTACCGTCTGAAATACGAAACGACGTTAAATTTACGAAAAAAATTGATTATAATATTATGAAAACAGTTTATTCAATTTGATGTAACTTTTATACTATTAACATATATTTATGAGTGCATTTTATATTACTTTGGTAGTTAGATAAATAATCCTTTTCATATTTACATTTTCTATAAATTTCATAAATAAAATTACTCTTCAAATTTTTGACTTGAATTTTGAATTTAATTATTCCAAGAGATCTGTTTTTTTTTCTTCAAATTTAACACAAATCATTTCTGACATGATATTAAAAGTTGAAAATAAAACTCATAAGAAATTATATTGTATACTTTTTTTTAAGGAGTGTGGAAAAATATGGATTCAATATTTTTATTTTGGACATAGAATATAGTTTTACTGAATAAAAAGTGAATTTTTTTACATATATTATCATCAGTACTAGATAATGGTCTGTATATTGTTAAGTTAAGATACGAATAGCTGGATGAATACAAATACAATAAAAATTTTGGGGAAAAAATGTTGAATATCTGCTCTACCGTAGTAAAACTTAACACCTATTTTATACTCGTACACACACTATATTTGTAAGACTATATGTAATGATGGTGATAACTTTATGGTGAGAATAAAAATCACTCAGAGGAAAGGAGTTAAATGGGGAAGTCGAAAGGGTAGGACTGCATCTTAAAGTTAGTGGTAGATAGTCTTATTCAGGATGCCAGTATAAATTATGGACTTTTCCATTGCATACATAATTTAACATTCTGAATATTGTCGGATCGACGTATGCCTGCCGCCAGTGCCACTTATAGTCTTCACGCCTGCCGTGACTGTACAGATTCTTTCGGTCTTGCCGACGACTAAAATTACCGAGTTAAAGGCGTAAAATGCTTCAGATAGTAAAAGATTGTTGAAAGTGCTTCCATACACCATTTCAAAAGGTAAGGTATCAACTTACCTATTCCCTGATTATATGATCACAGACAGTCACAATAATATTATATACTCTATCTTACTTGGCTAACGTTCTTTTATATATATACGAGAATATAGTGATATAATTTTACTTCCAATAGAGTCTAGTTCAATTCGCTTCACTTCAGTTTTGTTTAGTTCAGTTCAGTTTCCTTGGTTCGTTTTTACACAAACCTACTACCTACTACTAGTATCTCTATATTTTGATTCTATATAACCATACTCGAAATAATATAAATGCATACGTTCAACACCACACCTTTTAGCGAAACACTTTTAAAGATATGTGTTAGGTTTAACGGTGGTAGAGCAGATTTTACAGAAGAGCCATTTTAACATTTTTCCCTAAATTCGTATTTTATATGTAATGCAGCATGGAAATGGACTTTACTGAAATTGACGGTGTAAAATCGGAAGTTCGGAATGCAATATCTCAGATCAATATGAGAGAATTTCAATGCAATTTTTTTTAACGAAAAGGAGTCAGCACATCTCTTCAAGTTAGGGACATTTTCAAATTTTTACGAATGCCTACACTCGTATGAATGAATTTTTGAATATATTAGGCTTCTTAAGTAAGATTTTTCAGACTTGCATAAAAATTCATTTACGCTGATAAGATTTATTACAACATTAAATAATTCCGTTTTATTCAGATAAAATTCTACTTTATTAAATATTTTCCAGCCTGATCCAATACCCTTTGCCATCTTTCTGGCAGTAGCATGATTCCACGCTCATAAAATATTTGTTCTTTGCTGGCAAAAAACTGATCCAAGTGATTTTTGACCTGCTAATTTGAATTAAACATTTTACCGTCTAAAAAATTTTGTAGAGACGGAAACAAATGATAATCGGAAGGTGCTAGATCTGGAGAGTATGGTGGATGTAGCAGTATATCCCATTCAATCTCTAAAAGCTTTTGCCGAGTGGTCAAACTTGTAAGTGGTTTCCCATTATCCTGTTGGAACACTATTGACCAATTTTGTGGTTTTTTTAAGTGACTCATTCAATTTGTTCAACTGATGAAAGTACACTTCAGAATTGATCGTTGTGTTGCTCAGTAGAAGCTCAAAATATACGATTCCTTTGAAATCCCACCAAACAGATACCATAAACTCTTTTTGATGAATATTGGCTTTCGAAGTGCTTTAAGTCGGTTCATCTTTTTTACGCTGATAAGATTTATTACAACATTAAATAATTCCGTTTTATTCAGATAAAATTCTACTTTATTGAATTTATATACACTTAGTTTTTTTCAAAAGGTCCATTTTTTCAATGGTAAGTCAGTGCAAATATTCTGAAAGTTATACTTACTATAATGTAAAATCATAATAAAACTACTATCGTTTGTCATAAATTTGGTGCAATTCTTGTATATTAATTCAATATCAATATTTAAGAAAAAGTATATCAGAGAATATTGTTCTAAATATATATCAAAATTTATTTAGTGGAATATTTTTCAATTGAATTTTGCAATTTTTGAATATTTGTTAGTAGAAACATGAAAATATTTTCTGTATTATAATGCAATATCGATTATAAAAATCAGATAATTTGTAAAAGGAAAAAGGATTGTGGAAATTCTTCTACAATTTCTTATTTCTTTTATAGTTATGAGAATTTTTATATATATATTTAAATTTAGTATAATTATTTATACATTCTAAAATTTTCGTATTAAATTTTAAAAAATAAATTAAGATAATATACAAATGTATTATTAAGATTTTTCATATCAAATTTGTTTGGAGAAAGGACACTCTGTCTGTACAGAGGATAGTATAGTATTTATATCAACATTTGTAATTAATTTAAATCAATAATATGGTCGAATTAGTTTAGTTTAGTTTTAAACACTTTAGATTTTAAGTCGATTCTCCACCAAAAACAATAAGAAAATTATATGCAAAAGAAACTTGATCTAAAATAAAAAGCAAAATGACTGAAATTTAAAAAACAATAACGTACATTCTCCTTGCAAAGTAGCCACTATTTTATATCCTTATAAATATGGTGCCGATATAATTATTATTCCTTGAATCCGTAAAATTCTTAAGTTTGTTCCCAATTTTTTTAAACTTAAATCGAAATCCTCTAAACCTTGTTTACCAAGTACAGAGTAAAAGTGAACGATTGCAAATACGCGCATGTGACTTTTGCCCTCTTTCATGGATCATATTCTCCCACATTTCCTATATTAGCAAAATACCACAATACTGAAGTTTGTTATATAGGACAGAACTTAGACAAAACACTATCAAGTTAAAATCATATAAAAAACCTAAAAGACAAGTACTAAACAGACCTACAATTGCAACCAATATGGACTTATGGAATAGATAATTTGGCGTTGTATCAAGATTTCCAAGTTAAAAATACTGCGTAAAATTATCGATTCTCTCTTTTATGTTCATGATAGTGTTATCCACTCTCGTTATATAATGTCTCATTTTTGGTTTTCAGCCTACATTAAAAAAACATAAAATATCTTTAAGATCCTATCTTGACTATATATAAAAAATATGATAGGAGACATCAATAACAGAAAGGTAGAGAGTTAGCCTGCATACGCAAGCAAAACGATAAATTCACTGGAGGGCTTGGTTAATATTTTATACATAAAAATGCGAGGACATTGATTTCAGTTACTTTTAATTGAGTAAAAATATAAAGAAAATCTATAATGGCATGCTCGAAAGTTTACAAAGTGACAGTATTCCGTTATGGAAAGCGAATAGATGAATACTTTTATACAAAAGGCTATCACGCGATTTGGAACTAAATAAGGGTACATGTACAAAAAGAGATGAAGAATAAGCTGAGGTATTAGTTAAATATTTGGTAAATAATTTTCATTCACATGGGTCTTCCTATTAAAAATTCTTTTTTGTCGTTCCAATAAAAATCTCCTAGTTACCAAAGTTAATCGGCTTTTTTCAATGGTATCTTTCGCATAAAGTATTTACCCTTACTCTGAAAATTAAAACAAATAAATCGGCGAATTGTCCATTTTCTTTTAGACTTATTAGCCTACTATTAATTCTTGAAAATTTGTTTTGGAAAATTTCTATTAAAGCGATTTTATGCATTTCTAAATAATAAAAAAATTATTCTTGTGTACCAAATTGATAATCCAGCAATGCCTTCGCGTTGTTGATTATCTTACAGTCTGCCTAGAAAGGAATAAATTATGTCTATGTATAAAATGATAGACTTTTTTGGAAGCTCAATAGTTTCCTTCCTTCTATATACCATCTTATTATAAATTAATATCTCTCCCAAGGTTTTTTACAATTATCAGTTAATACAGATTTCTCTGAAATATATTCTATCTATGCTGGAGTTATACAATGCAGTTTTCTTGGTCCTATTATTAAACCATAATCATACCCATGACATCCCATCAGATTCTAAAACTATACACAAATTTTACTATAATTTTCTATGGGCGACAAATAATAATTTATTAATTTAAGAATTACTCTTGAGTATGAGATAATTTAAATATTCTGACACCACAATTTTTTTGAGAAATATTAGTAAAACTAGTATGAATAGTTTCTTGAATATGTTTTTAATATATAGTAGATCTTACTACAATTTGAAAGTAGTGTATTAATATAAAATATATACTTAAAAATAGGTATGCGAACATTTTGTTTAATATTAACAACTTTAGTAAAGATCTTGCAGCCATGGAAGTATATAAAAAATTTAAAAATCTTATATTTAGAATGTTAAGCTTTTGAAATAATATAGAAATATCTGCCATTAATGTTCTTTTAAAAATATTTATACTCGGAGAACTCATATTACCTCAAAAACAGCGTCAGCAGGGAAGAGTTTTGGGCTTGTAAATATTGAAATAAAATTTGAGGGGATTAAATATTTTTCGAATGGGTTTACATCCTAAATAAATTAAATACATACGATTTTTGGATAAATTTAATACACTGACGATCTTTGGTTATATGGGGACTAGCCTGATAATTATAAATGCTCCTTATAAATGTGATCGATCGAATTAATTTTTTCTGTTAGAGCATCCCGCCTTATTTTAAAGAATAAAATAGACTTTTAATGGGAAAATCATCTAGAAAAGATGAAAATTTACTTAATCATATGTGGGAAATTGTAAGAGCAACTATAAAATATTTTTTTAACAAATTATATATCATAATCTAAGCTATATTATAGACCATTTGGCGATATTTGCATTATTAAGATACGAGGGTAGTTCAATAAGTCCTTAGAAAATCCGAGAAATTGCGCTCGTAGTGTCGGTAAAGAAGCAGTATCGAGAGGAAAGCTGTCAAAATTTCAGCTCGATCCATAGCGTAGGTCAATTTTTATCGTCGATTAAAGTTAACGACATTTATTTGTGCATAACAATGGAACAAAGCGAGTTTAGGGCTGTCATCAAACATCTCCATTTGAAAGGCTTAAGCCCGAAAGAAATCAAAGCCGAGTTGGATGCAGTTCATGGCACATCTGCACCTGTGTTTGCGACGGTTTACAATTGGGTGAATGAATTTAAACGTGGCCGTTCATCCACAAAAGATGAACATCGTTCAGGACGCCCAGTTGAGGTGTCTACTCCTGAAATCATCGACAAAATCCACGATCTGATTTTGAACGATCGGCGAATTAAAGTGCCCGAATTAGTTGAGGCCACGGGCATATCACAAGGTACAGTCGCTTTCATTTAGCATGAAAAATTGTCTGTGAAAAAAAATTTCGGCAAGATGGGTGCCGCGTTTGCTCTCAGAGGAGACTGAATCGTGTAGTGGACTCTGAGGCTATGTTGGCACTCTTTCATCGCAATCCCGCCGTGTTCCTTCGTCGATATGTCACTGTGGACGAAATCTGGATACACTACTACACTCCAGAAACGAAGAGACAGTCATCACAGTGAATTTTCAAGGGTGAACGGGCTCCGAAGAAGGCAAAAACTGTGCCATCGGCCGGGAAGGTGATGGCCACGATCTTTTGGGATTCGCAGGGCATCATTTTTATCGACTACTTGGAAAAAGGAAAAACAATAACAGGAGCGTATTACGCGTCGTTATTGCAACGGTTGAGCGAGAAAATCAAAGAGAAACGCCCCCATCTGAAGAAGAAAAAAATCCTCTTGCATCAGGACAATGCGCGTGTGTACACCTGCGCTGATTCCATGGCCAAAATTGTGGAATTGTTGCAGCATCCCGCTTATTCACCAGATTTGGCCCCGAGTGACTATTTTCTTTTCCCCAATCTGAAGAAATGGCTTGGCGGACGACGGTTCACTTCCAACGAGGACGTCATTGCTCAAACGGATGAGTTTTTTGCAGAACTTCCAAAATCCTATTTTTGGACGGGATAAAAATTTTGGAAAAACGGTTAGAAAAGTGTATAGAGCAAAAAGGAGATATGTTGAAAAATAAAATTTTTTTTTTAAAAAACAGTTTTTTTCCATCTTTTTCTAAGGACTTATTAAACGACCTTCGTACTAATAGTTTTGAGTCAAGCATTTTACCGTTTTTCGTATTGGGAAAATATAAATGCAGATCTTTAAAATAATATTATTTCTATAAAAGCTCTCCGATAGAGAAAAAAAACATCGTCCGGAATGGTGGTGAACTAAGTATCACAGGGCTGGCTAATAGGAAACGTGCGGATACCAAATGGAAGTTAATAAATGTAAATTCATAGAGTTAGATTAGGTTGTCAATAAGCCGAAATCTACATCAAAATTGCTATAAAACCACTGATCTATTTTTCTCAACAATCTAATTTGAACTTTTGAAAAAGTGAGAGAATAACTGGCAGCATTGAATGACGGCAAGGACAATTCTACATACCCTTATTAGCAACTAAAAAGTCTTACACTTGTAGATTTTAATATATTTTTCGAAGTAAAACTGAGCGCAGAATTACTCAACATTATAACTTTGTATTGAGTTAAAAGATCCTTTTTGAAATTAACATAATATATATACGTAATATAATTTTTTATTCAATTTAAAGTTGTCCTATATCGCTTGTAACCAATACAATTTGTATTTCAAACTTGTTCATTACAAAAAATTTTAATATTATATATTTATTTATAGTATTAAATTTAATTAATAAAACATAAAATATATACATTTTAAAAGAAAGACATTTAAACAAAATTATTTATAAATTTTATTCAAAGTTACGTGTATATACTCGTATTAAATTCAAAATTAATTTAAAGTTATTTTCAAGTAAGGATTCAACGAGAGAACGAATATTACATCAGAGCTTCATCATTACATATCTAATTAATTTTATAATAGCAGCTTTATAAATTATCGAGTCGACATTATAATAATACAGTTAACAAGGAATTGTGAATGGTGAGGGGAAGAAGACAAAATAGCAAAGTTCCATTGACCACTGACTATAAATATCAACGATATAATTGCGATTTTCCAGGTGTAGCCGCCACCTGCAGGCTTTTGAAATTCGCATCTATGATTTTTTACATTAATTAATATTTCCGTATGCATGAAAAGTTAAACTTTATCGTGTTCGGGAAATGTAACATAAATATTGTGAAAAAGTTAATAAAGTTTTACATTAATTATAGAAAATTATAATAACGCCCGACCAATATTTTAATAAAATAAAATTACTTTTAAGCTTTCATTAATGATAATGAGATAGTTATTACTTGTATCTATACTGTAATTATTTGTAAGGCAATATTAACTTATTATATAGCACTTGTGTATGATTTTTTTAATAATCCCTTGTTTGATATTTTTCAATCAATTTCCATTACTATAATTATTGCTATGTGCACCAGTATATAGATATAAACAGTTGATTTCGCTTATTTTAAATATAATAATTAATTAACTATTTTTATTATTACACACTCTTACAAAAAGATTGATATTTTTATATTGGGCTGTCCAGAAAGTAATTTCGTTTCCTTTTTATAAAAATGAAAAACGATTTTATTATAGTGAATTAATATTTTATTCAATTAAATATTTTCCAGCCTGATCCAATACCCTTTGCCATCTTTCTGGCAGTAGCATGATTCCACGCTCATAAAATATTTGTTCTTTGCTGGCAAAAAACTGATCCAAGTGATTTTTGACCTGCTAATTTGAATTAAACATTTTACCGTCTAAAAAATTTTGTAGAGACGGAAACAAATGATAATCGGAAGGTGCTAGATCTGGAGAGTATGGTGGATGTAGCAGTATATCCCATTCAATCTCTAAAAGCTTTTGCCGAGTGGTCAAACTTGTAAGTGGTTTCCCATTATCCTGTTGGAACACTATTGACCAATTTTGTGGTTTTTTTAAGTGACTCATTCAATTTGTTCAACTGATGAAAGTACACTTCAGAATTGATCGTTGTGTTGCTCAGTAGAAGCTCAAAATATACGATTCCTTTGAAATCCCACCAAACAGATACCATAAACTCTTTTTGATGAATATTGGCTTTCGAAGTGCTTTAAGTCGGTTCATCTTTTTTACTCCAGGATTTTTTACGCTTAACATTGTTGTAGATAACCCATTTCTCGTCCCCAGTGATGATATGTTTGAAAAATTAATCATTTTCTTGGCGTTTGAGAAACAAACATCAATGCGACGGCACAAACTATTTTCCGTAAGAAGAAGAGGAACCCATATGTCGAGCTTTGAGATAAAACGTAGCCGTTTCAAATGATCATGAATGATCCAATTCGATAAATTTAATCTCTCAGTGATCTCACGAGTTGTTATTCCCGGGTTTGCATCAATTAATACCTTTATTGCGTCTTCATCAGCTTCAACTGGCCTTCCAGAACGTGGTGCATTTTCGAGATCAAAATTAAAGGATCGAAAATTTGCAAACCAGTTAGGACACTGGCGCTCACTTAACACATTTTCTCCATACACATCGGATAATTTTTTTCTTCCTTGAACAGCATTTTTATCTTTTCTATAGTAAAAAAGTAAAATATGCCGAAAATGCTGTTTTTCACTTTCTATATTTAAAAGGATATCAACCAAAAACTACTATGCCGCTTAAGACTGAAATTGGTTGTGAAAAAATATACTACGAAAATAATTACTGTCTTTTATTGGGTTTTTATGGAAAGTTAATGTTCTAATAGAGCTTCATAGTTCTATTGCATAGGTCCAAATTGATTTCAGTTAGTGAATTTAAAAAAATACTTTGTTGTCTATGATAAGTCAAAAAAGTTTGCCTAGAAGTCGAAAGAATATTTAATATTAAACATTTCGTCAAACTTTAATATTTTGAGGTATTTCAATGTTGTTAAAATATATGGAGGAGAGTAAAGGTAATTTCAAAGTTATTAAAATTTATGGAGGAGGGTAAAATATCTACGAAATTAACCCAATATTTTTGGAAATCTACTCATCATGATTTTTGTGTTTTTGTGTAAGAGACAACAACCAGAGATGATTTTATAGTGTCACGAAGGAATCATAGTCGAAAATAAATCCCTTATTTTACCTGTTGACTGACATAGAGACCCTCAACATCGGTCCAAATAATTATTTTGAATCCAGGTGCAGAGGAAGGCTTGGCAATCTAATGAAAGGCTGTATATAGATATTTATAGTTTAGCAATTAATAGGGAAATGGAGACTGAATTTTTTTTCAGAATAGGTGGTAGAAAATTTTTGTTTTAGGATATATTGTAGGGGATGTTCGAAATAGTAAAGGTTTTCATAAAAGAGGTTAATGTGGCATGAGTAAATATAGTTTAGGACAGATTTTTTTGAGGAAGTATATGTTATGTAATAACGGCATTATTTCTGCTGCGATTATTGATACTTCAAGAGTATATTAAATAACGGTAGTGAAGAGAGGTTTGGTTATTAGTCTGACGAGGAATATGTTTTGTAGTATTTAACGGTTATGGTAAATCTTATGTAGGGAGAGTGCATATGCCTAGAATTAAAGTCGGGATGAAACCCAAAACAGCATTTGCAAAAGTAGTCCTCGATTGTTTTATATTGTGCCATATTGTGTTTTATAAAATTGAGTACATACTAACAGTCGTCTTTATAAAAATTTGTTTCCTCTCTACACAAGATAGACAATTGCTGTCAGCAGTCTAGTGATTATCAACTTTACAGTTAATAGGGTAGGTGGAAGTTAACATGTTGTCTAAAGCCATGTGATATTTGCTCCACAATAATCAGCAAAATGACTGGAAACTAAGAAACAATGGTATACACTCTCCTTGTAAAGTAGGAACTATCTTATAACCGTATAAATATGGCGCTGATATAATTAATTTATTTAAGCAAGCAACCGTAAAAATTCCTAACTTGCTTTCCAAATTTTTTAAACCCAAGTCCAAATCCTCTTAACCTTGTTTACCAAGTGTAGAGTAAAAGTAAACGAATGCAAATATGTCCACGTAACTTTTGCTCTCTGCCATGAACCATATTCTCCCACATTTCCTAATATTAGCAAAATACCACATTACCGAAGTTTGGTATGTAGAACGTTCAGTCGCTATCCTACATAAGGTATCTAGGAGTGGTTTTGGATGCCAGACTCAACTACAAGAAGCACATTTCCAGCGCCACCAAGAAGGCATCAGCAGTACAGGACGCGCTTTCACGGATAATGCCCAATATCGGAGGCCCCAGGCAAATTCGAAGACGACTACTCGCAACTGTAGTTACCTCCGTCCTGCTATAGGGAGCACCAATGTGGGCAAAATCGCTAGAGCTAGCAACATACCGCAAGACAATGTCATCAGTCCAGCGGCTCCCAGCGATCAGAGTGGCGTCAGCATACCGAACGGTATCACACGATGCGGTCAACGTTGTGGCATCATGCCCACCCATTGACATCCTGGCAGGAGAGCGAGAACGCCAACATCGTAGGAAGAAGGAAGAGCGGCGAAAGGTCCTCTGTGAAGAGGAGAGACCCGAGAGTCTTCGCCTCTGGCAAGAAAGATAGGGCAGCTCGACGAAGGGTCGGTGGACCCATCGACTGATCCCAGATGTCACCAAATAGGTCACTCGCCTGCACGGGGAAGTCGGGTATTACATCACCCAACTCTTGACTGGACATGGATGCTTTCGGGCATACTTGCACATATTCAAGAGAACACACTCCCCAAACTGTCATCGTTGTGCTCGAAGATGCAGAACACGTGTTCTTCAAATGCCCCTTTTACGAGGGGACACGGGCAGAACTGGACAAAAATGTGGACCGTTCCATTAGTCCAGAAAACATAGTGGAGTGCATGCTGAAGAACCAAACGGGATGGAACAGAGTTGCAGAGTACGCGGAATCTATCATCAAGGATCTTCACATCGGGACAGCAGTAAAATATTATAAGAATGCCCCGGCGAAGTAGTATTTACAAAGAGTTTTTTATTTTTATTTTACTAATCAATTATTTTTAAATATTGTTAAAAATATTATTTAAATTATTTTAAATTGTATATTAATATATGTTAATAGCTCCGTTGTACCATTTACCCGCATTAATTCTTCATAAGTTTTCAAGGTTAGTATTGTTCTTAGATTTTTTATGATGCTCAGATAAGTAGATTGTATCAGCCAGTATGTTATTCATCGATGCATTCCTTCACCACTTTGGAAAAATGTATTTATCCTATGACGATAGTGTGCCAAATACTTTGGGCCCCTATCTCAAAATGTCAAAATAATAAAAGAACTTGTCGGGTAGGAAAATATATTCGCTATTCTGTCGGTATTTACCAGGTATATAAGCTTAAATCCGCTATTTTTTGGTAAAAAAAACACATGTTTTTTGCATAAAAAGGAAAAACAAATTTATACACATATTTCGCATCTCTCGGGCAATTTATGGATACCATGCCAAAAAAATTCATTCTCTTTCGAGGCAAACCACTCATCAAGCCATTTTCGAACGTCTTCGTAAGAATCGAAGTGCTGCTCAGCGAGCGCGTGGCCCATCGACGAAAACAGGTGGTAGTCGGAAGAGGCCTGGTCTGGTGAATAAGCGGGGTGGGGTAGCACCTCCGAGTTGAGTGTCTCCAAATAGTGTCGGACCATTTTTGACGTGTGCGATGGTGCGTTGTCGTGGAGGAAAATCAGCTTGTCATGCCTTTGTTGATAATCCGTCCTTTTTTCCACAGAACGCGGTACAATTTAATCAGTTGTTGGTGGTAGCGATAGGCATTAATAGTTTCACCAGGTTTCAACATCTCATAGTATCGTCTTTATCCAAAAGAGCCTGCAATTGATGGTCCTCAACCTTCCTAGGCCGATTTTCACGCTTCTTGCCCCAAAAGTCAAAATTGCCGTCTTTAAACCGACGAAACCAATCTCGGCGCGTTGTTTCCGATAAAGCACTGTCACCATAAACCTCCATAAGCATTCGATGTGATTCGGCAGCCGATTTCTTCAAATTGAAGCAGAAAAGCAGAGCTTCTCGCATATGCTCTTTTTCTGGTACAAAGCTAGACATGATTACCAAAGGAAAAATGTATGTTGTTGTACGAAATTGCTAACAATATGCATTGATTAATTTTGACAGATGTTAAACTCATAAAAAAAAGTATGGCGTGCCCATGATAGCTTAATACGCTCACTCACGCCATCTATGACCAAACAGCGGATTTAAGATTATACCCCTGGTATATGCAATGATATGTTGCATAAATAGTAGCCCAGCTTTTCGGTGAGATTTTGCTAATTTTCGTTCACTTGAAGACATTCTAACTATCGCTCGAAACAGAATTCAATGCTTTCTATTAAATACCTCGACTTTTTCTCTCCTTTGTGAAGGTTTTTGATTCTCCCACGTGATTTTTATTTCTTATTACAGCCTCTGCCAATTTAGAGACCAGTTTTTGTAACTGAAATACCTCAGTTGTTAATCACAATAACACCTAAGAATAACTGATAGACTAAAACAAATAATTTTACATTACGTTAGTCTATAACATATTAAAATCTTCTGAAAAAAATAACAGTATGGGAAACTTACCGATTTGAATGATTTGTTTTTTTTTGAATACATCGCTGCTCCCAGAAATTGAATTGCATTGCACTCTACGTACGAATTTATCTTTCAAATAAAATAATATTGCATATGCATTATATTCTCTGTATTTAATGGTGCTATACTGCATCTTTGGATTTTATAGCACCAGTCGCCCACGACTATTGGGATTGAGATACGCTCAATCGGCGCATAACCATAACTGAATATTAGCAGTATGTAATCAGTTACAAGCTGATCACGTCAACTGCTGGTAACGAGACCTACCTTAAACCTCTGCTGTCATCAGCAGTGACAACACCCGAAATAATTGCAAAGTATTCCCATACTACATTTGCCAGTTATCTCCCTCCTGCGATCCGAAGACCGTACCCGCGATATAGGTGTCAACTACAGCCACCACGTAAATGCCTAAGCACCTCACCAATAATCGAGCACAGAACTAGTTCAACATATTTTATAGAATACAAACAGGTACGACTCCACCCGCATTAGCATACAAGCAAATACTACAACTATGCATGGAAGCTATGCAAAGCTTCAACTCCATTAACCTGAAAGATCTATTTAATATTTTGAATTTCGTTCTGTTGGGCGTCACGGTTCCCATGGTACCTACTTTTTATATTATAGTATTGGGTTGGTGCAAAAGTAATAACGTTTTCTTACATATACAATTAAAGTTTTTTTTTTTAATTTGTATTATTTATTTAATCAATTATGTAATTTCCATACGTTCTTATAACCTCCTCCCATCTTTCTATTAACTTATTAATACCATTAGTGTAAAATTCCTTGGATTTTGATGCGAAATATGCATTAGAAAGGGATGTTTTTACCTGCTCTATTGTATGAAATATTTTATCATTTAAAAAGTTTTGCAGTGATCGGAATAAATGAAAATCGGAAGGGGCAAGATCTGGAGAATACGGTGGATGCTTGATAACATCCCAATTCAACTCATTCAGCTTGTGTTGGGTCATCATAGTCACATGTGGTCGCGCGTTGTCGTGATGAAACACTACCCCTTTTCTGTTTACCAATTCTGGTCTATCCTTTTCAAGGGCGATGTTCAATTTGGATAATTGCTGACAATATCATTCTGCTGTAATTGTCTGATTGCGTTCCAAGAGTTCAAAATACACAATACCCTTGCAATCGCACCAAACACAAAGCATAACTTTTTTTTGATGGATTTTGGCTTTCGAAGTTGTTAATGGGGCTTGTCCAGGTATAGCCCAATGTCTTTTTCTTGTCACGTTGTTGTACACGACCCATTTCTCATCTCCCGTTACCAAACGATGCAAAAAAGGTTCATGTTTTTGTCTCGCACTCAAAGCAATGCACGTTGAAACACGATCCAATAAATTGGCAGCCGACAATTGATGAGGTATCCAAACGTCGTACCGCGAAACCATCCCCATACGCTTCAAATGCCTTAATACGGTTGTATGATTGACTCCCATCATCGACGCGATCTCCCTGGTGGTGAGACGTGGATTGGTGTCAATTATGACTTTTAACTTGCCCTCATCACAATTCAATGGCTGCCCGGTACGTGGTTTATCAATTAGTGAAAAATCCCCAGATCGGAATTTTGTAAACCATCTTTGTGCCTGCCGAACTTTGATGACATCTGTTCCATACACTTTGCAAATGGTTTTGGTTGCCACACTCCCGGTATTGTCTTTACGGAATTCATAAAGTAAACAATGACGTAAATGCACTTTATCGACCGACATTTTGAAAAAATACAAGGGCTCTTCACTGTACTCTGGCCAGGCCAAAACTGAATAGAAAGCTGAGGGAAAGCATCCTTTATATAATGCAATCATTTAAAAGAAGATACTATTCATCCTTTCTGAAGAAAAAAATTTTTTACCTGGGATCATAAAAAACCGTCATAACTTTTGCACCAACCCAATACTTTAGGTTTGTACCCTGCTCAGTGAGCAGTGGTCAGCAATCTTGTAACTTCCTGATCTTTTCCCTCTTCTCTTCCTTCTCTGCTTCACTCCTTTTCTTTCCTCATCTATATTGTACATGCACCACCATCCCGTAGGGTTTAATATCTGATATTAATGGCTTTACTATGAATTTTAATATCACATTTACCGGCCACGTATCTACTTTTGCCCTTTGTTAGCTATTTTACCTTTCTATGCCATAATTGAGATGAGAAGCTGGCATATACTTAACATCCCGCCGCCGGGGCGGAAATATTGTATTACTTATACAGTCCGAAACTAGTATCAAGAAATTATTAATTATATTTGAAAATAAAAAAAAGAGGTTTCAATCAATAATAAAAAGAAAAAATTTAAAAGACCGAAAATATCAAACCCAGACTAAGGCATATTTTTAAAGCAATCGCTTAAAATTTTTTGCAAGTTTTAATTAGATTTTTTAAATATATACAATATTAAAAATTTTCCATCAAAAATCAAACGTTTTGCAATTTTTATATCTGACAAATGAGTTATAAACAATTTAAGTATTGCTACTTTTCCCTAAGTACGCAATATTCTTCGTAAATTCTTGCTTTTAGTTGAATTGATTTGGAATTCAATCATCTTATTGAAGAAGCAAAAATCCCTATTTGTTTGTTTCTATATGTCTGCAAATGAACTAATCAACTATATAGTCGTCTGAGGGAAAAGCTATAAATTCAAGTATACAAAAACATTATTTTTCCTGTACAATAAGCCAAAATATACCGGCATATAGGGAAAATATTCTGGTTAGTGGGGGAATAAGTTGAAAGAACAAATAAATAGTACATAAGAGGCAAACATGCCTAAACTAATATTGATTAATTGAAACACTGGAGTTGTTTGGTCAGTTATCTAATTTTCATTGAACGCAGTCGATTGTGAATGAATATTGACCGGCTAAAGGAAAGAATCATGATGCCTTCCGGATATAACCTTCGTTTGTTTGTTGCCTCAATTTTCCATGAGTTTTTCGAAAATATATGAATTCTTTTTGCTTTGTTCCTTGTGGCATTTTGGTTCAATTTTATTTTTCCATTCGTTCTTCATATAAATATGTATAAATACATGCATATATAAATACAATTTCTTTTATTGTACGGTATTCTTTAGCATATAACAATATCATTGATTGATTTATATAGCCAATTATAATGGAATAATGCTTATCCCTTACAATTGTCTTCCAAGATCTTTCTAGTCCTTATGGGTATGACTAAATTATCTGTTCTTGTAGTGTGTCCTTTTAAATCCATATGTTATTTTTTACCAATCTTCTATTTTGTATTCGTAAATAAATTAAAAGAAACATACTGTATCGTATAATGTGCAATTATAATTTTTTTTTTCTATTTCATTGAATATATTTATTAGAGTATTTAAATAGAAAAAAATATATATATTGTCACAAATTGTTGACTTACTGAATCATTTGAATGAAAAATTTCGAGCAAATTTCAATTTAAATTTCAATCAATTGCTGACAAAAACATTTATTTGATTATTTTCATGTTATCAAAAACAAATAGTAAGTATTATGTGTTTCACTATTTCATTATCAATAATGATATTATTTTTTTAATGATAAGAAATGTTTATTTGAAATTTTAAATCTAGTTTTTTTAGAGCTAGTAAAGTAACTATATTTAATGCAATTATTTCAGTTTGATATTTGTAGTCATTTTAATTATCAATTTCTTTTTAAATTTTGCAAAATCAGCATTATTTTCAAATTGTTCCACAGAAAAATCAGCAAATTCACGGCGTCTGCGATGATTCAACGGCTTCAGTTTTTGTGTGATAAAATTTTTGTTAAAGGTAAAATACGCCATGTTGTTATGGCAGACAGTCTCAAATATTGAGAACGCCTTTAAATCGATCAATTTGCATCTTGATAAAAATTTTCCTGAACGGCAGCAATATTCCCATCACTTCGACCAGATATTTTTTGTCTTACTGGAACGTAAACATTGTACGTGTATAAAGAAAAAATGCGTTTAGAACTTTGCACAGTTCGACGAATAGCGAGCACACTGGGCTGATTATGACGACGTTAAATTGGAAGAAGTGCACGATAAGTTGCAATAAAAGTACGATTACTTTAATAAAAATATTGGATAATTTACAAGCGTTGTTGAGGCGTTTAGCTTTTTATTAATATATATTGCAAACCTTACTTAATACAAAGGAAATAAGAAAAGATTTTAACATTTCAAATACACAATAGCCACACGGTTCATTTGAAAACATACGAGGTCTGTTCAAAAAGTATCGCGAATTTTGTGTTTTTTTCAAAAATTATTTATTTAATCATGAATATCTATTATATTTTGTCCGCTTCAAAGTAATCCCCACATTATACACTTGTGCCAACGTTTTTTCCAATCCTCGAAGCACTTCAAAAAATCAATTTTTGTGATCTTTTTCAGGCCCTTCCTCGATGCCGTCTGTATCTCCTCAATCGTAGCGTAACGTCGTCCTTTCTTGGGGCTCCTCAGTTTCGGGAACAAGAAAAAGTCATAGTGGGTCAGATCTAGGGAATACGGTGGTTTCTGAACAAAAATTCGCGTACAAGCAACGATGCGTGAGCAGGGGCCTTCTCATGGTGTAAAAGCCAATTTTTGGTCTTCCACAAATCCGGGAGTTCTTGGCGGATTGCTTCTCGCAACTTGCGCATAACTTACAGGTAAAAGTCCTTATTGACTGTTCTATCCTGTGGCAAGAATTCATAATACACCATGCCCCTGCAATCGAAGAAAACTGTAAGTAAACTTCACATTCGTCGTTCACATCTTCTCGGCCCTCCGAGAACATTTTGTACCACCGATAAACATTGCTTGGGTCCAATGTAGCTTCACCATATGCCACAGTCAACATTTGGAATGCGTTCGCGCAATTAATTTTGTTTTTCACACAAAATTTTATACAGATTCTTTGATCCATTTTTTGGAATGGGCAAAAATCGACGACGAGCTAAAACACGTGTAAGCAAAGCAACTGTCAAAAATTAACTGAACATTCAAAATGGTCAAACTTATCAGCATAAGTGAGAGACATGAGTACCAATATAACGCCACAAAAAATCGAAAATCGAATATACGTAACCCGTGGAAATTCAAAATTCGCGATACTTTTTGAATAGGCCTCTTATTACTTTTATTGAAAATGTAAACCTCTTAACATGAAGATAGTTACTAGTATTTATTTTTTTCATATATAAATAGCCATTCATGTTGAATATTAGTAACTATCTTCAATAGAGATATTTTTAAATAAAAGTGTTGAGGCCAATTTGACAAATATTTATTATTATTGTTTTTATTTTTGGCATTACACCCCTGTGTGTATTTGGACCTTATCAAGAAGGGTGGACCAAATTTCGCTGTTGATGGATTTTTCTCTTTGATTTCTTATTCAATGCATGTAGGGTTGCTTAACTATTCAAGGTAGATACGTAATTTCGTTATCTTTATCTTTCCGGTTCCCGATATTTAGTACAAAGTTCTTTATTATATTTAATTCTCTAGTCTATATTTTGGCTGGTCCATTACAATTCTTGCGGAGGAGTTTTATTTCAAAGCGACCAAGAGCAACTTCATCACTTACTGCGATTGTCCATGCTTCTAAGTCATTTAGTAGCCGTGGAATTAATTTGTACTAAAATATTTTGATCATGATCCTTAATAAGACTCTTTAAGTAAGCATAATATTTGCTTTAATTTCATTCTAATTTTATTTTGGTCCATTAAAGAACCTTAATAAAAAAAAACTCAAAATTATATTTATTTATTGTGATATTTTATCATGCGTGGATTCTTTTACAAAATTGTATATTAATTTTGTTCCTTATTTACAAACTAACCCTTATATGTGTTTATCACCATCTCTATATCCTATTAAAAATGGAATTTTAATAAAAATTATTTTATATAAATAAAAGGTAAATATAAATATTGTCCTTTATATTAGGCTTTCCCTTTCATTGTCCTTTATATTAGGCTTTCTCTTTATCAGTTCAATAATCAACTTATTACAATATAGGCGTAAGGTTGCTCTTCATATTTAAGGCCACTACTCTCAATATTTATTGTAAATTCTAAATAAATTATTAGTTATTCATTTGTAAAAAAAAGTTGTATGATTGGAAATTTTTTGTTTGTTAACGATTTCATATTGAATTTAATGGAAAAAACTTTACTAGCAGTTTAAACTGTTTTTACGGGGTCCTAAATTTTGTAATAATTTATGACAGTTGTAAGCGTATACAATATTGCTTTAGTAAGGCTTATATATTTGTTTTGTTCAATAAGCAAACGACGTCTCCATTATTACCGGAATATAAATAAGAATTCTAAGTAAGTATTTAATATGCTATGGTTTTATGCAGAATAATATTATTTTATTGATAATTGGCTTTTTAAGAAACTATACGGATTAGGTGGTTTTATTTCCTTTTCAATGTTCTTATGGGTTGTTATATTGTATTTAGTACCAAAAAGAAATGAAGTGCTAATATTGACGCCAAATCAGTAGTAAGATATCATCATCATCAATGGTTCAACAACCAAAAGATTGGCTCATTACTATTGTATGCTCAAAACTAGTTTAATTCACTAGTTAGTTAGTGGTGATCGTCTTACTTTCGGTATTGGATTGACAGAATAATGGGATACTACAATATATTGTATATCCAATGACTAACAAAAGAATCTGACTGTCTGGATTTGATGTAGTCGGCTACATAAAACTATGCTTTGGCTTGACTGCAGTTGGTAAACCTCTATATAAATGCTATTTTATATTCTCCAAAATCTGTACTTAAATTAAATTTTTACTTTAAATTTATACTTCATCTATTACTTCCTTATTATACGGGTAAAAGTAGATATTTAGTTTTACAGATTTTTATAATGCTGGCCATCGTTGAATGTATAACATATACAAAACTTAAAGCATTTTTGATAATAATGAATTATCATCCAGTGAAAAATGCTCCCCGTTAAGTACACATAACTATTTATTGGGTTATCAAGAACGTAATTTCGTTATTTTTTATAAAATTGAAAGACGATTTTCTTATATTGAATTAATATTTTATTCAATTATATATTTTCCAGTCTGATCCAATACAGTTAGCCATCTTTCTGGCAGTAGCATGATTCCACCCTCATAAAATATTTGTTCTTTGCTGGCAAAAAAATGATCCAAGTGATTTTTGACCTGCTCATTTGAATTAAAAATTTTGTAGAGACCGAAACAAATGATAATCGGAAGGTGCTAGGTCTGGAGAGCATGGTGGGTGTGTCAGTATATCTCATCCAAGCTCTAAAAGCTTTTGCCGAGTGGTGGTTTCTCATTATGCTGTTGGAACACTATACCTTTCCTATTGACCAATTCTGGCCTTTTTTCTTTAAGCGAATCATTCACTTTGTCCAACTGATGACAATACACTTCAGAATTGATCGTTGTGTTGCTCGGTAGAAGATCCAAATAAACGATTCCTTTGAAATCACACCAAACAGATAGGATAACTTTTTTTTGATGAATATTCGCTTTCGAAGTGCTTTGAGCCGGTTCATCTTTTCTACTACAGGATCTTTTACGCTTTACCCATTTTTCATCCCCAGTGATGATACGCTTCAAAAATGGATCATTTTCTTGGCGTTTGAGAAACAAATCACAAACGTCAATGCGACGGCGTAAATTTTTTACGTAAGAAGATGAGGAGCACAATTATCGAGCTTTGAGATTAAACCTAGCCGTTTCAAATGATCATGAATGGTCGATTTAGATAAATTTAATCTCTCAGCGAACTCACGAGTTGCAATTCGCCGGTTTGCATCAATTAATGCCTTTATTGCGTCCTTCCAGAACGTGGTGCATTTTCAAGATCAAAATTAAAGGATCTAAATTTTGCAAACCTTAACACATTTTCTCCATACACATCGAATAATTTTTTTTTTTTGCTTGAACAGCATTTTTATCTTTTCTATAGCAAAAAATAAAATATTCTGAAAATGCTGTTTTTCACGTTCCATATTTAAAAGTGTATCAACCAAAAACTACTATGCAAAATCAATTGAATTTATTCACAAGCAAACCTTTCTAAATCGGTTATCAAAATACACATGATTATGTGTCTTAAGTATGAAGTTGGTTGTGAAAAAATACAATTAAGTACTCTGTTGGGAAACAACGAAATCACTTTCTGGACAACCCAATATAAATTAGCAACTTTGTGACGTTGCAGATCAAAAGATCCTGGAACTAGTGACGCTAAAACCGTGAAAGGGGATGAGCATAATTGGAAAGACAAATGAAATATTTTATAAAAGAGTAATACTACGAAAATAAAAGACTATTTATTTAGATAACTTACCGAAGTAGTTATTGAGTTTTATGGAAAGTTAATGTTTTAATAGAGACTCAGAATTCTATTCATTTCATCAAAGTTTAATATTTTGAGGTATTAAAATGTTATTAAAATATATAGAGGAGGGTAAATGTAACATGGACACTTTTACGTTTGTTAATATCTACGAAATATAGAAATTATTTTTTACAAGCGTTGAAATCCTTGTCTCACTCAGTTTTTCTGGTTCATTAAAATCATTAGTGCAACGGTACGTTTTTATCAATCCCTGCTGATACCTTCCAACCAAGTTATGTCCCATGATCATTACAAGGATATGTGCTTCTTTAAAAAAGATAAGAACACATTAAAAATGTTCATTTTCAATTAAAGATTAAACTCTTTTTATAATTACTAAATGATATTTAATATATTGTAGTATTATTAATCGATTAACCAAAGGGTGTGCCAAACTTTACGCAAGAAGTATAAGACTCATGCAGCAATTGATTTGTTTCTCGGATAGCAATTGCCTTACTAGCTGCATTTTCGAAGACGAATAGGCTGACGAAGCCTCCAGCCCAAAAACCGCACCAAACAGTAACACTTTATCGAAACATTTGTTTTTCCATAATTATTTGAGGATTTGTTGAACCCCAAATGCGCTAATTTTATCGATTAACCAAGCCATCAAGATGAAAATGGGATCCATCACTGAAGATAATTTTATTGTTATAAAAAAAAAATAAACTCCATTCGCTGTGCGTGGTCAGTAGGCTTCAGTTCTTGAATTTTGTAAGCTGTAGAGAGATTCTAGAAATATTCAATTCATGACTACGGTGCCGAATTTACGTTCGTGGACTCTCAGTAACACTCTCACAAACTGTTTAAATGTTTTATATTAAACGACTTGTTGAAGGACATTAGTAATACCACTGGACCAATGTCCAGTCTTCCTAAATTTTTTTAATTAATCTCTTCACAGGTGATGAAATTAAATCACTATTCCGATCGATGAAATTAAATCACTATAACAATGAATACGCGTTGTTCTTTTATCTTATCGTGTCAGCTATCACATTTCTTTTGTTTTTGATTGGTAACACTTTACAGTACAAATGGCGCAAAATTCAAATCTTCGATAATGTTTGGAACACACCGCATATGCATTATAATTTTATTTAATATATTTAAAAAATGATTATATGTTTTGAATTAGCCATCAGTATATGATTATAATCCAACCGTAAGATAATATTTAAATATTTTACTTATAACAGTTTGCATGTTTTTTTATTATTAAAAATATGTTGTTAAAAATTTAGTTTTTTATCCATGGTTGATTCATATATTGTATTCTCCTAAATAAAAAAATATATCTTATTACCTGTTAGATAATAGGTTTTTTTCATATACGATACGATTATAAGTAAATTTTTTCTTGCTAATACACATTTAAAATTCTAACCAGATATTCTTCTTTTCTGTAAACAAGTAGCTTAACATATTTTTCATTGGTATATTTATCTTTGTTATGTCAGAAACGTAGAGGATATTTGTTCTCCTTTTTGTCCAAGTATAATGTCTCAGGAAGAAATATACTCCAAGCCAAATGGCTTTTTTACACAATTTCAAATGTAATAAATTGTGTCTAGATGACCAAGCATTTTGATTATAGCAGACGGTGACGAACACAATATATGACAACCAACATTAGTATAAGCAACACCCAAGAAAGCTCTACGATTCATTATGTTGACAATATGAATATCTTTTGGATTTTGATTGTCTGTACCTCATTTTTTGAATAAAAAACTAGTGTAGACAATTTTTTTTTTCGTAAATCATTTACGAACTATATTCTATAACATTTTATTATTTTTTTTTATACCTTAAAAAATCAAATAAATAAAAAATTATTACTCTGAGTAAATTTTCAGAAACTTTATAAAAGTTCATTAGCTTTATTCGATTTCAAATTATACAGATTATTTTTAATTAGCTTTGAATATATTGTATACATAAATCAAGCAAAAGAGAATTTTATAAAGTAATTTCTCAACCTTGTTAACAGATCGCAGAATGTTGGAAACTGTTGGGCAGATTACTTCATTGAAATGTTAAACGGTTATTATGATAACTGAAATCTCGCGCAAAAATAAACTTAATGTGTCAACTAGATAACAAGGTAAGCATTTTAAAATTAAGACCGCATCAAATTCTGATAATCTTCAAGCAGAGCTTACAAAAATAGGTTGTTTAAATTAGACATAATACATGCCCCAGAGATGGCGATAGAGATTGCTAAGCTATGCCCGTTTCACACCGCACTTGCTTTCCTGCTTATTTTCTAGCTTGCTACCGTACTGGTAGGAGTGCTGGCTGCGGAGCAAGAAATGCCGTCACTGCTTGTTTTCAAGCTGGATTTCAGAATTGGAACTGGTTCTAATAATGCTTATTTTGATGTTTGTTTTAACGAAAAATAATGAAAAAACCTTTTTTTCTCCCGTGGCCTCCATGAGCACGTTTTTTTTGCTTGTTACCATGATGTTTGGAGTGTTGACTGCGGAGCTAGAAATGACATCTCTGCATGTTTTCAAGCTGGATTTTAGAATTGGAACTGGTTCTAGTAATGCTTATTTTGATGCTTGTTTTAACGAAAAATAATGAAAAAAACCTTTTTTGCCACGTGGGCACCATGAGCATGTTTTTTTGCTTATTACTATGATGGTTGGAGTGCTGGCTGCGGAGCTAGAAATGACATGTCTGCATATTTTCAAGCTGGATTTCAGAATTGGAACTGGTTCTAGTAATGCTTATTTTGATGCTTGTTTAACGAAAAATAATGAAAAAACCTTTTTTTGTCCCGTGGGCTCCATGAGCACGTTTTTTTTTTGCTTGTTACCATGATGGTTGGAGTGCTGGCTGCGGAGCTAGAAATGACATCACTACATATCATTTCTAGCTCCGCAGCCAATGAACTACTGACTTTAAAAATATCTCTCAAATTTTTCGAATAATTTATGGGGATTTGCCGAAATAATCTGTACTTACATATTTACTTTTTCTGATGATATAGACCTCATTGGGCGCAGCCATCCCAGCCTTAATAAGACTCTTGTAGCTTTGAAGACAGTAGCCAATTCAATGGGTTTTAGGTAGAAAAAAGAAACAATTAATATATAATTTTCTCAAAAAGGCAGATATATCTATATTAGCTAAAACAAAATATCATAATAGATACGTATAATTTTAAAGCTGTAAAGGAGGTAACGTTTTATAGTTCCTTAATGGAGTTCTAAAATAAAAACAATGTAAATATAGAGTAAAAAATATTTTGGTACAAAAAAGGTTCATATGCAGAGATATAAGACCTTAATAGTGCCGACATCAATATATGGGGCCAAAATGTGGATAATTATTGAAGTTGGTTTTAGTCGGTTTGAAAGAAAAGGCCTTCGCAAGATTTATACCCCCATCAGTAAATATAGAAACTCGAGAATAAGCTATATTGAAGAGATATATACCCTGTATAAAAAAGCTGATGTTGCCTGTATAATCGCATTGACGTATGTATAATAAAAATATCAAGATTAGTTTTCTTGGTATACATCATCTGAATGAATGATGTCCCTTACAAATAATTATATTAAAAATCAGTTGGCAGACGTAAAAAGAGCTGATCATCCTTTAGGTATTGAGGACTGTGCAGAGTAGAAATTGGATGGAGGAAGCTATCAACAGAGAAATTTGGCGAAGGCCCATGCCCACAAATACAAACAATAATATTTCCGTCTGTAAATATTTATATTTCCGTCTTCCGAGATCTTATTAATTCACAGCATTTTTCACAGTTTTTCACGATCGTCAAAAATGTTGTGCCATCAATTTTTTGTTTGTTATCATTTCAAGTAACAATAATACTGAAATGAGAATTGTAAGCGCCACGGTACTAAAGGCCATTTGGATACTATTTGAAGCTATGATATGCGTCATTCCCCAATGGTAAGTATAAATTGTGTATAAATATTTTTCAATTATTATAAAGGGTTTTCCAATAAGAGTAATATGATTTCTAAGTGACGTTTCGGCCATTTGTAATTTGTCATAATCTGTCTTTTTCATTGTATTCAGTAATGTTTACAATTTCATAATGGAGAGATATGCGTAAGAACAATTATTGTTTACAAATTATTCAATTTTATTATCAAAATAATCGTTCTCCAATTGCAACTTTTCGTGCGCTTTTGCCATTTTATGGTCGTAATAATCGTCCAACTGTGCTCGCTATTCATCGAATTGTTAAAAATTTCGAGCGTACATTTTCGTTACATAATGTTCAAGTGCCAATAAGACAAAGAACCGCTCGAAGTAATGAAAATATTGCTGCCGTTCAGGCAAGTGTTGCTGAAGACCGTAATTTGTCGATTCCAAGACGTTCTCAAGAATTGGGACTGTCTCAAACCACAACCTGGCGGATTTTGAGAAAGGATTTGGGCTTGCAACCGTATAAAATTGTTATCACTCAAGAACTGAAGCCATTGGACTACCGTAAACGTCGTGAATTTGCTGATTTTGTCTTGGAACAAATTGAAAACGATAACGATTTTTTAAAGAAAATCTTTTACGATGAGGCTCATTTTCATCTGAAGGGTGCGGTAAATAAACAAAACTGTCGGTTCTGGTGCGAAGAAAATCCACAAATTATTCATGAACACCCATTACATTTACATAAATTGACAGTTTGGTGTGGTTTTTGGTCTGGTGGAATCATCGTTTCGTACTTCTTTCGAAATGAAGCTGGTAATACCGTTACTGTCAATAGAGAGCGGTATAGATCGATGATGACCAACTTTTTATGGCCGAAATTGGAAGAAGTTGATCTTGAAAACATCTGGTTCCAACAAGACGGGGTTAAGTGCCACACAGCACGTGAAACAACCGAATTATTGCGAGAAAAGTTTGGAGATTCGATTATTTCAAGAAATTGTGACATTGAATGGCCTCCAAGAAGTTGTGATTTAACACCATTAGACTATTTCTTGTGGGGTTATTTGAAATCATTGGTCTTTAGTAATAAACCGGACTCTTCAAGCTTTAGAAGTCAATATTGAACGTGCTATTCATGACATACGACTTGATTTAATGGAAAAAGTGCTCGAAAATTGGGTTCATCGAATTCGGTCCTGCAAAAGAAGTCGTGAAGGTTATTTGAATGACGTTTTATTTAGAACTTAATTGCATCGATTGTACTTCACATTAAATAAAAAACATTTGAATTTTCTTAACAATAAGTGTGTTTTTTTTTAACAGAAATCATATCACTCTTATTCGAAAACCCTTTATAATGGTCAACTTATGAGCCCTTAAATTTTGATGGTTTGGCGAAACATCAATTTTTCGCGTTTTCCACCACACCGCCACCCTGAAAGTACCATTGGAAATGTTCCTAAATTTTCAATTTTTGGTATGCTTTCCCATTTTTTAATGGCTTAATATAGGTCAACTTCATTTTTACCGTCTCCGTGTAGCCTTTAAAGTAGTGGTGCTAAAGCAGTGAATCCTGGTTGGTCGAAAAAAAGACAACTTCGCGTTCATCGCATTTTCTTCAAGAAACGTTAATGTTATCAACAAAAGCAAATATGGTATTCCTTACATATTCCAGACAAAACAAAAGAAATGTACAAAGTTGCATCCTAATCGCAGTAACAGTTTAGGAGCATATAGAGAACATATGTGCATACATACAAAACCATACATTTATTTTTTTATATTTATATTGTAGTTTTTTAATTAAATTACAAACAAAAATTTATCATTTTAAAAGTAGACAATTCTATTTAAAAAACTTTATTCAAAGTATAATTTATATTTTCAAATAAATTTCGTATGCACTCAAACATAAATATATATGCAAAAGTATTGAAAATAATATTTTGAAAAATAATGGTTAAAAGCAAAAACGTCTTGCAGGAGACATAAATAAATAGCCAAGAGTAAAGTATTCATAAATTTCTTGTCATACTCGTAATTTTGCATTTTGAAGGGAGTCCTTAATGAGTTCAGTTGACGAGAGATGTAGAATATTTTTGTTGAAATGTTAGTCAGTTTTACAGTTGTTGTTGTAATAGTAATAGTTTCAATGTCAGTAACAGCTGAAGTGGTAGCATATTGTAGAATATATGCACTTAATTTCGATGTTGAGAGCATAGTCCTACACGAGTATAATCAAGAAATGCACTTTCACTCCTCAAAATGAAACTTTCTAATCTAAAATTATATGCTAGAATAATAAATTTACATGAATATTGATGATGGTCATATTGCATCTTAATTAAATGGACACCATCAACTTGTATAGTGTAAATGAAAATTTAGAATCGAAATTTTCTTGAAGATATATGAATTTTGTTTGGACGAGTTTGTCGTGAAATTTAGTACTTTTCGGTGGTTGTAGTATAGCAATTGGTCAAAAATGGATAGTGTTAACATTTTGTTCTATGTTGTTAACATTATGAATATTAAGTTCTATGCATATTAGTTTTAGGGACGAGTTTAAAGAAGATATTTAACGAATTTTATAAGTAAAGCTCTGTAAACAAGCAATAAAATTGACTCAAGAAATAGCAACTATATCTAATGCACAAGCATTTTGGACATTACTCAAAAAAAGTGAAATGATCAATGCGAGTACTAATAATATTTTTAATTTATTTTAAAAATATAAGTTTTTTAGTAAATGTATTTTTTAATAGAATATAAATTAAAACAAATTCTTAGGCGATTTGGCAAAAACTTAACCGCACCCCGGTTATATCACTAGCTGATATCGAACTATTCCATACTAGACATAGCAGTTCCATAAATCACTTAATCGGGACACGAACATAGTCTGATAAGTCAGCAATAAATGTAAGAAACGTAGCTTACATAAACAAAAAAATATTAAGAATTAATAAATCAATTTTTGAAAAGCCCCACGACAATATGTAAACTTGTTAAAATATTCTATTATATAAGTATCGGGGTTTGGTCATACAAAAATCCCACATAGTTCATATTTTCTATATGATGAAGTACAAAAAATGTATCTAATTGTCATGTACAGTTTTGGTGCGATTTAGCTAGTTTATGTGCAGCTATTGGTTTTTTTAGTTATTGTCAAGTATGGTCTGGGAGCATATACGAGATCTGTTCAAAAAGTATCACGAATTTTGTGTTTTTTTTTTCACAAAAATATCTATTTTGTCCCCTTCAATAATGAATTTATTTATTCATGAATATCTATTTTGTCCCCATCAAAGTAATCCCCACCAGATATTATACACTTGTGCCAACGTTTTTTCCAATACTCGAAGCACTTCAAAAAATCAATTTTTGTCATCTTGTTCAGCTCCTTCTTCGATGGCGTTTTTATCTCCTCAATCGTAGCGTAGCGTCGTCCTTTCTTGGGGCTCTTCAGTTTCGGGAAAAAGAAAAAAGTCACAGGGGGCCAGATCTAGGGAATACGGTGGCTGCGGCATTATTATTGTATTGTTTTTTGGCCAAAAATTCGCGCAAAAGCAACGATGCGTGAGCAGGGGCGTTATCATGGTGCAAAAGCCAATTTTTGTTCTTCCACAAATCCGGGCGTTTCTGGCGGATTGCTTCTCGCAATTCGCGCATAACTTGCAGGTAATATTCGTTATTGACCGTTCTACCCTGTGCAAAGAACTTATGATGCACCACGCCCCTACAATCGAAGAAAACTGTAAGCAAAACCTTCACATTCGACCAAACTTGGCGCGCTTTTTTCGGTTTTGGCTCGTGCGGGAGCTTCCATTAGGATGATTGAGCTTTAGTTTCCATGTCATAACCATAAACCTATGATTCGTCAATAGTTATAACCCTCAGGAGCAAATTTGGGTCTTCGCAAATAGAGTCCAAAAGCTCCTTAGCAATGTTAATGCGATGCTGTTTTTGGTCGAAATTGAGCAATTTTGGTACGAATTTCCCGGCGACCCGTCTCACGAACAAATCATTGGTGTAAATCGAATGCCATGAGCTAATCGATATGTTTAAGTTCCCAACAACTTCTCTAATGGTGATTCGACGATTGACCAATACTATTTTCTTCACTTCATCAATGTTTTCGTCTGTTGTTGACGTGTTCGAGCGTCCGGCACGCTTTTCATCGTTCACATCTTCTCGGCCTTCTGAGAACATTTTGTACCACCGATAAACGTTACTTCGATCCAAGGTAGCTTCACCATATACGAGCCAACATTCGGAAACCACAATCAACATTCGGAATGCGTCCGCGTAATTAATTTTGTTTTTCACACAAAATTTTTTACAGATTCTTTGATCCATTTTTTGAAATGGGCAAAAATCGAAAACGAGCCAAAACACGTGCAAGCAAATCGGCTGTCAAAATTTAACTGAACATTCAAAATGGCCAAACTTGTTGGCATAAGTGACATACATGTGAACCAACATAACGACACAAAAAATCGAAAATCGAAAACGCGTGGCCCGCGGAAATTCAAAATTCGCAATACTTTTTGAACAGACTTCGTGTGTGGAGTCATCAGTATCATTTATATAACCATATGAATGGTAAAAACATTCAAAGATGGGCAAGAAGTATTTGAATACTTATTACGTTGCGGTGGACTTTTAATGTCTTAAAGGAGGGGGGGGGGGGGGATATATATGATTGAGACGCAAATCTAAGTTTTAATTTAATAAAAAAATCGAATTTATAATTCCAAACGGATATTATAGGTGTTCGTAGTTTAATGTTAGTTTTGATAAGTTGTTCATAGTGAATGCATTATTCTTCAATTAGTAAGACATGTAGTATATTTCTACAAACATCATGGAAATGTTTATTATCACATAGTGTATCAGATAATTTTTTTTGTGATCAAATTTACTTCTATTTATAAGGTCTATAAGGAATAAATTTGAATAAAATACTTAGAAAATATATGTACAATATTTAAAAAAAAAGACATTTACTTTTCTTGAAAATAACTATTTTTTATTTTATTTCTGTATTATCTTAATTTTATATATATATATATATATATATATTAATATTTATATTTATATATTATATTTTTTACATTTATCTAGATTTAATATTTATTTCAAATTTTTGTTTTTAATGGTCTGTATCCTATTATTATTATTATTTTTTATCAATAAATTTATGAAAGTTTATCAGGAGTCATATTAATTATATTCACGCAAATTAATTATGCGATTTATAATTTTTTTCTTTTCAAATAGTTTTAGATTATAATAATGTATGATTATAGCTATTGAAGTTTTTAATTATACAGCATTTTATGCTATGTTTTAAGTAAAATTATCCAAAATAAAATAGGACAGAGAAATTAAACTTTTTAAAACAATTTAAATTAAATACTGAATATTATATTAACATTTTTTTTAAAATTATTAACGAGTATGATATTAAATTGTGGTATTTATACATAGAGCATGTGTGTATTGATAGTTTTTGAAATATTGTTTTGTAGTTTTTAATAAAACATTAAATTATTAAATCATAATTGTAGATCAGAATATTTTGAAAATTTTAAATGTATTTTGAAATAGTTCAGTGATATTTATTTGATAATTTATTGCATATTTTTAGTAAATTTTGTTAATATAGACTCAAAAAACAAAAAAAATTTAAATTAATTGAACACTTGTATACCACCTTGATCAAAAAGTGTAGCGCTCCCATCGTTCCGATTTCAGTTCTGTTTTTTTTGTTAAGTTGGTATATTTATTGTTGATATTCCCTCTAAATCTTAGCTTAACAATTGCAAAAGTCACGCAGCCAAGAATACATCTATCTCTGTGTGTGTTGGCAATTTTTTACAATTTTAGAAATGGATTTAAATTTGCAACAACGAACTTGTATTAAATTTTGCATAAAAAACGGATTTAATGGTGCGCGAATGTTGGAAATGTTGGAAAAGTGTTTCGGCAACGATTCTCTAAAGAAAACGGTCGTTTATCAGTGGCACGAGCGGGTCAAAAGTGGTCGTGAGTCAATCGAAGATGATGAACGTAGTGGCAGACCATCGACATCGAAAACCGACGAAAACATTGATAAAGTAAAAGAAATGTTGGTCAATAACCGCAAATTAACTATCAAAGAGATAGCGGAGGACTTGAACATTGCCTATGGATCCGTCCAAGACATTTTGGTTAATGATTCAGAAAAAATATTTGTAACCTCCCAACTATCCGTCCAGATCCGGTGTAGCAGCAAAGTTGGTGCCAAAAGACCTCAATTTCATGCAAAAAAGAGACCGTGTTGACGTCGCAAAAGACATGATTTTCGAGGCTGAATCTGATCCCACATTCATGAAAAGGATCATTACTGGAGACGAGACGTGGGTTTATGAGTACGATACGAAATCCAGACATCAGGCAAGTGAATGGCGTTCACCAAATGAGCCGAGACCAAAAAACCCACGTCGTTTTCAGTCAAAAAGAAGGCAATGCTCACGGTTTTCATGGATTACAACGGTGTAGTGCATCATGAATTTTTGCCAGAAGGCCGGACAGTTAACAAAGAGTATTATTTGGGCGTTATGAGATGTTTGCGTGGAGCAATTCGCCGAAAGAGACCAGAATTGTGGGCAGAAAACTAGTGGATTTAGCACCATGATAACGCACTGTCGCACAGTGCCATCATTATTCGTAATTTTTTGACGAAAAATGCAACAAATACCATCCAAAAACCACCGAATTCACCTGATTTGGCTCCCTGTGACTTCTTCCTGTTCAATCTAGTTAAAAAACCATTACGGAGAACGCGTTTCAACAGCCGAGAGGAAGTAATGGAAAAATCGCAGGAAGCACTGATGGACATACCGAAAACCGAATATAAAAAATGTTTCAAGGATTGGATCAAGCGCTGGCATAAGTGTGTTAAAGTCGATGGGGATTACTTTGAAGGGGACAATATAGATTTAGATGAAAAAACTTGTATTTTTAATTTTCTGAATAAATTCCGGTAACTTTTTGATCAAGGTGGTATGGCATTAATTAATCCACTCAACTTGTGCTTTAAAATTGTTTGAATTAGAGTATTTTTAATAAAGTTTTTATTACCGTTTCCAACTAAAGCCGCCACACCGGATCTGGACGGATAGTTGGGAGGTTACAAATATTTTTTCTGAATAATATTTATTTAATTAACGATGGAAAAGCATACATAAAAATGATATTAATCAATTATCATATTTTAAAAAAAGATAAATAATTTTGCAAAATTATTGAAATTTAATATTAATAAAATTTGAGGATCTTATTTTTGATATCAAGTAAATTACAGCATTTTCGATTTTTCAATTTAGTGAAGTTTTACATTCTAATTTTTAGTATAGGAATATAATTAAAATTTTTGAAATTTTCAATCAATATTTCGACGGATGACAATAAAAAAGATAATTTTTCACCTTCAATATAAACAAAAAAATATAAAATGGTAGAAGAATTTACTTAATTGACATACATGCTAATATTCTTTTGGCTTTTCTCTTTTACTTTTTGAATTATTTATGCTTTTTTAGATAAATGGAAATTTACTTTTATTATCTGCTTAAATTCAGGAACAGTCAAATAAATTGCATACTCGTTCAAATGTTATCGTCATATTTTATTGAGAAATAATATAGGAAATGTTGTTACTCAAATGGATACAGAAAAAATACCATAAAATGTTACAGTACACATTAAAAATATTTTTTTTAAAAAGGAAGTTTTATTTTGAAATTAATATGTTTTTTACACAAAATTTTTCTATTTAATAATTTTTTATTTTTGATTTTTTTTCTCGATATATAAAGATATTTATTTCTAACTATATTAGCTTTAGCTATAAAATAAAAAAAAAATCCATTATTATGCTTATATTTTTATACGTTTATTAACTTTATATTTAATTGCTAATCCAACCATTTTATTAAAATAGATTTTTATACGAGTTTTTATTTTTGTTTGTTTTATGTATTTATAATTAAAAAAGAATTCGGGATTTTCTAACATTGTAGTTATATTTGAAAATAATGTCCTGCATTATAAATCTAAATTTCCATCGACTATCCATTAAAATTTTCTTATTTTATATATTTAAATGTTTTATATTTTCATTTAATAATTATTTAATATCTATTGTCATTGTTATCTTAAAAAGTATATTTTATTTTAATCATATTGTATAATAATAAAAATAAAATTTTATGGGACAAAACAATTTAATATGAAATTAACTATAAAGTTTTATATTTTATAAAATATAAATGTTTTTTTAAATGAATCTCTTCGGTTTTCTTTTAGAAATTATTAAGTCAATTTGATTAACTTGTTTCTACCAATTGGTTAGTTATTATATTACAGCATTCCTAATAGAAATAATTTTATTTTTCTTAATTTTAATTTTAACCCTTTCAATATATAATAATAATTCTCGTCAGCTTTTCTTTTGGGGAGGTTAATATTATTATTATGTCTGTTTAAATTATCTTATAGCATTTATTTTTATTGAAAAAGCCTAAACATTAAGTCTTTTTATCATATAATATTTTTATGTTTATTATTTTTTATTATTTATTTTAAATTAAAAAATAATTTTTGCATATTCAATGTTTTTATATTTAATTATTTTTTTTTTTTAAATTTAAACATAGTAGATTGTTATTCAAAAATTGTGAACAACTCATTCCGAATTTGCAATTTTTTTCTCCACATACTCATAATATATAAATATTTATATACATTTATCTTAAAAACTTTTTTGATAAGAAAATTTTTAGTAATTTAATTATCAGTTTTGGACATATTTCTAATAATAATTTTTATATTTTTAATGAAATTTTCATATATTATTATTATTTTTATGGAATTCACTTCATAAACAATTCGGTCTTCGATTTATATTCAATATTTTACTACTTTTAATCCATTTTGATTTTTGTTTCTTAAATTTTTCGACATTTTCTGATATAAAAATTGATCGCTTCTATATACAATGTAATATGGGGATTTCCTAATTTTTATAGTTTATACTAATAAATTTTTATTGGGGAAATCCTTATACATTCATTTCTTATTTTCAAATAATATAATTTTTTTTCATCTTAAAAATTAAATTGTTAAATAATAGGTTTTTTTTTTAAGAAAATGCTATAATAATTAATTTAATGTATTAAAAATTATAGAAATATTCAATTAACTTACATATTTTTGTGCAAGCTTTATAATGTCCATCGGTTAATAAGATAAATTAATAAATTCACTAAAAAAAGTTTACTGGACAAGATAAATTTACTTCCATTTCCTGTAAGAGCTGAGTTATCTGGATCGCCTCTAGCACCTCTCTGATCGATTGTTGGACTCACTTTGCCACCATAGGTCCAATAACTGTCCTCGACAACATTTAGTTCAGCTTCCACTGCCTCCCTGTAGACTTCGTGAATATTTGTCTCACAGCGTACTATTAGTTTTCGGTGGTAAGGTGATGTGATTATTTGATTGTCAACATGCACCAACAATTCCGACCAAGCTTCTTTGGCATCCGTTGCGTCTAAGCTGGGTTCGATTTCCCTTAGACCTGAATGTGTGGACTGCTCATGGAAAAAATATATTTAAGAGAATTGAGATTTTTAATAAAAAGGAATGCGTTTAATATTTTTGTTAAATATTATTTAAAGTATCTATATGAAAAGTTGTATTGATAACTTTTCTAATTGGAAATTTCAAAAAAATGCTCTAATCAAATATGGTAATTGTTCAAAAATAGAATATTTGTAAGGTTTTTCAAGTATAACTTCTTTGTGATAGGATCTATCCATTATGTATTAACAAACAGGTAATTAATTGAAATATATTTGGCTGATGACCTTTTCCTCATTCCGTTGGTAAGGGTTTAATTGAATCATCTGAAAATTTATGGGATATTTGCCGGAAAAATTCATCGTATAGTCGTTTGTAGTGAGGTATAAGATTAGGATCATATAGTGGCAACTAAAGCACCTCAAATTTTGACAAAACGTGGCGCAATTGTGATTTAACATAATGCATTTTTTGTGAATCAATTCTGGCATACTTTTATCGATTTCATACCTCAATGAAAAGGATATTTCGGCTTGGAAACTTTCAAAACTTAATTATAAGTCCATAAAAAAAATTGTATCATCTGGCTTGGGCACAAAGGAAGTTCACCCAATTTTTTGGATGTTCATCCCACTGTTGTTATGGTCTTATTCTTAATAATTTTAGTAGTCGTGCTGAAAATAGGTGCATTTTTTTAAAATAAATAATTTATATATTGTAGCATACCAAAATACCAAATATTGTAACTATTTTTTTAACAATGTTCAGAATTATAGTGATGTCCTGACTTTTACTGTAACAGCCAAAGGCCATTTGACAAATTCGTGTTATGAGTAGGCTGGCATTACCAGCTTTTTTAATGAAATTGATCTATAATTAGGTTGAGGAAGAAATTAGAAGTGGTTCAGAGAGAGGACTTGGAAAAGAGGTTGTTGGATCTAGAAGCTCCACAATGTAGGGGTTATATTCAAAAATAAATTCAAAAAAAAGTTTAAGTTGCATTCACTTAAAATATAATAAATGGTGAGTTGAACGCCACAGTAATCGGACTTAGGATGAGCTTGATTTCCGAAGAGGAACTCATGGGTAGGTGCGGTATACTATGTCGATTTCGTTTAATAATATTTTAAGATAAAAATATAAGTATTTATTTTTTATATTCCTTATAAAGAAACCACTGATAAATATTGCTACGACTTAACCTGGTTTTGGCGTGTTCTGAACTATTCTAGAAAAGCGGTTTCAGAGACTTTCAATATATTTCAGAAAGTTTGATTTCGGAATGTCCTAGGAGCACGAAGGTGAATTATAAATACAAGCCAGAAAAGCGATTCACAAATGACGGACTAAACTCCGAATGTTACCCATCAGTAAACTTAAATCCATCTATTAACTACATGTAATTCATTTATCTGGCAGCGTGTACCTAGCTGTTATGCGCTTAAAAAGCTTATTTTACTTTTTAAGATATTTTACTGTTAAATTAGTTCTGTGGCTAAACAAAATCTGTGTGCAAATCTGGAAAAATTGGCCATGAAGTAAAATCGAACACTGTTAGAAGATCAAAATTAGTGATTCATTGATATGGTTTTTAGAAACGGAAATGACATTATAATAAGATTGTATTATCGGTAAATTCACACCGGCCAATTAGAAGCAGGTGGGCAATATAGTAAATATTTCTGCGCATAATTATGTACCTCATGCCTCTTTAACTGGTCTCAAGCTTATTATACCTTATTAACATCGATACTGCGAAGACTTGCTTGGATTCCTAAATTGTGCCGCCCAATATTCGTTTAGAGGCGGTCGGGGTCCAAAACGCGCGGAAAGTATGGTACCTTGGAGTAAAGATTGGAGAGAAACTGAACTTTTGGCCTCACTAACAACATCTGAGGGGGCGCGTGGCCGGTTTAGTTGGCATGCTGGTGCGAGTATTTCGCAAAGAATGGGGACTTCGATCCAGAGCGGTGAAAGTCCTATTCAAGAGTATGTTTGTTCCATGTTGCAATGTATGCATCGTGTATGGGGGCTGACAATATGCGCCACCAGTATGCAAGGATGGGCATAAATTCAGTCCAGCGTCCGACTTTGTATGCACGTTTGAATGTATGTAGAACCGTGTCAACCATTGCCTCGAAATTCGATGGGACCTGGAGGTGCTGCTTAGAAGCATCCACAACAATCTACGGTAGGGCATCCCGCTTGCTGGTTGTTCGGTTACGAATGAAGAGGTTCAGGATCTTAGTCCACGCTAGCGGCGTGTACAGGTGTTGAATAGAATGTATGAAATTTGGCAACGTCGATGGGATGAGATTGTGAATAGCAGATGGACGCACATATTCATTTCGGATATGTGCTTTGCATCTGCGTATGGATTTGAATTTGGTCTGTACCTTGAGTATTTACTCACGGGACACGGCAGTATGGATGGGTTTCTGTACAAGCGTGGTCTGGCTGCGGAGGCTAGATGCCCTTATGGGGTGGCGGAGGAGAGTGCAAAGCACTTTTTTATTGAGTGTGGCCTGTATGGGGATTAAACTGACTATGTGCATGTCGAATCGTGGTGAATGATGAGGGTGTGGATGTGAGTGGAGTGTTAGGTGTGAGAGAATGTTATGAATGCCTGAATAGATTTGCCGTGAAAGGCCAAGGTCAATTCCAGTTGTACTTTCGGGTCTTGGCAAACCCACTTACCTGAGCTGGCTTAGCGGTGCCTAGGAATTTACAAGATTCCTGACCGTAGCTCAATGAGCGGAGTACAAACCGAAGTACTCTTAAAACAAAAATATATAGTGAGGCGGCATTTGGCAGCAACGTGGTGGCTGTGGTTAATACCCATATCGCGGGTACCATCTCCGGATGGCGGTTGGGAGATAACCGGCAATAACTTGCAATTATCTCGGGCACCGTCACTGCTAATGACAGTAGAGTTTAGGTAGTCCTTGCCACCAGCAGGTGGAGTTGTCAGCTTGTGGCTTATTATTAACTGTTAACTGCCAGTAATGGTGGTGCGTTGATTGAGCGTAACTCAATCCCTAAAGTCGTAGGCGACTCGTGGTTTTACGTTGAAGACAACTAAGTCACCTTAAATAATATATTCTAATAAACCTTATTGATAGTCTATAATTCGTTAAGCCAACTAAACTAGACTTTAAACTAACTTGATTTGGTTATATTCTTTGACAAAACTATGATGTAAATACACTCACAGTAAAAATAGCCACAGACGATAATATAAAATGTATGTTTATATAGAGGGTTTCATAGTTCCCAATTGACAAAAGTAGTATATGTCAGCAATATTTTTTATGTTTGATAAGCCAAGCCTTAAATTTCCATAATTTTTCTGCGATATCTTATATTTGTTCAGCGTGCAATTAATTTCTTGACCGACTCAAGAGCATAGTTCATGCCAAGGATGATTATTTTCTCAAATCTGCTGAATAGCAAAAAAAGATAGTTTTTTTTAATAAATAACACTTCATTCCAGCCACCTTAAACATAACATTAATACTCCGAACGGTTGCTTGGATTCCTAAATTGTATTTAGTAGAATTGCTCTCATCAGTTTGGGTTCATTTTTTTTCATAATTTTACTTTATTTCTAAGTAATACTAATGTAAAAATTTTATAAGTTATAAAAATTCAAAATATAATAAGTAATAAATTTAATGTAGTAAATCAATTAAATTGCAAGTTTTCTTCTGAACACAAATTTTGCTTGACTTGGCACTTTTGGCCGGTTTTTCTTGAGCTAGAAGTAGATCTCACTTATGATCTTAATAAATAAATTATTAAATATATTAAATTAATTTATTCTTGAAAAAGGTACTTGAAATAAAAATTTGTTTTTGAAAAATATCTGAATTCCTTTTAGTGTTGGCAAAGGAATGATTTTCCGTTCGAATTAATAGATTTCTATAAACTCAAAGTGAATGAGAAAATATGCATATTCTGGTAGACGAGTGTGAATGTAAATCAACCATATAAAAATATTTATGGATCATGATTACGAGAAGAAATAGTTTTGAAATGGAATGCATAAGATTTAATATTCAGTTCTGGGCAAAAGTAACATGCATAAATGCGTTCAGGTGTTGACTTACCGGAAATCTAATGTCGTTAACAATCCAAGTGAAATTCACTGGCGGATATGAAGGTCCTGACACACAGCTAGCCTTAAATGTCTCTCCAAGTGTGACAACACGCTTGTTGTCTGTACCTGGCATACCATAAATTGTGATGACTGGTTCCGATGTAGGCAGTTCTGCAACAAGCATATTTGCTGTTTCGGTTTCTGTATGAAAACTTGGAGCATCTGCTGACACCTCACATTGATAGCTTCCAGATTGTTGTTTGGTCACCGAACGCAACACAACAATATTTTCTGTTGATTTATTAACCTATTTAAATAAATAAATATATAGAAAATAGGATATACTATAATAATCAACGCTATAATTAAGTTTCATAAATGTTTGTACGAAAAAAAACCAAAATAATTAAGTTAATTTTCTACTAATGGAAAATTGTACTAAATTAGATGAAAATTTCTTAATATTAACTGATATATTTTAAATATTGTAACTTAATAATTAGTCTTTATTTCTATTATTTAATATGTTAAGGAATCATCGTGATTCTGAGAAACTTCTATTCGTTAAGTGAGTTTTTATCTAGTATTGAAATGTAAACTTTTAACTTCATTGGATACGTTTAATTATAATTTATTTATTCGTAAATGTTTTCAGAAAAAATACAATCAATAATTTTATTTAATATAAATTTATTTACAAAATATTAACATCACTATTGCAGCACATCAATTTTGAAACAAAAAATCTAAATTAATTATGTGTCAGTAATGTTTACGTCCCTGTCAAAAGTATGGTATTATTTCATGGATTGAAGACCTTCCAACAGCTTGGGCATCTTTCTCTTCGAGTAACCACCTGAGTGTTAAATATCGTAGACATAAAAAGTTCTTCACGAGAAACATCTCACCAAAAGTTGCTATTGCGGATCCTATACCAAAACAACATTTTTCCCAAATTAAATAACTAATTGCCAATAGAATCAGATTCTTGACAAGAAGCTCAATACCCAGCAGCATGGTCAGGCAAGAGACTCAGAGTCTGCTCTGTTGCAACAAATGTATACTTTGTGACTTGCTGCTGTCATTTGATTTAGAAAAAGCATACGACCAAAGTTGTCCCATAGGGTACTTTTTTTATTGACTGAGTGGAGAGTCGGCTCTACCACTTTAACGCTGCTGGGATCTTACCTAACTGGTAGAATCTTGATTGCTAAGGAAAATGGTTACTATTTGCAAAAACGCATAATGGAGAACGGTATACTCTAAGGTTCCCCATTTTACACCTAGATCCAGTCCCTATCCACATCACTCTCACCAACAACACATTTCCTCTATGCTTATAATCTATTTGTGTTGATCGCTGAATCTGATGTCCAAGAAACACTCAACCAAGTGAATGAAATTACTTCCAGAATGAATGCCCGGAGCAGTAAAAGAGCCATCATCGCAACAACAAACCCTTACTGCCTACATATGTCTGTAGGATAAAACTGTCATCCAAGAAGATTCGCGCCTAAATCCAGCCCACTTCATCCAACAGATTCCATTAAAATTTTGGGTATTTTCATTGCCCGTGGTCGGAGTACTATTAACCAAATCAAGTAAATTTTTAAGATGGTAAAGGTTTTGGTTGGTAGTAAATGCAAAATTACATAAAATGAGTCAATTGGAGTAGCTGACGCCCTACTGGATGGAACGTTGCTCTACTCCTTCACCTTATACGTCAGAATACCAGCAGCAAAGCAAGGGTAGGTTGAAGCAGCGGTCAGTCGTTGAATTCGACTAGTCAGTGGAACCCATCGGACTTTATACTTATTGAAACTAATCGAAACACTTTATACTTATTGAGACTGGTCGAGCCCCAGTGGACTTTATACTTATTGAAACTGCTCGGAAACCTCCTCTTCATTACCTCTATAAGACTCGTATAAACATCATGTATAATAACCTATGGCTCTCAAGTTATCTTTTCCATATTCCTTCAAAATAATTTATATGCACCACCAACTCAAAAAGAAGTTCGTCATTTATTTCCTTAATGATTTTTGAGTTGCAAAATCCACCCTTTCGGTTATTTTCCTAATCTCCCTCCGATACCCGGATTGGAAACTGTGGTTAGGAGCAGAGTTAAGGGTGTCTACGACTATATGTGGAAATAAAAAGTAAAACACCAATCCATCCATCTATAGGAAGCTCTTCCTTGAATTAGTGGATGGTTTGGGTGATTCCACACTTGTATTCACAGACGCAGCTGTCTATGACCAAACAATATCCTTTGCTATAATCTGACTTTTCAATGGCAAACTGTGGATAATTAGCACAGCAGTTAAGACTGCCATTAATCTTCCAAATATCGCAGAGTTAATATTTTGATAAACAATCTTACAGCCTTCGAAGCCATTCGTGGGCCATTATAGAATCCGGTGCCATGTGAGGTTCAGTGAAACTTATTGAATAATGGAAAGTTGAGTTGAATTGGGTTTTTGGTCACGTTGGCATTATGGACAGTTATTAATTGTTATTTAACGTGACCTGGTTGTCCAAACATCAAGACCACGAGTCGCCTACGACTATAGATATTGAGATGCGCTCAATCAACGCACCACCATTACTGGCAGTTAGCAGTTAGTAATCTGTTACCACGTTGCTGCCAAATGGCCCGCTGTGGGGCCCCCGATTCCCGTGGTACCAATTTTTGTTTTAAGGGTACTTTGGTTTGTACTCCGCTTATTGAGCTACGGGCAGGAATCTTGTAAATTCCTAGGCACCGCTAGGCCATCTAAGGTACTTGGGTTCGCCAAGACCCGAAAGTATAACCGGAATCTACCTTGGTTTTTTACTTGGTTGTAGCCACCCTGCGTGTCATTCACACACTTATTCACGCACCATTCTCATTCTCCTCTCAAACAGTGCCACGGCAAATCTATTCAGGCATTCGTATTTCTCTTTCACAGTCAAGACACCACTCACATCCACACCCTACTCATTCACCACGATTCCACATGCACCTTAGTCACGCAAATCCCCATACAAGCCACACTCAATGAGAAGGTGCTTGGCACTCTCCTCCGCCGCCCCACAAGGGCATCTAGTCTCCGTAGCCAGTCCACGCCTGTACAGGAACTCATTCATGCTGCCGTGTCCCGTCAGCAAATACCCAAGGAACAGACCAAATTCAAAGCCATTCGCAGATGCAAAGCACACATTCGGAATGAAAATGTGCGTCCATCTGTCATTCACACTCTCATCCCATCGTTGCTGCCATATTTCATACATTTTGTTCAGGACCAGTACACGCTGATGGCGCGGACTAAGATTCTGAACCTCATCATTCGTAACCGAACAACCGGTAAGCGGGATGCCCCGCCGTAGACGGTAGTGGTTACTTTCACGCAGCACCTCCAGGTCCCATGAAATTTTTCCCATGAGAATCTGCATCGCCTCAGTCGAAACGGTTCTACACACATTCAAGCACACATACAGAGTCATATGCTAAACCGAATTTATGGCCACCCTTTCATACTGTTGGCGCATAACGTCAACCCACATACACGATGCATACATAGCACACGGAACAAATACACTCTTATACAGGACTTTCACCGCTCTGGATCGGAGTCCCCATTCCTTGAGAAGTACTCGCACCAGCATGCCAACCAAACCAGCCATGCGCCCCCTTAGATATTGCAAGTGAGGCCGAAAATTCAGCCTCTCTTCAATCTTTAATCCAAGGTACTTCAATTCCCGCACGTATCGGACCCCGGCCGTCTTTAAACGAATATTGGGCGGCCTACTGGCCGCTAAAAATCCCTTCAAGAGCATACATACTGTTTTCCTTTCGGAAACCTTCACACCCATTCTGTCCTCCCATTCAGTCACCATCTGCATGTAGCGGCTTCCCGCTACCTCTACCGCATACCTACTCCACCCCTCAATCTAAAGTAGAAGATCATCCGCATATGCGATCACACGGCAACAGGTCTCCTCCAACTGCACCAGGAAACCATTCATCATCGTATTCCAGATGGCCGGGCCGGCCACAGATCCCTGCGGACAGACACGCACCATCTGGCGAACAATTCTCCCATTGTTCCCTCACACTACTGCATACCTTTCATGGAAGTAACTCCGCCATGGCGAAGCCTCTTCACATGAAACCTCCTCCAGTTGCTCAATAATGCGATCCCATCGCAGACAATTGAACGCACTCTTGAAATCAACAAACACACCACATACGTATTTACTCACACTTTCGTCCACATACTGCCTTACACGCATCCAGGCGTCCTCAGTTGATTTACCTTTCGTAAATCCACACTGAGAGCCGGATACATTGAAGTCTGCCAAATTCACATTCAACCGCTGTACCATCATTCTCCCGAGGACCTTGCCGAATACTGGCAGTAAACATATCGGCCTGTAGGAGGACGGGTCAGTCCCTATCCCGTCCGGAGACTTGCGAAGGATAACCACGTCGCCTACTTTCTATTCACGCGGATATACACCACTTTCCAGGCATTCACCGTAAAGGCTACTCACATTTGCGGGAATAGTCCGCCAAACACTCCTCATCATTTTTCCAGTTACGCCATCTAATTCTGGGGCACTTCGCACCTTCGTGCTCCATACAGACGCATCAATTTCTTCCCATTAAAATGGCAGGGGGTACCTCCTGCCAACATTCATTTCTTCTTGACTTTCAATCCCAGGAAAGAAATCATTCATCAATGCATTCACACTGTCCTCCTAATTACTTGTATACCCATCATTCACTCTGATACACGAAATATCATTTCGAGCACCTTTGCGCATACACAATCGATAGACCGCATCCCACACATCCGAATTTCCAATTTCATTCACATACTTCTGCCAGTGCTTTTCCTTGGCAAGTCTAATACTTGTCACATACTCAGCTCTGGCTGCCCTGAAGGTCACACTTTCAGTGTGCGTATCCGCACCACGGCACCCATAGAGCTGGCATATCATACGTAACCTACCAACTTTTCTTTTTCCAAGCCTAGCTCCCGGTTCCACCATGCAGTCGCTTTCCTACGCACCTCTACTCTTTTACTCATACACCTGTCATTCACATTTTTCACGCATCTGCTCAATTCAACCACCTTTTCCTCCAATCGCATCGACTGAAATCTAGCAAACTCACAGATCTCAGCCGCGACCTCCGCCCCGTAGACCATCCAGTCCACCCCACCGTTATGCCACCGTCTACCACACGCAGAACCTTCGCGATGGTCATACATTGACGCAGTCACTACCAGTTCGATGAGGTTGTGATTGCTCTCCCTCCACTCAGGTAATATTCTCCACTCATACTCATAACAGTCAGCAGTACTATTACACAATGTGACATCAATGTCACTCTGCCCATTCGGTCCGCTGAAAGTATACCATTCACTCGGGACATTCAATACATTCATACCACTGGCCAGAATCCACTCCTCGAGTTGCCTGCCCCTCACACAACTCGGCTGGTCAGTGTCTCCCCTCTTGCTATGCCAGAGAGAGGAGAAACAACATTCGCATCCATACCAATCAGCACAGGCGAACGTCAACACTTAGCCAACACTGCATCGAGATACCGCAGGTACGGCTCTATTTCAGACCCAGCTTAGGCACCAGCTTCCTCGGCCTAGGCCGTGGCACAATCCAAGGATTCCCTGGTACAGGAAGTGGCACAGTGACGGGGACCACCACCCCCCCGAGGATCGGGTGAGCGTTACAACTGGCAGTCGTATTGGCATCGTCTTGAGACCTATTGGCCGTCGGCATCGTCTCCAGCCTGCCCGTCAGGTATGAGATCTTCTTCTCCAACACGGTGGCAGCATCAGCAGCTTCACCCAGAAGCAGCAACACCGCACTGACATCAATGGCTGTGACTGGCTTGCCATTAGCCAGGCCAGCAACATCCTGCCGCACACTCTTTAGTGCGTCCTGCAATGAGGGCGCACTGGCTGTTTTTTTCTGGTGCTTCTGCGCATCACCCGTCGACAGCACCTCGACCACCTCGGCAGCAGCTTCTTTGAGCGGTACCTCCTTCAAATTCGCCATTGGCACTTCATCGCTCGAGAAGTACTCTGCCACGGCGACGTCCAGCGTCAGACGTCTCTTCTTCTCTGATGATCGCCGCGAGAAACGCGAGAAACGAAAGATAACAATAAAATTTGTCGGACGTCGGCCACTTCTACAACCCTCTCACTTGGTTCGGCCCCAAGTGGATACTGCTGCATAACCTCTCACACACAAAGTCCAACCAGATGTGACCTCGAACCACACCAGATGTTCGCAATAAAATTTTCGCACAAGCAGAGTACCGCTATGCAGCCTCTGCTTATAGAAATTAACACTGGAAAATTCTTCAATTCTATTTTTAAACAATTAACTGTTATCTCTGTCTACAAAAAGAAGCACTTTCACTTCAAATCGAGTTTATATTTTCAGTTTTTCAATAAATAAATTCTCAATGCACAATATTTACGCCGATAATTACCACAAAATTTGAAATACGTCCGCATGGTTAGAAATCTCAAACACGACTGAGAGGCATTATGGACAATAAGCTGGCTGATCACCTGGCTATCCACACCCCAAATTTGTCGCATCTACTGGTCCGATAGTAGAAAATTTCCTTGCAATATTGGCCAAACTTCAGTAAACCAGTTTACTCGAAAACTATTCTAAAACTGTAGCCAAGTAAACTTCTCAGAAATAGGATTGTGAATACCACACTTATCCATAATTTCCTCTTTGTTATCCAATCTCTTTCTATAAGCTGTTCATGTAGCGAATTCACCATTTACCATATTTTAAGTGTATGCCACTTAACTCAGCAAATTTCTTTTTGAATAGAACTCCCTCCATTGTGGATTTTCTAGAACTAACAACTCCTTTCTGAAATCCTATTTTTAATTTGCAAAAAGCAATTAATATACTCCATAAAATCTAATCACTTATAATAGTTCCTCCATCGAACTAACTATCGACCAGTTTCATTAGGTAAACTGGTACTGTCAGCATTAAAACGGCAAATGGCCTCATGGTCGTGGCGCCACATAATAGTATCTGGCTTTTATCTCAGAGACATTTTAGTTTGAAGAAGCTATAAAACTGAATTGATCAGAGAAGTAGTTTCATAAATTATTTTTGAGAATATTGTGATACTGAAAAATATTTGCTCCATTTTATTACTTCACCTCATCAATTTCATTAATCAGCGTTCATAAAATGTGTTTTGAAGCAAGGTGTTGTCGGACTGTTCTTCTTTGATAGCAGTGTTGAATTCTTCCAATTATTAAATTTTTCCTTATATTTAGCGGAAGCAATTAGTACCATGAAATTGAAAGGAGAGTTTTCTTTGAGTAAAGTCCTAATTTTGAAACCGTTTGCGAAGGTTTTACAGCTTTTTCCAATGCTATTTAAAGCCATATCATATTATTACATATAATTCAATTTTCCTTTAAAAAAACTACTTTGATTCCGTTTCCGTAATTAATTAGCTATAGAAATGCAGTCTTACATGTAAAACTCAATCAATTGGTTAAGAACCCAAAAATTGCAAATAACATTGGCGCGTCAAATTTTTATTGCACTGTTTTTCATTACCAAGACTTTTTGCTGTCACAACACTTTCAGGGTAACAAATTCATAATCAACATTGGAAAATTCACTATTAGCATACTAGATTTTTCCTGTAGACAGCGCTTATTTGTGCTCGTTGTAGTTCTTTATTATGAAGTTTTCTAAAAATTACAAGATAAAAATAATGTGATCTTTACTGAGTACAAATGTAAAGTAAGATATAAGATCTCAAACGGTGTATAAATAGTGATTTCCAATGGACACCGCCAAATATTGTGGGTAATATGATAAGTCATTGGCTTATGCAAAGATATATTTTTTAGCATCTTACATATTTAAAAAAACGCTATACCAAATTTTATTAATATCTGCTCAATAGTTTAGTTTTGACAGTTATTAAAAGGAGACAAGGATTCGTGGTTTTTGTTAATATAAAAAAAAGTGAATTTCATGTTGTAATAAAACACTATTTTTTTGAGGATAGAACAATATCTAAAACCCAAACCAAGCCTAAAACTTATAATGAAGACTCATTACTATAGCATAGAATGATATGATACAAAAATAGTTTACTGAATTTCGTTTATCAAATAAATTTTTTCCATCGATTCATAATTGTTGATTAAACATGGATTCACTATTACATACCAGAAACCAAAGTTCAGTTAAATAATGAACTTCTACAATACTAGAGAACGTGCACCAAAGAAGCCAAAAGAGGTTCTATCGGCAGGAAAGGTTTTGGCTACTGTTTTTTGGGACGCACTAGTAGAATATTTATTGCCTCTCTTGAAAGAGGAAAAACGATAAGAAAAGAGATGCGGCATTATTAGACCAGTTAAATAATAAAATGAAGACAAAACGACTGAAATTTGACGAAGAAACAATTCTCTTTCTTTCACAAAAACTATGCAACCATGTACACATGTGCTATTGCCATGGAAAAATTCCACGAGTTAGGTTATGAATTAGTTTCACATCCACCCTATCGACAAACTTCGCTGCCAGAAATTTCATATTACCAAATATGAAAAAATGGCTCGACGGAAATATTTTTGGCTCAAACCATCCAAGAAATGCCTTCTTTGAAAGGTTGGAAAGATTGTTTTATATTTTTTTTATGGGATACAAAAGATAGAAAATTGCTAGATTATGTATATCGATTTACATTTTGCTAATAATTAAAATGAATTTTACACATAGAAATGATTTTTTGTTGTCAAAGCCAAGTATTAATCATATATCTGTCGTAAGCTTAATTCAATTTTTACAGAAGCTAATGAGCCTGGTTTATTACTATTTTTCAAAAGTATTTGTTTTTTTTTTATACTTGAGGCTGCTTCATCTTTGACTGCTCTTTTATTCTTAGTTTACTTTAATTAATTCTTGGCTTTGACAACAAAAAATCATTTATGAAGGAAGTTATTACGATAAAGATTAGAATTTATTCTGTTTATCATATTCCTTTTGAGCCGGCTAGTGTCCGATCTAGAATACTGACTGAAAAAACTCCAGATGTGCTAATTTCGGACGCACTCGGTACTCCCAATATGAGGATTGTTCAAAAAGTATCCCAAATTTTGAATTTCCGCGGGTCACGTATATTCGATTTTTTTCTGGCGTCATGTTAGTACTCATCTCTTCCATTTATGCCTACAAGTTCGGCCATTTTGAATTTTCAGTTAATTTTTGACAGCTGTTTTGCTTACACGTGTTTTGGCTGGTCTTCGATTTTTGCCCATTCCAAAAAATGGATCAAAGAGTCTTTATAATTACCCGGACGCATTCCGAATGTTGACTGTGATATATTTTGGACAGAAGCAACGTTTCTCGGCGGTACGAAATGTTCTCAGAGGGCCGAGAAGATGTGAACGGCGAAAAGCGTGCTGGACGTCTGAGGACGTCAACAACAGACGAAAACATTGATTAAGTGAAGAAAATAGTATTGGCCAATCGTCGAATCACCGTTAAATTAATAACTGGTGACGAATCATGGGCTTATAGTTATGATGTGGAAACCAAAGCTCCATCATCCAAATGGAAGCTGCCGCACGAGCCAAGACCGAAAAAAGCGCGCCAAGTTCGGTCGAATGTGAAGATTTTGCTTACAGTTTTCTTCGATTACAGGGGCGTGGTGCATCATGAGTTGTTGTCACAGGGTTGAACGGTCAATAAGGAATATTACCCGCAACTTATGCGCAAATGTGCGAAGCAAGCCGACAGACACGCCCGGATTTGTGGAAGAACAAAAATTGGCTTTTGCACCATGATAACGCCTCTGCTCACACATCGTTGCTTGTGCGCGAATTTTTGGCCAAAAACAACAAATTAATAATGCCGCAGCCACGGTATTCCCCAGATCTGCCCCCCTGTGACTTTTTCTTGTTCCCGAAACTGAAGAGCCCCATGAAAGAACAACCGTACGCTATGATTAAGGAGATATAGACGGCATCGAAGGAGGAGCTGAACAAGATCACAAAAAATGATTTTTTGAAGTGCTTCGAGGATTGGAAAAAAACGTTGGCACAAGTGTAAAATATCTGATGGGGATTATTTTGAAGGGGACAAAATAATTATTCATGAATAAATAAATAATTTTTGGAAAAACACAAAATTCATGATACTTTTTGAACAGACCTCGTACAGTATATCTGATCAAAGCCTATTTTTGCAGTCATGATAACACTTTAAGATTCATTATTATATAGGCGTCGGAATCGTCCATACATACTGTATGGCCTGCAACTCTTTCTGATCAATCTGTATGTCGGTATCGTCGGCATCAAAAGTTGGGTGGACGAACTGATATAGTACCCCTTATGGTATAGAGGCTTTAATTAGCCTCACCACCACCAGACTTAAGAGAATGATCGAGAGTATTATCTTCATTCCGTTTGTAGAATGGCATTTTTGACTATTGTTTATAAATTTTCGGCCATTTTAGTATTGCATATTGCAATTATGGTATTTTTACACGAAAAACTACGTTATAACAATTATGGCGTACAAGCTGCGGTACACACTTTATGTACTTAGTACTATAAAAATATGAAACTAGTATTTTTATTATAAAAGCAAATTAATGAAAAAGCAAGCTCAGATTTTGTTCTAGTTTAATACAATAAATAGTATTGTCAAAAAATTAAAGAGATAATATTTTATAAAACCTTAAAGATATGCCTTAAGAAAGTATATAATTATCAGATAATTATATAATAAAAATAAAATAATCAAAAATGAATGATTTTAATTCTACTTACATTAACATTGATTTCAGATGGTATTGAAAATGTAAGCGTTGGTGGCGTCTGTCTTGGCAAATATCGGTAGAACTCTTCAGACTCAAAATACCATCGCATTACATATAAAGCCGCCTATTCAAAATTATTAGAAAAATATTTATACCAAATAAATATATTTACATACATAAGTGTATGTACTGATAATTGTCATCGAATAAATAACATTTTCAATAATAAGAAAACTTACATTTTCCATATCGTAAAAGCACGAAAGTGTTACGGTGTCTCCTACTGCGACAACTTCTGGTACAGACAACCTCATATCTTTTAGACAAAAAACTGTGAAATAAAATGAAAGAAGATTTTTATTTCTATTAGAATAAATTATATATAAATACTAAAAAATATTTGTATTTATAATAAATTGCTACCATTAGAATAAAGCGAATAAAGCGGTACCCATAAAGCGGTACCCAATATATTAAATTTATTATTTAGAAAAAAGGCAGATATTCTTACGATACTTCCAAAGTGTTTTCAATAATACAATTTTAAATACTAATTTCATATTTCGGTCACTAAGAAATCAAGTTTTAATGAATTCAAATTAAAAGTAATATTTTTTTCTTATAACTTTTATATTATATTATAAAATAATGTATATTTATAGGTATTCCGGAAAAAAATTATAAAAATTAATTGGTTTATTTAACTTAAATTAAATACTTAGTTTTGAAACTTTTCAGTTTATTACAAAGTTTTATTTTATAACTTTTAATTATATATTAAATATGAAAGAACAGAAATTGTTTTTTTATATTTTACAATTTTGTTTAAAATATAAATTAAACATCACACAAAAAATTTCTGAGTATTTGGTTACAGTGACTTTTCAAAATTTCAACCTTCATAGTGAATCACATGGTGGGCGGTGATAGTAGTTTTCTAATAATATGCAAATTATTTTTAATATTCTCATCTTAAATCAAATAGACTTCAAAATATAATTTTCTGTAAACGTAGACAGGTTCCTACGTGCCACGTCATTTATCAGAACAATATCCTATCAGTCAGAATTAACATTTACGACTGACCAAAAAATAAACAAAGCAATGAAATTCTTCTTTTAATGGTAGTCAGTGGTAAAAAGTGGGTTTTAAGAGGTATAGCAGAAAAGTAATAAGACTGAAATATCTTAGAGAAATTTGGCAATTTGTTATAATATTCCGACGGTTTAGCTTGTACTAGACGTGTTGTAAAAGTTTCACCCTCGCTCGGTAATTATGCGACCCTTTTTGGGTTTTTGTAGTGCATTACTTCAAATAGAACAGCGAAATTTGTAGCATAGATGTGCCATCAAATTTTTTGTTAAGTTTGGTGAATCTAAGAGTTTGACTTATAAATAGTTCCCACGAGCTTTGGTATGCTCATACCAAAAGCATGAATTTTTCGGTGGCATAAAGCAATTCTGGAGGATCAGAAAGCAATGGGAAAGAATTCTAGCTCAGAAACACCTTCAACATTGAAAAGTAATGAAGATTGTGCCTTCAGGATAAACTTTCAACAAAGTTTTTTTCTCTGAAAGTTATGGTCCAGCATCCAAGTATCTGCAATGTCCAATTTAACGGATATTGGATGCTGCATCATGACAACGCCCTATTACATACGGCAAATCCCATCGATGAACTTTTGCCGTAAAAATGGATTCCTGTGCTTTCCCAGCTTTTATATTGATTACATGATTAGAGTTTATGTGAGTTTTCCTTGTTCCCGAAATCATAAGCGATCTTTAATTCCGATGCACATTGTGCTAAACTCCGGTAAATTATAGAACTTCAACTATGATGAATAGTTTCTTCTTTTAAATGATTCCATTGTATAAAGGATGCTTTCCCTCAACTTTCTATTCAGTTTTGGCCTGGCCAGAGTACAGTGAAGAGCCCTTGTATTTTTTCAAAATGTCGGTCGATAAAGTGCATTTACGTCATTGTTTACTTTATGAATTCCGTAAAGACAATACCGCGAGGGTGGCAACTAAAAACATTTGCGAAGTGTATGGAGCAGATGTCATCAAAGTTCGGCAGGCACAAAGATGGTTTACAAAATTCCGATCTGGGGATTTTTCACTAATTGATAAACCACGTACCGAGTGGCCATTGAAGTCTGATGAGGACAAGTTAAAAGTCATAATTGACACCAATCCACGTCTAACCACCAGGGAGATCGCGTCGATGATGGGAGTCAACCATACAACCGTATTAAGGCATTTGAAGCGTATGGGGATGGTTTAGCGGTACGACGTTTGGATACCTCATCAATTGTAGGCTGCCAATTTATTGGACCGTGTTTCAACGTGCGTTGCTTTGAGTGCGAGACAAAAACATGAACCTTTTTTGCATCGTTTGGTAACGGGAGATGAGAAATGGGTCGTGTACAACAACGTGACAAGAAAAAGACATTGGGCTATACCTGGACAAGCCCCATTAACAACTTCGAAAGCCGAAATCCATCAAAAAAAAATTATGCTTTGAGTTTGGTAGGATTGTAAGTATATTGTGTATTTTGAACTCTTGGAATGCAATCAGACAATTACAGCAGAACGATATTGTCAGCAATTATTCAAATTGAACATCGTCCTTCAAAAGGATAGACCAGAATTGGTAAACAGAAAAGGGTAGTGTTTCATCACGACAACGCGCGACCACGTGTGGCTGTAATGACCCAATACAAGCTGAATTGGGACGTTATCAAGCATCCACCGTATTCTCCAGATCTTGCTCCTTCCGATTTTCATTATATAATTGATTAAATTATATAATTGATTAAATAAATAATACAAATCTAAAAAAAATGTTTAATTGTATATGCAAAAAACGGTCATAACTTTTGCACCAACCCAATATTTCTCTGGCTGAAAAATCGTTTCCTACAAAGGTATTATATTTCACTATATTATGATAAAAAGCTGCCGGAAGTAACAATAAAAATTTAAAGTATAAAGTATTTAAATTTGGAAGGAGTGATTTTCTTACCAAATTTTTCTCTTAAGTTAGTACTACTTGTTTTTAGATTATTATAAGACATTTGAACTGTATAATGTGTTAAAACGCAATTATTATAAAAGTTTATTTTGAAAAGATCTTTGTCGGAAAGCCATAGATATTTATTATATAATAAGCTAAAATGTTAACAGAAAAAGAAACTTTTCATTGATATGGAAATAACGAATAAACTTTTTGACCAAACCCATATTTTCTATGATTGCACATTCAGTATTATTAGTCTTTTGAAATCTTCTGGCCACTTCCGAAATCTTAAGGTTATGATCAGTGGTCAGCAAATCCATCATTATAGTTAATGAGTTAATTTTGTGTATGCTTTTTCTTCTATTAGTCATTAACATAAAATAATATTCACACTTCTTCGTACATTTTGTATTAAATAAAACTTCTACCACATTGCCTTATAAAGCCGCAAAATAAAGTTAACTTTATAAGTTCAAAAAATAAAGGAATAAATAAACTTTTTCATATTATTTGAATAATTTTCCAATTTATGCTTAAATATTTTCTATAATATAGAATAATTTTGCCTAAAAGTAAATACGAATCTAACTTATAAAAGGCTAACTGTGTTATTGTAATACCATATATAAAAAGTAGACCCTAATCATAGCCATTCATTATGATTGACGTTTTATGGGTAATAGTCAATAGATGATTATAAGAATTTTGTGTGCTCGTTAGCTAATCAGAGTTGATTTGTTTTGAAAAGATTGCTTATTAATGAAAATAATTGAAATAAAATCCAAAATATGTTGATGTAAGATAATTTTTACTTATTCATATAACTAAAACTTTGATAATTATCATACAATTTGGATACTTCAAGCTCATTTCTATTTGAGTTAATAATATTTTCTTTATTTAGTAGAAGAGTCTATCATCATTTCAATTGTTTATTTTGGGAAGATGGTCTTATTTTAATATAACTAACAAGCTATCACTTGGTACTATCGTAGAATAATAAAACTATTTCATCAATCGACTGTAGGCAAAATGAAATTTAACATATTAAATTTGATGGAATTGTAAAAATAACCACTTAACGCTTAGCTCTGGAAATTATCAATTATTTAAACGAATCTTGGTAGATTTAAATTTCGGTTATTTATTCCTATTAGAATCTCTTTTAGTTAAAACTATTTTTGGCTACTTGAATTATCTGTTGCTGGTAAATTTCTCTAAACCTAATATAGTTTCATATCAAGCAACACAAAATTCTAATATTTTAACTAATTTACTCAAACTGACTGACCAATTTTATTCTTTTTAGGTAGGAATTAATTTATTAAATAAAATATTTTAACAAATATTATAGTTTAATAAAATTTCTATCAACAAAACTGCAATACATGTTTTAAAGACAATAAAAAGGAAAAGAAAATAATACTTACTTTAACCAATTAAAGAAAAAAAGAAGAATTTTATATTTTGGGTCCAGCAAAAGAATTACGAAAACATACTTGTAAGAGATACGAGGTCTGTTCAAAAAGTATCGTGAATTTCCGCGGGTTACGTATATTCGATTTTCAATTTTTTGTGGCGTTATGTTGGTACTCATGTCTCTCACTTATGCCGAAAAATTCGACCATTTTGAATTTACGGTTAATTTTTGACAGCTGCTTTCCTTGTACGTGTTTTGGCTCGTCTTCGATTTTTGCTCATTCCAAAAAATGGATCAAAGAATATGTATCAAATTTTGTGTGAAAAACAACATTAGTTGCGCGGATGCATTTCGAATGTTGACAGTGGCATAAGGTGAAGCTACCTTGGACCGAAGCAACGTTTATTGGTGGTACAAAATGTTGTCAGGGGGCCGAGAAGATGTGAACGACGAAAAGCGTACCGGACGCCCGAGCATGTCAACAACAGACGAAAACATTGATAAAATGACAAAAATAGTATTGGCCAATCGTCTAATCACCGTTAGAGAAGTTGCTGAGGACTTAAACACATCGATTGGCTCGTGCCATTCGATTTTTACCAATGATTTGGCCGTGAAACGGGTCACCGCGAAATTCGTACCAAAATTGCTCAATTTCGACCAAAAACAGCATCGCATTAACATTGGTAAGGAGCTGTTAGAATCTGTCTGCGACGACCCAAATTTATAACTGGTGACGAATCATAAGTTTATGGTTATAATGTGGAAACCAAAGCTAAATCATCCCAATGGAAGCTGCCCCACGAGCCAAGACCGAAAAAAGTGCGCCAAGTTCGGTCGAATGCGAAGGTTTTGCTAACAGATTTCTTCGATTGCAGGGGCGTGGTGCATCATGAGTTCTTGCCACAGGGTAGAACGGTCAATAAGGAATATTACCTACAAGTTATGCGCAAGTTTCGCAAAGCAATCGGCCAGAAATGCCCGGATTTGTGGAAGAACAAAAATTGGCTTTTGCACCATGATAACGGCCCTGCTCACGCATTGTTGCTTGTGTGCGAATTTTTGGCCAAACACATCACACTAATAATGCCGCAGCCACCGTATTCCCCAGATCTGGCCCCCTGTAACTTTTTCTTGTTCCCGAAACTGAAGAGCTCCATGAAAGGACGACGCTACCCTACGATTGAGGAGATAAAGACGGCATCGAAGGAGTAGCTGAACAAGATCACAAAAAATGATTTTTTTGAAGTGTTTTGAGGATTGGAAAAAAACGTTGGCACAAGTGTATAATATCTGGTGAGGATTACTTTGAAGGGGACAAAATAGATATTTATGGACAAATAAATATTTTTTGAAAAAACACAAAATTTGTGATATTTTTTGAACAGACCTCGTATGTCAGAACTTTGTACTTGAAATAGATGAGCTATATTTCGAGTAACATAAATATCTTTTCCAACTTTTCCTCTTCATATTTTGGAAAGGGAAGCCAAATATAACAAGATAAGTTGAAAGAGGTCTTTGTCTTAAAAAAAAACCTTTTTAAATTATTTTTAGCCTTATTTCATATATATTTATAATTAATTTAATTTCTAATTTTATAAGTACGGATGACTTTTAAAAATACCTAATTGCTCAGATGCGATTTCTTTCATCATAAGTTCCAAAGGATCATATTAAACGAGTAAAAATATATAAAATGGATATTATATTACTCGAATTCATTTTAAAATATAATAAATAGTTTAATAGGAATAAGATTGATAAACCATACTGCCTTTTGATGGCCGCAATAATCCCTAATTTGCTTTCCCTGATTATCTGAACGATAAGCAATAGTTTCTTATCAATTCATAAGCCTTCTACCAATAAACCAGTTTACTCAATATCCTAATAAAAATTGTGGGCTTAAAAGCTATTCTGTCCTTATCCATAATTTTCTTTTGGCGTTGAGGTCCCATTCTCTCATATACTAAGCGAATTCCAACTAACCCTAGAATTACTTAACAAATAGCTTCTTGATCCAGCAATCCCATATCCAAGTCCTACATTTATTCTTTTCAAATAAACTGGTTTAATCATAAACCATTACAAATTGTCAATTCTCATAATTAATTAAAATGGCTATACTGTCCCACACGTAAGATATATTCACCAAAAAAGCTTATGGTTGTGGCACTCATCCATGGTCTCTGACACATGTCTAAGGGACCTTATATTATAAATAAACAAACAAGTAAAATAGCACCCAGATTAAAGGAAAAATTACTAAAATATTTTTTAGAAATATCATAAATTGAATATTATGAATTCGTTCGGAGAAATACTTTCTGAAAATTATATTGCCCGAAAAAGTAGAAAATATGACATATTCTACGGAAAGCAATCGAGTTTTTCTATTCAACATCACTTATGCATTTTTTGTTTATTTAACCCCATTAAATGGCATTCAAAAGATCTCACAGTTTTATGGTAATTTTTTTAGACGTCTCTTCACTGATTGTTTGGCAGTGATGTATTTAATAAAATATGTTAAAAAATTGAAAGAAAAAATACAACATGATTCTGTCCAATTTCACTTATCTCAACTCATCATTATCCCCCATAACTCCATCCTCTTTTTATTAATGGAAATGGCTTGAATATTTTCAAAAAGATGGAAAACCATTTAATATGATATAAGTACTTTTCATCAACCAGTTTTTGATATGGACACCAGAGAATAGTTGAAAACGAATAAACACAAGCAAAATACCAAATTCCAGTGCCACCAATAGGTTTTCATCTTCGTCTTAGAGTATGTCAATCCGATTTGTGGAATGCATTAAGAAGTAGATGAATCTTTGAAGAAAAATGCATAAAATCTGAGATTTTTCTTATTCCACATACAAGTGTTTGTTGGTACGGAATTTATGTTCATACCAACGAATGGAATAGCAAACGTAATATTATCAGAGCAGATTAAATTGCTTTTGAAGAATTCTCTATGAACCTAAGGGTGGAGGGAGGGGAGGTGGTGTGGTACGAATAAAATGTGTGTACCCCATCCAATATGCGGTGTGCAAATTCAACCTCGACGAAGCATTGAAATTATAGGATTAGACATGTGTAAGATGTTATCAAAGTGTCAGCAAAATGTACGATGAAATTATTGGAATCTGAGAGCTTTCCATGGTCACTAGAATCGTTCACCGTTCAATTGGGTGACCAGTTTCAAGGATGATATACGTTCAGAACACTTAGAATGTACCCTTTAACTTTTCAAATGTGAAAAAAATGTTAAAACGAGAGTTTTTACTATGCGATACCGTGCAATAGAAATTCTGCAGAAATCTTTAACAAATCTGATGGGTGTGAGCATAATATTAAAATAGAAAATATCAAATTTAAGGATCACTGTTCTTCAAGTGTCCAGATGAAAAGTTTGATACCGATTTCTATATGTCTGGCAGCAAATAGAGTATGCTTAAAAAGTGCATCTCAATGTCAAGAGATCAAACTGCATATTCGAGCGTGTAGATACAATTCAAAAGATGAAAGGATTATTTTCCAAAAACCAAAAGATCCATTTACAGTTTGTGAAAATCATTGTGATTAAGATATGGAAAATATCTCAGAAAATATATTTCTTTAAATTTCAATAATACTTAATTCAAAAACTATCAAATTTAAAAAAAGAAAAAAAGTTGTGATAGCGTTTTTAAAAGTTTCAAAGATACTCTATCAAATGAGATTGTTCACCTGTGGAAACAAGATAATTAAGTTCGACGAAGATTAATAAAATATTATTTTAAATTCTATAAGTTCCTGATCTGCCATATTCATTTACAAGAGGATTTGGTATAAGTAGATGATGTGTAAGCTTTCAGCTAAGAAGGATGATTGTTTTTTTTTATAACAGAGCAAGATAACAATTTTTTTCTCTAATATGGATTATCAGATACAATTAGGAACATAGTGGTAAATATTAGAGGTTAACAAAATTGAAATTCTACAAAAGAGTTCTAAAATGATCCTTTAACGTGTCTACTAAGTGGGTCGGACTGAAAAGCTTTGGTAATGACTCTTGAGTTCTATTATATACAATAGTAGTTGCAATTGTAGTTTTTGTCGTCAGAATTTATTTGCTATGAGTGACAACTCATTTACATTTAATATATTCTTGTACAAAAAATTAATTTAAACAAATTATAATTCATAAGAAAAGTATTATATTCTGAAGTATAAAAGAAAGGCAATCAGTCATATTATCAGTTTCAGAGTTACCATGTCATCTTTCTATGAACTTATAAATATTAGTTAAAATGTAGAAAACATCATAAAGCATTTAAATATTAAATAATAAAAATTTCATAAATATTTCAGCGGCGATAAATGAACTCAAAACGTAAAAATAAAGGTTTCAGCTTTTATCGAGCTATGAAAGAAAAATCTTTCTTTTTTACGAGTACATGGATGATTGGACGAAATTGTTTTAGATGAATTTCAGCTAGAATATTAGATAGACATTATTAGTACGAGGGTCGTTCAATAAGTCCTTAGAAAAAGATGGAAAAAAACTGTTTTTATTTTAACATAAACCCAACCGTTTTTCCAAAATGTTTATCCCGTCCAAAAAATAGGATTTCGGAAATTCTGCAAAAAACTCATCCGTTTGAGCAATGACGTCCTCGTTGGAAGTGAACCGTCGTCCGCCAAGCCATTTCTTCAGATTGGGGAAAAGAAAATAGTCACTCGGGGCCAAATCTGGTGAATAAGCGGGATGCTGCAACAATTCCATTCTCAATTCTACAATTTTGGCCATGAAAACCGCGCAGGTGTGCACACGCACATTGTCCTGATGCAAGAGGATTTTTTTCTTCCTCAGATGGGGGCGTTTCTCTTTGATTTCCTCGCTCAACCGTTGCAATAACGACGCGTAATACGCTCCTGTTATTGTTTTTCCTTTTTCCAAGTAGTCGATAAAAATGATGCCCTGCGAATCCCAAAAGACCGTGGCCATCACCTTGCCGGCCGATGGCACAGTTTTTGCCTTCTTCGGAGCACGTTCAGCCTTGAAAATCCACTATGATGACTGTCTCTTCGTTTCTGGAGTGTAGTTGTGTATCCAGGTTTCGTCCACAGTGACATATCGACTAAGGCATTCGGCCAGATTGCGATGAAAGAGTGCCAACATAGTCTCAGAGTCCACTACACGATTGCGCTTATTCTCCTCTGAGAGCAAACGCGGCACCCATCTTGCCGAAATTTTTTTCACGGACAATTTTTCATGCAAAATTGAAGCGACTGTACCTTGTGATATGCCCGTGGCCTCAACTAATTCGCGCACTTTAATTCGCCAATCGTTCAAAATCAGATCGTGGATTTTGTCGATGATTTCAGGAGTAGACACCTCAACTGGGCGTCCTGAACGATGTTCATCTTTTGTGGATGAACGGCCACGTTTAAATTCATTCACCCAATTGTAAACCGTCGCAAACACAGGTGCAGATGTGCCATGAACTGCATCCAACTCGGCTTTGTTTTCTTTCGGGCTTAAGCCTTTCAAATGAAGATGTTTGATGACAGCCCTAAACTTCGTTTTTTCCATTGCTATGCACAAATAAATGTCGTTAACTTTAATCGACGATAGAAATCTTTACTAACACTACAAGCGCAATTTCTCGGATTTTCTAAGGACTTATTGAACGACCCTCGTATATAGAAGCTATGAGATATCATAAAATAGCTTAGTTAAACGAAAATGTTTGAAAACAAAAAATTCAAATAAATTGCAAGGGAACTAAACTCTTAAGGTAAAAATTCCAAATATTTAAACTTTAGATTCGAAATATTTTTGCGGACTGTATAATTTTTTATTATATAAACCAAGAAATATTTCTTAATTAATAACGCTTTAGGTAAAATACATAATAGAATAATATTAATGGAGTTGGATTGGTTACTCTGTCCTTATATTGGAATCTTTCTTATTTTACCTAAGAAAACAGTATCACTGAATCTGGCTGATGCTATTATTTTTTATTGAATATTCAATAATAGTACGACATTATTGATAATCGCCATCATCTCTGATAATGCCTTTCTAGTTCTATTTTTTTTCTAAATGTAGTAAAATATTCTCAGGGAAATAAAGAAAGCTTTATAGTATTAAATACGTGTTTAAAAAAAAGGCAACACTACCACTTCTTTAAGAAAATATTGCATTGCTAAGAGATGACAATTCCGTAAATTTTTTTAGACTAATAAACAAGGGATAAAAAATAATATAGAAATATTAAAACAAAAAAATTTCGGTACCTGCGATTCAATAAATTAAAACTATACACAAACTATACGACAACTGGTTTAACTTCTAGACAAACATTCTAAACTTGCTATAAAGGGTTTTCGAATAAGAGTGATATGATTTCTTTTCAAAAAAAAAGCATACCAATTGTTAAGGAAATTCAAATATTTTTTATTTAATGTGAAGTACAATCGATGCAATTAAGTTCTGAATAAAACGTCATTCAAATGGCCTCCACGACTTCTTTTGCAGGAACGAATTCGATGAACCCAATTTTTTATGTTATGAATAGCACGTTCAATATTGACTTCTAAACATTGAAGAGAATCTAGTTTATTGCTAACGACCAATGACTTCAAATAACCCCACAAGAATTAGTTTAATGGTGTTAAATCACAACTTCTTGGAGGCCATTCAATGTCACAATTTCTTGAAATAATCGAATCTCCAAACTTTTCTCGCAATAATTCGGTTGTTGCACGTGCTGTGTGGCACGTAGCACCGTCTTATTGGAACCAGATGTTGTCAATATCAACTTCTTCTAATTGCGGCCATAAAAAGTTGCTTATCATCTATCAATACTGCTCTCCATTGACAGTAACGGTGTTACCAGCTTCATTTCGAAAGAAGTACGGACCGATGATTCCACCAGACCAAAAATTTTTTGGTGATTTAGGTAAATATAATGGGTGTTCATGAATAATTTGTGGATTTTCTTCGCACCAGAATCGACAGTTTTGTTTATTTACTGCACCACTCAGATGAAAGTGAGCCTCATCGGAGAAGATGATTTTCTTAAAAAAATTGTTATTGTTTTCAAGTTGTTCCATGACAAAATCAGCAAATTCACGACGTTTACGGTAGGCCAATGGCTTCAGTTCTTTAGCGATAACAATTTTACACGGATAGAAGCCCAAATCCTTTCTCGAAATCCGCAGGTTGTGGTTTGAGACAGTCCCAATTCTTGAGAACGTCTTGGAATCGACAAATTGTCGTCTTCAGCAACACTTGCCTGAACGGCAGCAATATTTTCATTACTTCGAGCGGTTCTTTGTCTTATTGGCACTTGAACATTATGTAAAGAAAATGTACGCTCGAAAATTTTAACAATTCGACGAATAGCGTGCACAGTTGGATGATTATTACTACCATAAAATGGCAAAAGCGCACGAAAAGTTGCAATTGGAGAACGATTATTTTGATAATTAAATTGAATAATTTTAAAAATTGTTCTTACGCATATCTCTCCATGATAAAATTGTAAACATTACTAAATACAATAAAATAAAAGACTGATCATGACATATTACAAATGGCCGAAATGTCAAAAACTCCAAAAAGTTTCATTATTGTCTTTCGAATTGTACTTATCCCCTTGATCCTTCGATGATTAAAACATTACTGGTCCTATAGCTTATTAAAGTATAAGTACATCCACTAGTCCTGAAATATATACACACAAATAGGAGAAACTGTTATGGAAATATATTTCCCAAAACCTTAATTAATACTGTTGTTTTAACCTGCTTGTTACTATTTTGTAGTTAATATATCTATACACATAATTTTAAATAAATATATAAAAATACTACAAATACCATTTTTTTTTATGTCGATACATTTATTTGCAAACATGATTTTTTGTTGAGTGAATATTATATTTATTATTAAAAGCAGTGTTCCGGGGTATTTTTAGGAAATGTATTTGTGTATATGAAGATTATATGAAAATTCAGTTTTTTTTTCGGAACTTTAGAGTTTTTCAAAATATTTAGAAGAAGTATTTCTTGAGAGAATAAAAACCTATTTCCTAACCTGCAAAAAACTGTTCCAATTAATTTAACTCTATTAGAACTCTATAACTGCAATACAAGTATTCTGAAATATAAGAGCATATTTTGAGGATACAAAATAAATGTCTGAATAAAAATGTTCAATCCTTGCTATAATATTTAAACTAAAGCAGTTCATTAACTGGAGAAAATACTAGCATCAAAATTTGTAGATCCAATAGGACCCAATGCAATTAGGGATCATAATTATTAAATATCGCATTAACTACAGAGTCAGTCAATTTATCAAGAAGGGTATTGAAGGCGAAATGGCTCTTGGTAAAAAAGTAATCATTTCAACCATCGGCCAATAGCTCCATAAAAGAAGATTATCTATTATTTAATATAATTCACGGATCCTTCAGCTAAAAAATTTGGTAGCTACCGAAAACATAGTACGAACAATAAATAATCTTTAAGCTTGATGAGCAGTTTGAAAAAAATTATTAATAAGTTAGATACTCTTATCTTCTCTCCCAACCGACTATGACTTTCAGTCTTAATTTTGAAAATTAATAAAGAGAATAGATAATCTCTCTATAAATGGATTATTAACATTTTATAGAGATAACAATTTATTTCTGAATTTAATATATTATAATTATATTTTTGAATTAGGAAACGGGTTATTTTGAAAACAAAGTGTGACGGTAAATAGGCTTTATTCGAGATTTGTAAATAAAAGTAATTTTTTTTTTATTATTCAGAAGATTGATTTAGGACGAATTATCCTGTTTAAGAGAAAGATCGCTAAGAAATAATTTTGCATTCTGATTGAAGATGGATAATTTCTACACATGGTCAATTATGAAGCAATCCAGCAATACCATCCAGTTCTTTTATTCAGCTAACTTAATTAGGCTAACATTTGCTAAGCTGAATAAGTCTGGTGGCCATTGTCGTTTCAAACAAGCAACTGAGGATAATGATTTTATAAAGAAATTCTGATGGTTTGATAAACGGGCATGTAACTTTTTATAATGAGGAACAATTTGTTCAGGTACGAAGTACCTTTTTGATTGAATGAATTGGATACGAGTGTAGTTCATAGGTCCTAAAAGTTTCAGTTATTTGCTGTTAGTTGTAAGTTTTGTCCATGAGTACCTGTTAATGTAGACTGTTCCAGATTAATCATTTGTTAAGATTTTGTCGTATAAAAAGCACTTGCTCTTGTTATGGCTTATTGAGTGTAATTGGTTTTTGATTCGTTTACTTTTATTCTTCAGTTTGAGAACTAGTTTTGGAGTTCAAAGATATGCTTTTATTAAATATTAGTGGCAGACAGCAAGACGATTTTCATGACTTGTTAATATAGCTATGTCGCCTGTGAAAGTGGCAGCGAGGATGTTATATTATGTAGGGAGTATCGGAAATGTATAATTTGGGTTGCTCGGAAAGTAATTTCGTTTTTTCCCAACAGAGCAATTAATTTAAATTTTTACACAACCAACTTCACACTTAAGTGGCATAATCATATGTATTTTGACAATTGTGAAAAAAATCGATTGATTCTGCAAAGTAGTTTTTGGTTGATACCCTTTTAAATATGGAAAGTGAATAACAGCATTTTCTGCATATTTTACTTTTTTACTATAGAAAAGATAAAAATATTGTTCAAGCAAGAAAAAAATTATCCAATGTGTAAGGAAAAGATATGTTAAGTGAGCGCTAGTACCAAAACTGGTTTGGAAAATTTCGATCCGGCAATTTTGCTATCGAAGATGCACCACGTTCTGGAAGGCCAGTTGAAGCTGATGAAGACACAATAAAGGCATTAATTGACGCGAACTGGCGAATAACAACTTGTTAGATCGCTGAGAGAATAAATTTATCAAATTTGACCATTTATGATTATTTGAAACGGATAGGTTTAATTTTAAAGCTCGACACGTGGGTTCCTCATCTTCTTACGGAAAAAAATTTGTGCCGTCGATTTGCTTCTCAAACGCCAAGAAAATGATTAATTTTTAAAGCATATTATCACTGGAGATGCAAAATGGATTATCTACAACAATGTTAAACGTAAAAGATCGTTTAATTTAAATGAGGAGGTCAAAAATCACTTTGATCAGTTTTTTGCCAGCAAAGAACAAAAATTTTATGACCGTGGAATCATGCTACTGCCAGAAGGATAACAAAAGGTATTGGATCAGACTGGAAAATATTTAATTAAATGAAATATTAATTCACTATAAGAAAATCGTCTTTCATTTTTATAAAAAAAACACCGAAATTAGTTTCCGAACAACCCAGTAATATACAGAAGAGGACCAAATATCTATCCTGAGGAACATTAGTGAATATAAGGAATATTAGATAGCTTTTAACAGAGACTTGACAATACCGTTATGAGAGGTATAATTATATTATCAGTAAATGCTTTTAATTTCTCAGCCAAACACATGTGATACTCGTATGGCTTGAAGACACCTCTTTGTTGGAAAGTTGAATGTTCTGCTCTAAAGATGAGATGGAATAATTTTAGGACTAATTTTTTAGCCTGTTGGGCGATGTAAAGAGAGTAAGTGCCAGGTTTTATTGGGTTTAGAAATTATTTTTACGCTTGAAAGTTTCTAGAGTGGAAGAAATTCCATTGTTGTTAAATGTGCGACTAAGAAATTATAGCCAGAGGATTTTTTTTCGAAACATATTTAATTAATTTTTTTATTTAAGCAGGAATCAGTAAAAATTTTTAGGACCAGAGTAATAAGTAATTTTTTTATTGCTCTGCTCTATAAAAACAGGATTCAGTAAACTTATTGGGAATAGAGCAATAAGTTCATATTCTAATTTATGTAATTATTATTTGTCATCTATATCTTAATGGGATGGCGGGGGTAATTTTAAGTAATATAAACTGGTTGCAGTTGTTGATAAAACTAGCTGAATTATACAAGGCACAATTTATGTTGTCCTTCCTGTACACTTCAGTAGCAGAAGGTTAGATAGTTTCATTGGACGAAATTTGATTAGCACAAGTCCTTACTTTAAACTAGCGAACATATCTTAAAATTTATCATACTTTTTTTTACATTAATTATTGTTATTAGAGAATTTAAGTGAAGGAAACCAAGAGCAAGAGACAATAACAAAATTTTAATAACAGTTATAAATTTGGTGGTCAATTAAATCCTTTAGTAAATAAACTAACATAAAAATATATTATTATTATATTATTTTGTTATTGTTTAGACTTTTTGTAAATTGACAATATTTAAAATAAAAATTATATTATAAAAATCAAGTATGCCTACTAATATTGTACACCAGACGTTGTCGCCAAATCGGTACATCTGACCAATTGTTTAATATCTTAGTCTTTGTGGTCTTTCCCCACATCATTGATGATAATAATTGAAATAATTTTTCGTGTTATGGCCTGAGGTGATACGAGGGTCGTTCAATAAGTCCTTAGAAAATCCGAGAAATTGCGATCGTAGTGTCGCAACTTTTTTTGTAAGTACCATAATCAACAGGAAAGCTGTCAAAATTTCAGCTTGATCCATAGCGTAGGTCAATTTCTATCGTCGATTAAAGTTAACGACATTTATTTGTGCATAACAATGGAAAAAAGCGAGTTTAGGGCTGTCATCAAACATCTCCATTTGAAAGGCTTAAGCCCGAAAGAAATCAAAGCCGAGTTGGATGCAGTTCATGGCTCATCTGAACCTGTGTTTGCGATGGTTTACAATTGGGTGAATGAATTTAAACTTGGCCGTACATCCACAAAAGATGAACATCGTTCAGGACGCCCAGTTGAGGTGTCTACTCCAGAAATCCTCGACAAAATCCACGATCTGGTTTTGAACGATCGGCGAATTAAAGTGCGCGAATTAGTCAAAGGCATTGCTGGATTACAGAGTATTTATATCGGAAATCAATTTGGTACACAAGAATAATTTTTCGGCGAATTAAAGTGCGCGAATTAGTTGAGGCCACGGGCATATCACAAGGTACAGTCGCTTCAATTTTGCATGAAAAATTGTCTGTGAAAAAAATTTCGGCAAGATGGGTGCCGCGTTTGCTCTCAGAGGAGAATAAGCGCAATCGTGTAATGGACTCTGAGGCTGTGTTGGCACTCTTTCATCGCAATCCTGCCGAATTCCTTCGTCGATATGTCACTGTGGACGAAACCTGGATACACTACTACACTCCAGAAACGAAGAGACAGTCATCACAGTGGATTTTCAAGGGTGAACGGGCTCCGAAGAAGGCAAAAACTGTGCCATCGGCTGGCCAGGGCATCATTTTTATCGACTACTTGGAAAAAGGAAAAACAATAACAGGAGCGTATTACGCGTCGTTATTGCAACGGTTGAGCGAGGAAATCAAAGGAAAACGCCCCCATCTGAAGAAGAAAAAAATCCTCTTGCATCAGGACAATGCGCGTGTGCACACCTGCGCTGATTCCATGGCCAAAATTGTGGAATTGAGAATGGAATTGTTGCAGCATCCCGCTTATTCACCAGATTTGCCCCCCAGTGACTATTTTCTTTTCCCCAATCTGAAGAAATGGCTTGGCGGACGACGGTTCACTTCCAACGAGGACGTCATTGCTCAAACGGATGAGTATTTTGCAGAACTTCCGAAATCCTATTTTTTGGACGGGATAAAAATTTTGGAAAATGGTTGGGAAAGTGTATAGAGCTAAAAGGAGAATATGTTGTCAAATAAAAAATTTTTTTTTTAAAAAACAGTTTTTTTCCATCTTTTTCTAAGGACTTATTGAACGACCCTCGTATTTGGTAGCAGCCGCTGGAATAAATAAGGAAATAAGTGTAACAACAATAAATCTAGTTACGTTTTATACATTTCAATCTAATTAAATACATCCTCTACTCTTTTACTACCTTAATTACAATTTTGAGCACTAAAAATTTCAGTTTTACCGCCCATTTTATATTTACTGAAATAATAAGAATCCTCTTGTTCACATACGTGTGTTGCTGCATTATTATAGAGGCTTCGAAATCATATATTCTTGTTCTACAAACGATAAGGATACTTTTTTCCGTTCTTTTACGTAATCGTATTGTACTATAACAAAATATTTGCACTCCCAGAAGAATACAAGAAAACTTTTTAAAAAAAATATTGAGTTCAATTTTGTTGGTTTTTTTCCTTGAATGTATGTGATTTACGAATAGAAATGAAATTTTTCACATAGATATGTACGAATCTTATGTTTCTATGAATATTTTCCTAATCACAGGAAAAATTGTCAATTAGTGCAAAAAAAAAGAGAATATCTATAATATTTCGTATACTTTATTTTCTAACATTTATAGAAAATGTCTGAATCCGTGTTCTTATTAGTTTGTGAAATACGATTTCTTTCATAAATAGGAACTACATGCAGAGTCCGTAGAGCGCAAAACTAAGCAAATATGTGAAATGTGCAGGATTAAGCTGTAGCCCGAAAGAATGGTATAAACTAGTATTATTATAAAGATAATATAGTCCCTATTAACCTAATAATATACAAAATAAATTGGATCTACGTCTAATAAGTGGACTGTCTATCACCGCCAATGATTTGCTGCACATTCTGGTCTGTTAAATTGACTTAATTAAGACATTTTTCTTTCTTAACAAGTACAAAAATAAACTGTTGGAAAAATATCTTTATTTTTTGTTTTTCCCCCAATAATTTTTTTTTTATTTTTCTTTTGATTATTATTTATTATATTTTGGTGATATTATTACAATTGCGTATGTTTATTACCAGTCCGACTAAACAATATTTGCCCATTATTATTTAGTAGATTATTTATTCGAAAAAATATAATCAACATTTTACTGAAAAAAAAGCTGATAAGTTTTATTATTTCATTAAAAATGTATTTTATTAAATAGGTATTTTCTTTCATATTTTTGGGCATGATAAACTTTGCGTAGGAGTAACCAAAATATGATAATAGTTTTTATTCAGTACAGTCATCATAGATAGATTCGCGCTTGAACAAAATTTTCAAATTATCCAAATTTACTGTGGAATTTGTAAAATAGAAAGATACGAGTAGGTTTTCTCGTATATTTTTGACTTTATGGTTTTACTAACCAGCAAAATTATCGCTTTTGAAGTTATGTGTAAACAAATCTACAAGAGATATTGGGGAGACACTATTTTATTCACAAACATTTATTGATTGCTGTGGTTTGCACGATCAATATTCATTGCGCGTTATGATTAATGTACAGCCTTACCGAGCTATTATCAACGATTATTTTCTGTAAACATGCAATACAAAAATGAGAATTTTTTTATCATACAAAAATTGAGAATTTATTGAAGATATGATTTACTGGCTTTTCGATCGGCTTCAATTCCACTGAAAGCCAACATTCAGCGAATTATGGCGAAGATAAAGCTAGACTTACACGAAAAATTAACTGATCAGATAAGGTCCGTCAAGATGGGGCCAGATTATGGCCAATCTGATGAATTTTATCAAGAATGGTCACATTACTGAAATTATTTGTAAATACTAGTCGTAAAATATAGCATTTTATTTTTCAAAATTAATTTTTTTGTTATATTGTTTTTGGTGATTTTTAAAATACCCAAAATATGATAGTAGAATAAATTTTTTTTTTCAAAGAAATAGATGAGCAATACTAAGTCAACGCAGTATAGTTTAATTAAGTTTAGTTACATTTGCTGAAAGTCCAAATAGTAAAATAGTCAATTGAGTAATTTTTTATATAAGGTGTAGTAAAAAGAAATCCATTATTTTTGCATTAAATTGAGGGTTTTATTTAGTATAGATAGAATGATATGATTTAGGTCAAATATGCACCGTTTTGTTCGATAACTTGTTGCCATTTTGGAGGTAATTTCATAATGCCTCTCTCATAGAAACCCTCGTCCCTATTGGCAAAAAACTGGGACAGTCGATTTTCACAATCTTCTCTTGAGGCGAATTTTTCACCTGTAAAATCATTCGTTATAGACAGGAAGATGTGGTAATCACTTGGTGCCAGGTCCGGACTATAAGGTGGATGCATAAGAACATCCCAACCAACTTCTGGCGAGTCACTATCGATGTATGGGGCCTGGCGTTCCTCTCCTATTGGCCGAAGCTGGCCGCTTCTGGGCGATTGCTTCTTTCAGACGGTCCAATTGTTGACAGTATAGATCCGAATTAAGAGTTCGGCCGTAGGGGAGCAGCTCATAGTAGATGATGCCCTGCCAGTCCCACCAAACACACCGCAAAACCTCCCTGGCGGTCAATCCTGGCTTGACCACCGTTTGCGCCGGGTGACCGCGATTTGACCACGACCGTTGTCGCTTGACGTTGTCGTAAGTGACTCACTTTTCATTACCAGTAACCATCCGCTTCAGAAATGGATCGATATTGTTGCGATTCAGCAGCGATTCCCAGCTGGAAATTCGGTCCATGATGTTTTTTTTGCGATAACTCGTGTGGCACCCATACATCGAGCTTCTTTTTGTATTCAGCCTTTTTTAAGTGGTTCCAAATGGTTTTTTATGCAATGTTTAGCTCCTGCGCAATCAAAACAGTGCTTACGTGACGGTCGGACTCGACGATTTCCATTATTTTATCGGCATTTTCGACAATTGGCCTTCCAGAGCGTGGTGCATCTTTGACATCAAAATTACCGGAACGGAATCGACGAAACCAAAATTGCGCGTGATTGGCTGTTATAGTATCAGGACCATAAACACTTTTCACATTTTCAGCTGCCTGGCTTGCGTTTTCGCCTTTATCGAAGAAAAACTGTAAAATATGGCGTATTTTCTCTTTATTGGTGTCCATCTTTGACGCGTGCTAAAAATATACTGAGTCAAGTAATTACAAAACTGTATGAAAAGTTTTTTTAGTACGAAATCTTATTGTTCTAACGCCATCTAGTGCAACCCGATCGCACTTTTAAAACGGGAGATACAGACTCCTAAAGCCATCTATTGGCAAAATAATGGATTACTTTTTACTACGACTTATATATTATTCTTCAGAATATATGGTATTTTGATAGCGGAGAGCTATAAGAACAGTTCTTATATAGACTAATATATAAAATAATTACTATTTTTATTAGTAATTATTTTATATATTAGTCTATATAAGAGACAATAACAAAATTTTAATAAAAGTTATAAATTTGGTGGTCAATTAAATCCTTTAGTAAATAAATAAAAAAAACTTAATTTTTATTAATAAAAAAATTCGCTATATTACAAAAAAAAATTAAAAATCAACTTTCTTACTTAGACTAATATAAAAAAATGGATTTAATAGTTAAATTGATAATTATCTCTTATGAGTAAAAATAATAACAGTTATAATGAAATTAATAATTATTTTTTGCCATAATAAATTATAAATTAAAATAAAATCTAGAGCACGAATATTATGCAATAAATTCAATTAATAAAAATATTTGATTTTTGACTAGTTTTTCATTGAAAATATATAAAAAAACGAAAACACCCAAAAAATATACTTAAAAATTCCACTCCAATTTTATCAATAGCCATAAATAATATTTCAATTACTCTAATTATGTATTGTATATTTATGAGTGAGATTTATTTAAAAAAATATGTAGTAATCCAGTTAATTATTGAGAGTAAAAAAAATAATTATTTTGATAGTAGATATCAATTTTAATAATGCATATTATTCATATACTTCAAATTAAATTTATGAAATTAAATTAATTGAAATTTAATACAATATAAGAGGATTGCAAATATTATTAATAAATCTAAAATAAATGCCCATAAATACAGTACCATTAAATCTATTAACAATTCCCTTGTTTAAATATGATGTACTCATTAATACTCAAAAATCGAGCATACTATAATATATAGTATATCGTGTTTAAAAAAACGGTTAGTAATTCATGTTATTTGAGGAGATAATTATCGACGAATTGAATTGCAATGTTTCGAAGTGTTACAAATTTTACTTATAAAATATAATACTCATAGTTATACGAAATGACTTAAATAATTGAAAAGTAATATTTTACTTTTTAAATATTATATTTAAGTCATTTCGTATAAAAAATTGATGGCAATCAAAGTGCATAAATATCATATTTCAGTTTATTTAGTTAATAGATTATGTTAAATTTTCAAGTATGACGAAATAGCAAAAAGTATGGCGGTAAATTTTTGATTATTGAAGAAGTATTTGCTCAACATTTTAGACCTTCGAAATAATATATAACGAAATTGAGTTCGATTAAATTTTCTGTCCCCTCGACAAGATCTCGATGGAACTATATTTAAGTTCACGTGCTCGGCTAAAGTTATATGATACCAATGGTCTATAATAATACGGAGGTATTCTGACGATGAAAAAATAGCAAGTTTACTGCAGTATCAAATTAGGGGTTTTTGAAAGTTTTTTGTATTATGGAAAGATGAAAATTATTGAAAGGCAAAGTGTGAGAATCTAACCAACTAAAACCATTTTACTTGGTTACATTTCTATATCTCCCCGCGGAACCGTTCAAAGGTATTAATTTTTATGAAAGGAATTGATTAAAACTATAATCAATTCCTACCACAAAAATTAATAACTAACTGCATAGTTTTAATCAATTAGGAACATTCAACAAGTACTTAGCCTCACCGCCATATGGAACTGCTGTCACAAAAAAAATTTACCATCTTCCAGTACTTTCTTTTAGTAGCGTACTGTCAAAGTTTTAGTCGATTCTCTTTGTTAGTTTTGTCTTGAGAGCCTTTGAAAGCGAGCGTGTCGGTCGGTTGCACAAAAATGGAAAAAGAACAATATCGTTCGGTGATTAGATTCTTGTTTTTGTAAGGGAAAACGCGCAGCAAAATCAAAGATCGCTTGGATGCTGTGTATGGTGACTCTTCTCCTTCGATGTCGACCGTCAAGAATTAGTTCAACGAGTTTGTTCGTGGCCGCACGTCGGTTTTTGATGAGCCACGCCCAGGTGCCCCGAAAACGTCTGCTAAAACGTTAAAAAAGTCCACGATCCCGAAATTGGAGGAAAACGGTAAAAAAGTCCACGATCTCGTGTTGGCAGACCGTCGATTGAAGGTTCACGAGATAGCTGAGACTGTGGGCATCGCAGTAGGAACGGTGCATCATATTCTACACGAAGAACTGGGCATGAGAAAGCTGTCGGCGCGATGGGTGCCGCGTTTGCTCACACCGGAAAACAAGCGCAACCGTGAGACCACATCGGCGACGTGTTTGCCGCTGTTTCAGCGCAATCCAGCGGAGTTCTTGCGTCGTTTCGTGACCGTCGACGAAACATGGATTCACTGGTATACACCAGAGACCAAGGAACAGTTGAAACAGTGGACTTCACTCGGCGAACGTGCTCCGAAGAAGGCGAAGACTATTCGTTCGGCCGGAAAGGTGATGGCCACCGTTTTCTGGGATTCACAAGGTGTGATCCACATCTATTAGCTAGAGAAGGGTAAAACAATCACGGGGCGCTACTATGCTGACTTATTGGGCCGATTTGACGTCGAATTGAAGAAAAAGCGGCCCCGCTTTGCGAAGAAAAAAGTGCTGTTCCACCACGACAACGCGCCGGCTCACACCTCCGCCGTCGCCATGGCCAAATTGGTCGAAACTGCCCCATCCACCGTAATCTCCAGATTTGGCTCCCTGTGATTACTTTTTGTTTCCAAACCTGAAAAAATCACTCGCCGGGAATAGATTTGGGTCGAATGAGGAGGTCGTCGTCGCCACGGAGGCCTATTTTGCTTCCCTCGAGAAAATGTATTTTTTGGACGGGTTAAAAAAGTTAGAGCATCGCTGGGCCAAGTGTATCGAGCTTGAAGTAGATTATGTGGAAAAATAAATTGCAACCTTTCCAAAATTTTCGTTTTTTTTTGTAGGCTAAGTACTTGTTGAATGACCCTCATCTTCGACCTTTTGAACAGACGTCGTATAGCAGGATCGACCTAGACCCTATCGCCAAAAGAGTCCCCAAATGCATTAGGCGCTACAGTGCTATCTTTTTACCCACGTACAATGTATGGTCCTGACATCGTAGCCTCACGTCAATATTTATACCCAGATACTCCAGCGACAGTGCTTAAGTCACCTCATATTTGCCAATTGTAATCTTAATGCTCTCTTTGCACTTTTATGCCCATAATAAACACAGCTCCTGCCTTTAGTCTGCAAACTAAAACCCAACTTCCAAAAGTCAACAATAACTCCTTATAGATCAGTTTTACCTCTTCTACACATTTTGCCACTACGACTAATGCCAGATCATCGGTAAATGTAATTTTCTGGAATATAGAGCTTGAGAATTCCATTTTAAATCCTAAGGACAATGGCAACTATAATTGCTGCAAAAATTGATAATTTTATTTAGTCCGAATCAACCAATTAAATAAAATTGTAATAAGTAAGGAAATGTCATCTGATCAGTTTATTACAATATATTGGGTTGTCCGGAAAGTAATTTCGTTTGCTGATGAAGACAAACCGGCAAATAACAACTCATGAGATCGCTGAGAGATTAAATGTGTCAAATTCGACCATTCATGATTATTTGAGACGGCTACGTTTAATCTCAAAGCTCGATATATGGGTTCCGCATCTTCTTACCGAAAAAAAATTGTGCCGTCGCATTGACGTTTATGATTTGCTTCTCAAACGACAAGAAAGTATGTTGAAGCGTATCATCACTGGGGACGAGAAATTGGTTGTCTACAACAATGTTAAACGTAAAAGATCCTGGAGTAGAAAAGATGAACCGGCTCAAAGCACTTCGAAAGCCAATATTCATCAAAAAAAATTTATTGTATAATATCTGTTTGGTGGGATTTCAAAGGAATTGTTTATTTTGAGTTTCTACCGAGCAACACAACAATCAATTTTGAAATGTACTGTCATCAGTGGGACAAATAGAATGATTCACTTAAAGAAAAAAGGCCAAAATTGGTCAATAGAAAAGGTATAGTGTTCCAACAGGATTATGCGAAACCACATACAAGTTTGACCACTCGGCAAAAGCCGTTACAGCTTGGATGGGATATGCTGCTACACCCACTATACTCTCCAGACCTAGCACCTTCCGATTACCATTTTTTCCGGTCTGTACAACATTTTTTAGATGGTAAAACATTTAATGCAAATGAGGAGGTCAAAAATCAGTTGGATCAATTTTTTGCCAGCAAAGAACAAAAACTTTATGAACGTGGAATCATGCTGCTGCCAGAAAGATGGCAAAGGATATTGGATCAGTCTGGACAATATTTAATTGAATAAAATATAAATTCCCTATAAGAAAATCGTCTTTTATTTTTATTTAAAAAAAAAAAACGAATATATGTATTGGGACAACCCAATATATATTTTAGGCTTAGTTAAATTTTTTTAGTATACTTAATTTCATATTTGATTTCAATTTCAACGATTCTGTAACGTTAATAAACACTTCAACGACAGTTAAAAATATTTAGTTATCGTCCACCATCGGAATTTTATCGTCTACCATCGCAAGATCCTGAAGGTTTTAAAAATTATTGGAATTTTGTTCTTGTCTGTATACTTTAAATTATTTTAAAGTAAAAATATAAAAAGATGCTCGATTGGTCAGATTGTGGTAGTTACCAATCTACTTTCAAATATAGTACATTGTTGCCTAATAATCTGGCAAAATTCACAGTAAAATTATTGGGTTTATTAAGAATTCAGGCAGAACCGTCGCTAATGAATAGAATTTGAAAAGGTTAAACAATTCAAACCTTCTCAATTTTCGTATATTCATCACGTTAAAATTAAAAATTTTTATTTTCATATGCAATAAGATTCATTTTACAAATGTATTCGGAATTAAAAAGAGGCAATTTTGCAAAAAACACAATATTTATTTTTATAATAAATTTTAATAAAAATAAATTTTATTTATTAATTTTTAACTGCTATTTATACTGAATGAGTAATTAGTTAATTATGTGCATAAAATATTATATAAATTTTTTTAGAGTATTCGTAGGGGCCATGTTTTTGGTAGTCTTTAGGTAAATGGATATTCAGTTTTATTCAATTCAAATAACATCAGTACTGAAATACAATTTATAAGGCCTATTTAGCAAGATAATCGAGTACTATTTATATCTATTGTTTACATACATGCACTTTGAGCATAAATCTTTCCGCGGTAATTTCTACGTTGAAGGAAACTAGTTAATTTGTATATTTATAGCTACTAAAGTCTTAATAAAATAGCATAGATCTTTAGTAAAAAATTCCAATGTGAGAATAATAAAATCAAGAGTGGACTCATAAAATCGATGAAACATTAAAAAAATATATATACGTGTATAATAAAATAAATAAACAATTATATTAAATAATTACAATTTGTGAACATTTGGTAAAAACCTTCCTTGTGCTTTAAGCTTTTACTTGTATTTTTTCAATATGTTTTTCCAACTTCTATTTACGATGTATTTTCCGAACTCTTATCTTTAACGAAATCTATATCTCATCGGGGTATGGTTTTCGAATTTATTCCACTCATAGAACAAATAATCATTAATTATCGATAATTCAGTACTTATGTAGCAAATACTAAATCATTCGATAGATTCGTTCAATTTTACTACATAATATGCAGTAGGCGATAGAAGCTTGAACATTGAGTTAACTCCGATAATTTTATGTAGCTACAATAATATCCTTTAGTGAACATACAGAATAAAATTTCTAAAATGACCTAGCACATCTTATAAATGTTATTCTTATTTTGAGTATTACATATGGACTAGCAGAGGAATTTATTCATACGTGTACCATTTTTAATGCATGTTTATATGTAAAGTCTCTGAAATTAGGGTCAGAGTCCATTTGGTAGCATCGCAATTTAAATTATTTGGTATTTGGTATTAGAGTCCATTTAGAGGCATCGCAGCAATTTAAATTTAAGAAACCTGCGAGATACTTTTACAAAATTATAGGAAGGACTTGGAAAAATAATTTTTGAGTCTAGGATTTGGTGCTAGCTTCCCCAATAAAACTAGTCGACTAGTAAGAAGTGGTTTAAATTTAAGAAATCTGTGAGATGCCTATACAAAATTATAGGTAGGACTTGGGAAAAGAGTTTTTAGATCTAGGATCTTCAAGATAGAATAGGTTCTATTCAAAAATTAATGATTAGATTAGATGACATTCGTTTAAGATATGAGAGATAGTAAATTGAACACCACAGGAATGGCATAACGGACGAGGGTGGTTTCCGAGAAGAAAACCATACATAAGTGCGGTATGCCCAATCTCGATTCTGGGAAGTTGATTTTGCTGTTTTTAGGCCAATACGTGAAATTAAGTCTTCCCCTGTTGGCTCATTCTATTTGTTTACGCTAGGTTACAAAAGTTAAATTCTATTTTATCAGTACATATGTTACGTTAGGAATGGCATTGTGTATAGGAAGGACGGTGTAGAGCCTTCCCAGCAAGCTCATTAGCCATATCATTACCGAGGATACCAATATGATCAGGAACCAAATACAATTCAAAGTTTCTGTTGTTCAGTAATAAACATCAAATGCATTCGAGAACCATTCATTTCAAGAGCAACGAAAAGCTTTCAAGGCTGTAAGACTATTGCTAAAAATTGATATACTTCGAAGTTTGTAGCAACTTATTGGATGATTTCATAACTCCTCTTTAAACCATGGTTTCTATTTTGGTTGCGAAAGGGACGTTTGAAAAATAAAGAGCAAGGCTAGATGGATCTATTTCTTGTTCAGATATTAATACGGAAATTTAAGATGATTATCATTTAGTACGAGGTCTGTTCAAAAAGTATCGCGAATTTTGTGTTTTTGTCAAAAATTATTTATTTATTCGTGAATATCTATTTTGTTCCCTTCAAAGTAATCCCCCCCAGATATAATACACTTGTGCCAACGTTTCTTCCAATCAAAAAATCATTTTTTGTGATCTTGTTCAGCTCCTCCTTCGATGCTGTCTTTATCTCTTCAATCGTAGCGTAACGTCGTCCGTTCATGGGGCTCTTCAGTTTCGAGAACAAGAAAAAGCACAGGGGGCCAGATCTGGGGAATACGGTGGCTGCGACATTATTAGTGTGTTGTTTTTGGCCAAAAATGGCAAAAGCCAATTTTTGTTCTTCCACAAATCTGGGCGTTTCTGTCGGATTGCTTCCCGCAATTTCCGCATAACTTGCAGGTTATATTCCTTACTGATTGTTCCATCCTGTGGTAAGAACTCATGAGCTACCACCCACCGAAGAAAACTGTAAGCAAAACCTTCAAATTCGACCGAACTTGGCGCTCTTTTTTCGGTATTGGCTCGTGCGCAGCTTTCATTGGGTTGATTGAGCTTTGGTTTCCACGTCATAACTATAAACCCATGATTCGTCACCAGTCATGACCCTCTGGAACAAATTTGGGTCGTCGCCGACAGAGTCCAACAGCTCCTTAGCAATATTAATGCGATGCTGTTTTTTGTCGAAATTAAGCAATTTTGGTACAAATCTCGCGGCGATCCGTCTCATGCCAAATCATTGGTAAAAATCGAATGGCACGAGCCAATCGATATGTTTAAATCCTCAGCAACTTCTTTTGTGGTGATTCGACGATTGGCCAATACTTCATCAATGTTTTTGCTGTTGTTGACGTGCTCGGGCGTCCGGCTGAGAACATTTGTACCACCGATAAACGTTGCTTCGATCCAAGGTAGCTTCACCATATGCCACAATCAATTCTTTGATCCATTTTTTGGAATGCTGTCAAAAATTAACTGAAAATTCAAAATGGCCGACCTTTTCAGGATAAATGAGAGACATGAGTACCAACATAACGCCACAAAATCTCGAAAATCGAATATACGTAGCCCGCGGAAATTCAAAATCCGCGATACTTTTTGACCAGACCTCGTATACATGGCAGAAAAGATTTGTTTTAGACAATTACTAATGGAGTATTGGGAAGAAGGGCAAATGTTTTTATAAATGAAGTTAATAAAGGTTGTGTAAAGATAATATAAGATAAATTTTTGACCAGTTTCTATAAGGATACCCACTGGTTAGTCTGGTGAACCTCATTAGCTCGTCAAATATAGCAGTTCGTTTTACGTTATTTAACATTTTTGTCATTCTTGAATAACTAAAACCTTCCGTTTTCATGTTTCCATTTGAATTTTAGTAAAAGATAATTTTTAATGGTTCCAAAATTTTCTGAATTTTATATTTTCATAATTTTATAAATGCACCTTTTTTACAATAATTAGCGGTATCGGGTAAATGTTTTCTATCATTAAAAACTAAATTACCTATTTTTGTTTATAATTATAATAAATTGTAATTATTTTTTCCACTATGCAAATAATATTCGAAGAATGTGCATCAAGTTTCTGTAAACCGTCCATTTTATAACTTTACTTAAAAAGGCTAAATTTAAGAAGTTTATAATCTGTCAAATTGAGGTTGATTTTATTTTAAAAGGTCAACATCTCTTATTTATTAGCAATTAAAACCAATTATTGCGCCATTATATTTTTAAAATAAAAGTTTTAATGTACAAATATTTTTTTAAATAGGTAAACATACAAGAAAATGCTATTTAAAGTCTTACCTTGTGTAAGTAGATTTAATAGAAAAAGTCTTCGGAAAGATTCAATGTACCCCAACATTTTTTCCGGAGTCGATTATGCTGTTCAAAATGAATAAAAGCAATATATTAAGCTCTCAGATTATTAGCACCAGTTCGTGTCACTATCGCTGTAAGACAGCTGTTGTAATCACTATCCCTTATGCAGGTTATTAGTATTCACTATCACTATTACTGTCCAAGATGTCTAACAACAACACCAGTGGTTATTTCCACCAGTATTGCATATATGATCATGGGTAAATCTAAGGTACGCGAAGAGTATGATGGAGTGACGTTTAACACCTCGTCGCCGTGTACTAGTTTCCCTAAATAATATTTCGTCCTTATTCTCTTGTCCTTAACTTATATTTTTAAAATAATACACACACTTTTCGCATGACAAGTTTTCAGTAATTTCTGTCAAGTCGTCACTTTTCTTTGGCTTAATCCAATTTTGGATTTTCTTAAAATTGCTATTATATTTTCTTCTAGTTTCTTCGTTTTTTCTTGATTCTTTTATGTTTTTCCTTTGTCTTTAATATACTCGAATTTCCTTTCAAGTTATTTTTTATATTTTGTTCTATATTTTTTTTTTTACAAACGTCTAGAATTTGTGTATTTTATCGTTATTATGTGTTAAACATATACTTATATATAATACTGCATATTATGATGTAGTTATTTATATTCACAGTATACACATTATTTGGGCGTATATGTCCTTGGAATTATATTCTTATGGCGTCTTTAGGGTTCGTTTTTTAATGTTTTTCACTCACAAGAAAAATTTTTTATTGTCAATTTTTTTTTTGGAAAATTTTCACTTCTTTTTACCACTTCTATCTTAGTTGCTGATTGGAGCTATCGTTGTAGTGTCAGCTTTCCGCTTATATTTTTTGCCCTTATTTCAAATAGGGGTGGTTTAGTTTTGTATAAAGTTTCCGATATATAGACAATCAAGAGAAATTTGCTGAGTAAGCTTTATAAGTAATAGAATTGATGGCAGAAACTCCGTTGACTGTTATGGCACTAACTTGGATTCGAAAAAAGTTTCCGACTATGACCGGAACCCAAAGACAATTTATGTAGTTTATGCCCACGTTTGTCAATTTCGGTGACTTTTCTCGTGTTAACCAATAATTTACAGCAAACATATCTTATCTAACTCCGTCATTAATATAAAATGAAACCACAAATATAACTTTACGATTACTCAGTTAAAGCTTCATTGATATGCTATCAAGTCTGAAATTAAAAATAATATAAATATCAATTAGTAATTTTATATTTTTTTGTAAACATATTTAAATAAACACTTAATTTATATTATTTCCAAATTTTGCATTATTGAGCAATAAGGTTTATTTCATTTTTATATTGACAAAATGAATTTACCAAATATTTATGAAGCAAATTTTATTTGATTATTTTGATATTTTTGATTTATTTTATTTGGTAGATTGCTAAATAGGCTGGGTTGTCTTCGGTTTAGGAAATCGTTTTTTAATTAAGTTTGAGCAGATAATTTGATGATAGAAAGAGGGTTTTTCTGTATATTTTTTTTATAAATTTATATATACGAGTACTCGTATTTAAAATCTCAAATTTTTATTATAAGAGGTCTATTCAAAATGTATCGCGAATTTTGATTTTCCGCGCGTTACGTATATTAGATTTTAGATTTTTTGTGGCGTTATGTTGGTGCTCATATCTCTCACTTATGCCGACAAGTTCCGCCATTTTGAATTTTCAGTTAATTTCTGACAGATGCTTTGTTGCCCGTGTTTTGGATCGTCTTCGATTTTTGCCCATTCCAAAAAATGGATCAAAGGATCTGTTTCAAATTTTGTGTGAAAAACAAAATTAATTGCGCGGACGCATTCCAAATGTTGATTGTGGCATATGATGAAGCTACTTTGGACCGAAGCAACGTTTATCGATGGTACAAAATGTTCTCAGACGGCCGAGAAGATGTGAACGACGAAAAAGCGTGCTGGACGCCCGAGCACGTCAACAACAGACGAAAACATTGATGAAGTGAAAAAAATCGTATTGGCCAATCGTCGAATCACCGTTAGAGAAGTTGCTGAGGTCTTAAACATATCGATTGGCTCATGCCATTCGATTTTTACCAATGATTTGGCGTGAGACGGATCGCCGCGAAATTCGTACCAAAATTACTTAATTGCTAAGGAGCTATTGAACTCTGTCCGCGACGACCCGAATTTGCTCCAGAGGGGCATTTCTGGTGACGAATCATGGGTTTATGGTTATGACGTGGAAACCAAAGCTCAATCATCCCAATGGAAGCTGCCGCACTAGCCAAGACCGAAAAAAGTACTTCAAGTTCGGTTGAATGTAAAGGCTTTGCTTACAGTTTTCCTCGATGACAGAGGCGTTGTGCATCATAAGTTCTTGCCACAGGGTAGAACGGTCAATAAGGAATATAACCTGCAAGTTATGCGCAAGTTGCGTGAAGCATTCCGGCAGAAACGCCCAGATTTGTGGAAGAACAAAAATTGGCTTTTGCACCATAATAACGCCCCTGCTCACGCATCGTTGCTTGTGCGCGAATTTTTAGTGGCCGCAGCCACCCTGTGACATTTTCTTTTTCCCGAAACTGAAGAGCCCCATGAAAGAATGACCGTACGCTACGATTAAGGAGATAAAGACGGCATCGAAGGACAAGCTGAACAAGACCACAAAAAATGATTTTTTGAAGTGCTTCGAGGATTGGAAAAAACTTTGTCACAAGTGTATAATATTTGGTGGGGATTTCTTTGAAGAAGACAAAATAGATATTTTTGAATAAATAAATAATTTTTGAAAAAACACAAAGATACTTTTTGAACAGACCTCGTATGCAAATTTATAAAAATATTTAAGTCGTCGAGTTGAAGATTTGCGTCATTGCAATTGCTATAAGGTCTCAATTCAGAATATAAAATATATGAAATTGAAACAAAATGTTCAAAGGTTTAAAAAAATAGAAGGGTTTTCTTAACTATTCAAATTCAAGAGAGCAAATTAATAATGACCTTAAAAGAGTAAACATTAAACAAAAGTTTTTTTTCTTTTTCAAATAAAAGTTATTGTTTTTTTCGCAATTAATTTAGTTTATGAAAAGGATACGTTATCAAACTGAATTAAATTTTGATATATCAGGTATATAATATACCTTAGTAATATTCTTTTTTTAAATAAATTATCTATTGTATTAAGATTTGACTAAGTTTTTCTATAGGTTAAGTTATTTTTGAAGGTTTGTAAATTTTGTTGGCGAATTATAGTAAACTAAGCAAGCGAATTTATAATATTTTGGTTTGGTTCTTAAGTGAAGGGTATATCCAATATGATTTTTTCTTGCATATGTATACACTTATAATAAATATATTTTAAGTGAATAGTTTGAGTTATTATATTTTTTTATATCAAGCAGCTAAGGATTAACTTATATTAAATAATTTAAAATATGTCTCTAAATTTTTAATATAGATTGGCGCGTGAATTGTAAAATAATTTCTCCTAAAAAAAAGTAACAAAAAACTATTTGCCAGCTTAGCACAAACAACCTGCATCATTAGTTACAACAAATTCTTAAAAAATAATTTAAAGATCATTAAAAAATTAAAAATAGAAAAAAATATTATTGTTGGAATTATTTTTAAAATTAACATATCCAATGTTAAAGTGGTATCATAAGATTTTTGTGTACAAAAATCAATACTATTATTGGTTAAAAATTTTCTAGTTTTTAAGTTACAAGTTGAGTTTAGAAAATTAGATTTAAATTTATAAAAAATAATTTTTATAAGTATATAGTGGGAGTTTCTTATAACAGGAAGCCGTAAAACTGCTATTGATACTAAATTAAGGACTGCGATAGGAAGTAATTCTCGTTAATATTGCTATTAAATTTTTTGAATTAATTTAATCAACAAGAAAATGATAAACAACAATTTTTTTTTTACAATATTATTTTTAATTAACTGAAAATAAAAATTCTTGAATAAGAAAATAAAATATATCGAAAAATTTCGTTAAATACGAAAAACATTTGTTAAAACTAAAATCTAACTTAAACCATAAATTTATAAGATTAGAATCTTAAAAGCAAGCAAAATGCTATCTAATTAAAAGCTTTAGTTGGATAGAAAGTTTAGCTAGTCAATGTCTAACAATCAAAGAAATAATAAAAGTCAACTTGAACATAGTTTTAAGTTTTATAGAAGAAGAAAGATATACAATACTTTGAAATTTAAGAAACTATAGTTTAGTTCAAGGAGAAAGTCTTTATCAAGACAAATAAAATCTCTAAACTTGGAAAAGTTTCTGGTAAAACTCAAAAATTTTGTTTGCTTATTTTCTACGTGAAGAGGGGTTGTTTCTCATATATATACTTGACCGTTCATATGGGTAGTGTACTCGTTTATATAATATTTATACTTAAGACGATAATAATTTGTTAGAGTATATACTTATATGAATATAAATTCTTATTTATTATCTTTTCATTAAATTAGAAAAAAAACCTGGATATTAATTTTGTTTTTTATTTCAAAAATATGAAAGCTAACTACTTATTTCTAATATTTTGCTTCCGTAGTTTAACATTTTTTCTCAAAGTCCTTTTTGTAATCATAAAAAAATGTTAAACTATCATTCAGTTTTATACATCAAAAAATTATCTGGTCTGTGTATCGAAAAGTTTTATATCACAAAATTTTATCCAACAAATAAAAAGTGTTTTTAAAAAATCAGCATTCTGGTATACATAAAATCAAGACTATATTTACAGGAATTTTTTTATAAATTATATAAAAGGTGCATGTTAGGAAAGGTGTAGATTATTCAGTTTTAAATAGCGGAAGTTAAAAAATAAAACTATAAAAAAAAATATATAAATGAAGGTTCGAACACATATTGGTGTTATTTGTCTTTTGGTATACTTATTTTGTTTTAATACTTAGTAAATCAAGAGAGTTGAGAGCAAGGATTATATAAGAACCTATAACAAATGAATATATATTTTTGGAAGGGTTTGAGTTCAAAGTTCGAGTGACTAAGTTCATAGCACGTTTCATTTTCTTTAAAAGTTGGAGTTGATTGCAAACGGAAAAGTTTATTCTTCGTTGAATTGTGCTAAAGAATTGATATTGGTATCTGTTTGCAGAGGGCCCGTATTATTCAGGAAGGTAGATTCCATCAACTGGATAAATACAAATTGGTTGAATAGGTTATATGTTAGAGAGCGTGGGTTAAGGTAATGGTAAAGATACACCAATATCAAAGTTCGCATATAGAAATACATATGAACAGATATTCGAATGTGAGATAATACGATGAGCTCTTAACATTTCACTTAGTCACATACTTTTTGAAAAGATATTTTGTTAAGAACTAGGTGCAAATTTTACCCATATTGTGGGGGTAAATACTCCAATATACGAGTATATAAACGCTATTTTTAGTCCATTCTACAAATATTTTGAAATGAAAGATTCCATTAAAAAAAAAAATTACTTTTGATTTAAATTAAATTATTTTAAAAGACAAATATATAAACAGTCGGAAGTACCAGCACTTCGAAACTGACTCCGAATAGTCTCTTCAAACTTCTCGGAATAGCTTCTTCAGAATCTGAAATACCATAATTGCTTAGACCAAATGACTATAGAAGAATATAAGTTTTGATTAAATATATTTATATATTAATAATCTAATAGACTTTAATTCTTAAAAAAAACGGTGTGATGTCAAGGCATTTAATCTATATATGTAATAATTTCTCTAGAAAAGAGTAAATTAGTTCTGCAAAATTTTGTTATTATATTGTCGGAAATGATTTTATTTGAAAATTTTCTAATTAATAATAGTAGAAACCAAATGCAAGTCATATAGCAATTATGGCAATAAAAATTTAAGTCCAGTTACGGAAAGGATTTGACTTATTTTGAACCTTGCGGTTTATAGTATTCTTATTGAACATATTTAAATTTTGGTTTAATTTATAGTACAATATACCAGGTGTATAAGCTTAAATCCGCTGATTTTTAGTCAAAAATAAACATGTTTTTTTTCCATAGAAAAAAAACCAAATTTATTGAAAGTATATATCGAAATATGCAATATTATTTCAATAAAATAATATGATAATTCAGTAGCTCAAGTATCCCTACTTGAAAGAAGATACTTTTCTGCAAATTATTCTAAGAATCATCAACATCTGTAAAATCTCCTTCCACAATAATTCTAAATATTTCGATTTTAATAATAATATTTTAAGCTTTTACAATATTTCTATCATTTTAAAGTATTTGATATGCTTCTCCATGTCCTCAAGAATGCGAGATTTCGTATGAATTATTTAAACATATTCGAAATAAAAACCGCAAGGAATTTCATCAATACCGATAACAGAAGTAGAAGAAAGGATAATATTTTATTTTATTCAAAAATACTGAAATAAGATTTTAAAATATTTATATAACATATAAAATTTTATCAGTATTATTTATTACTATCAAATGGGAATAAGTGTGACTAAGAAAATCTGTTGGAAGCTCTTCAATATTATTGCAAATTTATTTTCATACTCTATTACCTTTTTTTGATATTAAATCTCTCCATAATTTAGTTTATTGATTTTTTATAATTTTAATTTTTAAGATACTGGTCCCATAATTAACAGGTACTTTTGTTCGGAAAAAATATTCTTATGGAAGTATTAATATATCTTTTCATCTGATTAAATATCCTCCTGTCCTTCACAAATATTACTAAAAATTGTTCTGTTTTAAATATTTAATGTTAACCCAAGAGTACAATAAATGATATTACAATTGTCGAACAAATTACATATAATTATTTTTGCTACTCAGTATGATACTATTGACAGACTCTATATAGTATTATAGGAAAATCTTTGTAAAAATAAATTAACTTTTCAGTGTCAACTCATTAAATTAAGCTCTACCGATATTTTGTTTTGGTGACAACTCTTAAATTAGCAGTAAATTAATTTCTATAAAATATAAACAAATATAAATTTACACCAAAATTTATTAAAACATTTTGAAGATTATTTAATTTATGATCATTTTATATGATAATGTTATTATGATTGCTGAGTATTTTACAAAAGGAATAATCAAATGAATTTTAGTTCGATATTATAACTATTTATATGACAGAATATTTGTTACACCAAATATAAATTTCGCTACATGTACCAGGTGTATAAGCTTAAATCCGCTGTTTTTAATTAAAAAAAACACATGTTTTTTTCTAAGAAAAAAAAACAAATTTATTCGAAGCACTTGCCCTCGCTAGCTACATATTTTTTCCATCTCTCGGTCAATTTGTGGATTCCACGCCAAAAAAATTCCGTGGAATCTCTCGGTCAAAATCAAGCCATTTTCGGACGTTTAGTAAGAGTTGAAGTGCTGTTCAGCGAGCACGTGGCCCATCGACGAAAACATGTGGTAGTCGGAAGGGGCCAGGTCTGGTGAATAAGCGGGACAGGGTAGTACCTTCCAATTGAGTATCTCCAAGTAGTTTCGGATCATTTTTGACGTGTGCGATGGTGTGTCGTCTTGGAGGAAAATCAGCTTGTCATGTCTTTGTTGATAATCCGTCCTTTTTTCACGTACAGCACGATGCAATTTGATCAGTTGCTGGTGTCAGCAGTAGGCATTGACAGTTTCACCAGGTTTCAACATCTCATAGTAGACGATACTATGCTGATGCCACCAAACGCACAGCATCGTCTTCCGTTCGAAGCGATTTGGTCTTGGGGAAGATGTTGATGGTTGGCCAAGATCAACCCACGATTTCTTGCATTTAGAATTCTCGACATATATCCAATTTTCATCGCCTGTCACAATCCGATGCAGGAACGACTTTCTTTTTTGTCTGGCGAGCAAGATTTCTCATGTGTTTTGTCGTTGCTTTTCTGCTTATTGTTCAATCTATGCGGTACCCATTTTCCGATGTTTCAATCTTGCCCATGGTACGCAGACACATGAACATAGCTGGTTGAGTAATACGCAATTGCTCCGCGAGTATTTTTTGCGATTGGGTATTGTCTTCGTCCAAAAGAGCCTTCAATTGATGGTCCTCAAACTTCCTAGGCCGTTTTTCGCGCTTTTTGTCCCACAAGTCAATATTGGCGTCTTTATAAGAAGTAGCCATAAATGCTGTATATCAACCCTAGAATACACTAGGGACCCAATCCAATTGTCCCACAAGTCAATAATGTGCACTGATTAATACTGACAGTTGTCAAGCTCATAAAAAAGTATGGCGTGCCTATAGTAGCTTAATACACTCACGCCATCTATATAAGAAGAAGCCAAAAATGCTGTATATCAACCCTAGAATACACTAGGAACCCAACTCGATAAAAAGCGTTATATTTTGAAAATATATATAATTATCATCAACAACGTTTTGACAGCAGTGGGTCTTGTCGAGCTCTGCCGAATCAAACTTCGCACCTTGCCCTGTCAGTTCGACATTCGCAGGATGTTTTTGGAGCCTGGCTAACGTCGCCGCTGCACCAAATGCAGAGCCGACTCTATCTTTTGGGACTATAGATGGAGCACTTGAAAACTCTCTGGGCAGGATCGTCCTCATTTATAGGGATTAAGTGTCCAGCCCAACACAGCCTATTTCGCTTAATTCTATCCACAATCGGGCGATCGCAGTAACTAGCCTCCGGAATCATCAATTCTTATGTCAATTTTTTGATAAAATCCTCCTGTCGAATTCGGACAAGAGTTCGTATTGGTGTTTGTTGAGAACATAAGTTTCCTAAGAATACATGAGATCTGGCAACACATCTATTCGATATAAAAAAAAGTCACAATTTTGTTAAATATATTTAATTTGGGTAAATTTTAAAGTATCTAATAATTAAAATATTATATTAAAAATATAATATTTCAATCATTAAATGTATAAAGTGAATATTTTACTATTTTCTTACGTTGTACCCACTTTTTATTTTATCCTTTAAAAGTATATGTGTACACGTAGAAGTAAATTTTTAAAGGTAATTTAACATTGAAATTTGATATTATTTTTATTCAATTATTTATAACAAAAATATAAAAGTTGAATAACATTTAAAATATATCCTATCGAAAAATAATTTACTATTATCGGTAATAATGCTAATGAACTTCATATCTTTGAGAAGTTGTTGTTTTAGTAGATGATTAGGGGGTGATTTCGTACTCTCATAAATAACAAGAATTTAAGAGAAGGTTTCAGCTAACATCGAAATGCTGAAATTTCCCATGAGAACTTGTTGACATCTAATTTATGATAAAATTGGCTCTATGATGAATTTGTAAGAAATTTGGCGACATTAGCATTACTAATACTCTAACCAGGACAAGAAAATTATGGCAGCTTATGTCTTATGGAAACTCACTAGGGTGTAAATAATTTGGAATATCATTTCGTTTAGTATCACACAACCACAAACACATACGAACTTTATCAGCTCTAATTTTAATATCAAATTATCTTTGCTCAGTTCAATTTTGTTATAAATGGGACTTCTCATTTTTATGACTAAAAGTACTAAATCATTTTTTTTTGTTGGTCAAAATGTATGTAACGATAATTAAAACTTTTAATATTCGTTCCAATGTTAAACCTTTTATTTAAACTTTGAAAATTTTTATAATTAAAATACTTTTTCGAAAATATAAATTTTAACTAAATATTCTGTTTTTTCTTGTTGGATTTTATAATTTTTTTAAGACTGACCAGATTTACTAATTGGAATTTTTCCGGTGTATGATATAAGTCGTTTAACGTAGAGAATAACTTTGATATATTATTTTTTGAAGGGTCAAAAAACCTTCGGAAAATTGTGAACGCTCCTCTTTCTATATTCCTAATAATGTGATCCACTGCGACTTGAATGTTCGCAATGCTCATGTCGTCTTAATGTTTATGCCGTATTTCCCAAAAACCTTCAAGTGAGGATAGGTCTTATTATAAGAATAAAGATAGGAGCGTTAATAATTTTACAAAGGCTTGTTGACTATAAGAATTGGATTCAATGTAACTTCCAAGGTTTGGTTGAACCACAAAGTCTAAGTACGTAAGTCAATATGAGTTTAAGTACTGTGTTATATAAGGTGTAGTAAAGTACTGTGTTATATAAGGTGTAGTATTGAAGGTTTTATTTATCATAGATAGAATGATACGATTTAGGTCAAATATGCACCGTTTTGTTCGATAACTTGTTGCCATTTTGGAGGTAATTTCATAATGCCTCTCTCATAGAAACCCTCGTCCCTATTGGCAAAAAACTGGGACAGTCGATTTTCATAATCTTCTCTTGAGGCAAATTTTTCACCTGCAAAATCATTCGTCATAGACATGAAGAGGTGGTAATCACTTGGTGCCAGGTCCGGACTATAAGGTGGATGCATAAGAACATCCCAACCAAGGTCCCGGAACTTCTAGCGAGTCACTATCGATGTATGCCGCCTGGCGTTGTCCTGATGGAACACAATTCCTCTCCTATTGGCCAAAGCTGGCCGCTTCTGGGCGATTGCTTCTTTCAGACGGTCCAATTGTTGACAGTATAGGTCCGAATTAAGAGTTCGGCCGTAGGGGAGCAGCTCATAGTAGATGATTCCCTGCCAGTTCCACCAAACACACAGCAACCCCTTCCTGGCTGTCAATCCTAGCTTGACCACCGTTTGCGCCGGATGACCGCGATTTGACCACGACCGTTGTCGCTTGACGTTGTCGTAAGTGACTCACTTTTTATTACCAGTAACCATCCGCTTCAGAAATGGATCGATATTGTTGCGATTCAGCAGCGATTCGCAGATGGAAATTCGGTCCATGAGGTTTTTTTGCGATAACTCGTGTGGCACCCATACATCGAGCTTCTTTTTGTATCCAGCCTTATTTAAGTGGTTTCAAGCGGTTTTTTGTGCAATGTTTAGCTCCTGGGCAATCGAAACAGTGCTTACGTGACAGTCGGACTTGACGATTTCCATTATTTTATCGACATTTTCGACAATTTGCCTTCCAGAGCGTGGTGCATCTTTGACATCAAAACTACCGGAACGGAATCGACGAAACCAAAATTGCGTGTGATTGACTGTTACAGTATCAGGACCATAAACACTATTCACATTTTCAGCTGCCTGGCTTGCGTTTTCGCCTTTATCGAAGAAAAACTGTAAAATATGGCGTATTTTCTTTTTGTTGGTGTCCATCTTTGACGCGTGTTAAAAAAATACTGAGTCAAGTAATCACAAAACTGTATGAAAAACTTTTTTAGTACAAAATCTTATCTTTCTAACGCCATCTAGTGCAATCTGATCGCACTTTTAAAACGGGAGATACAGACTCCTAAAGCCATCTATTGGCGAAATAATGGATTACTTTTTACTACAACTTATATATTAATCGTACATTTAATAGCATAAGTAATTGTTCGTATCGTAAATAATATTCCAGTCTCTTTTGTTATGTATAAGGATTCCAGGTTAATTGTTAGCCTATGTATAGTCCTAAGTAGGGGACATCAGTTTTTTATAGTATTATGCTGTCATGAAGGAGTAGTGGGATAGACTGTTGATGGGAGAGTATAAAAGTAGTCTGTAGACTTTTTCCCCAATTTATTTTTATTTTCTATATTATAAACCAATCTTGGAGTCTTAGAATGTGTTGTCATAGTACAATATTTTGGATATAAACATTTTCTCATTAATAGAGCTCACTTATTAAAAAAGATTTCACAATTTTCTTTGCTGAAGATGATCCGAGATGTCAAATTTTGGAGGACTCTTCCGCATTAATCGTTCTAAATCTAAACGATGGTTTGAATGATGTTATTCTCCAGCTCGGAAAATGTTACTGATTTATTTTCATAGACCAGGGCTGTGCTAATGCAATTTCCCATTGAGTTAAGTATGGCTTACATAAAAAAAATTTAATCCGTTTAATTAAATTTTTAATATTTTACGAGCTTAACTCGAATTAGTTTTCATGAATCTTTTCAAAATTTCCCGAAATAATGCTATGTAGAAACTTTGTCTGCAATTACTTTCTCATGCAAATTGCTGTGTGGAAGTTTAAAGTCCCACTGTTTTTTTAGATGAACATATTCTCCAGGTCCATATCATCGTATTGATGACAAAAAAAACCGTTGTTAACGCTCGATATCTCTAGACATACTTTTTTCAAAGGCAGAACGGTCCACTTCAACAAAATCCACATTGAACCATAGGTCAACCTGTCTGTCAACATTGAACCATTTTCTAGGTGGACCATTTGTAGTCACTTTTTATCCGAGATCCGATAATTTTGTTTGTTTATATAATAAATCGACAGAAAATTCATTTTATCGATGAAGATAATTCATAAATAATCGAAGGTCTGTAATACTTTTATATCGATCAATACCCCGAGAATATTTTCTTTTCTCAAAAGAGGAAGTAATACGTATATAACCGACTATGAGTTGACGTTGGTGGATAATGGTTTGTTAAGTATGGATCGGGAAAAATATTGAAGATCTCTGATGAATTAATATGACGATAGTAATGCTATATTATTTAACGTGACTTATTCGTCATTAAACATAAAACCACAAGTCGCCTACGATCATAGGGATTGAGTTACGTTCAATCAATGCACCACTATTACTGTCAGTTAGCAGTCAGTAACCAGTTACAAGCTGATTACTCCAACTGTTAGTGGCGAGGCCTATCTAAACATCTACTGTCATAAGCAGTGACAGCGCCCGAGATAATTACCAGTATCTCCCATCAGCGATCCGTGGACCGTATCGACTATATGGGTATTAACCACAGCCACTTCGTTGCTGCCTAAGCGCCTCGCCATTGTCGGGCATAGTGTATTCCAATACCATGGAGCACCTCCACTTCCGTAGTACCAATTTTTGTGTTAAGAGTACTTCGGTAAGGAATCTGGTAAAACCCTATGGACCGCTAAGCTAGCTCAGGTACGCGGGTTCGCCAAGACCTGAAAGTACAACCGGAATTCACCTTGGTACTTCACCCGGTTGTAACCACCCTGCGTGTCATTCATACACTCATTCACGCACCATTCTCGCTCTCCTCTCAAAAAGTGCCACGGAAAATCTATTAAGCATTCATACCATTCTCTCACAGCTAACACTCCACTCACATCCACACACTCATCATTCACCACGACCCCGTACAGGCCACACTCAATAAGAAGGTGTTTGGCACTCTGCTCTGCCGCGCCACAAGTGCATGTAGCCTCCGCAGCCAGACCCCGCTCGTACGGTAACCAATTCATACTGCCATGTCCCGTGAGTAAATACCCAAGGTACAGACAAAATTCAAATCCATACGCAGATGCAAAGGACACATCCGAAATGAACAAGTGCGTCCACCTGCCATTCACACTCTCATCCCATCGACGTTGCCAAATTTCACACATTCTATTCCAGACCAGTACACGCCCCAATGTCCAATGGAATTTCGCTCATAAGAACCTGCATCGCCTCGGTTGACACGGTTCTACATACATTCAAACACGCAAACAAATTTAGACGCTGAACTGAATTTATGCCCACCCTTTCATAGTGGTGGTGCATAATGGTAGCCCATACACGCGACGCGGACTTTCACCGCTCCGGAACGAAGTCCCCATTCTTTGCGAAATACTTGCACCAGCATGCCAACCAAATCGGCCACGCGCCCCCCTAGATGTTGCAAGTGAAGCCGAAAGTTGAGCCTCTCTCCAACCTTTATTACAAGGTAACGTACTTCCCGCGCGTATCGGACGTCGACCACCTCTAAACAAATATTGGGCCTTCTGGCCGCCAAAAAATTCTTCAGCAACATGCACATAGTCTTACTTTCTGAAACATTCAATCCCATTCTATTCCCCGTTCAGACACCATCTGCATATAGTGGTTTCCCGCCATCTCTACTGAAGACCTACTCCCACCCTCAATAAAAAGTAGAAGATCATCCGCATATGCGATCACACCGCAACCGGTCTCCTCCAACTGCACCAAGAGACCGTTCATCAGCAAATTCCAGATGGCGGGGCGAAATATGATGACATTAATAAACTGGCTTATTAGACTTTGGGAACATTTCTACATGGAAAACTTCGAATGGGGAATAAAATAATATGCTATAAGGATGTTGTCGAAAATAAGCGCTGTGATGGCTAATATTTTTTGCATATTCGGTTTATTAAAACCGGTATATACGTAATAATTTGTTTTAAGATATTTACTTAATTTGACTTTACACATTTTAAAACTCTTAGGAGGGCAGACAAAACCTAATTTAATCCAAGCGTTGTACCTAAAATCTATTAAACTTATTTCAATCTATTGTATAATAAAAGGCAGATTTTATTCTATCATAATTTTATTATTCAATCTTTATATTATTCCTTTTTTATAAAATTAGTCCCATATAAATGTTCTGAGGTAATATTCTATATTTTTGCGGCAAGAACACGGTTTTGTACAGCACTAGCAGCGATTAAATATTAAGTAAAATTGAGTGAATTTATTTGGATTAACAAAATAAAACTGGGTTGAATATTCTATAATTCAGATTCAACTTTTCTAAAGTAGTGGTTTCCACGATACGAGATTATATAAAATAATTATTGGATTTCAGCTTTGACGCCCTATTCAATCTCAAATTAAAACTATACACTTGAATTTGAGGTAAAATTATGTACAGAAGCTTTTTTCAAATATTCCAGCTACTTCCAGCTAGTTCTAATTTTGACCAAATAGCCGAAATAATAGCCGAGGGTCTAAATTCTAATTTTAGAAATAATAGCCGAGGGTCAGCTAGTTCTAATTTTGACCAAATACCAAATGGCCGAGGGTCGTTCAATAAGTCCTTAGAAAATCCGAGAAGGTCGTTCAATAAATCCATTGCGCTCGTAGTATCGGTAAAGTTTTTTTTTGTAAGTAGCATTATCGACAGGAAAGCTGTCAAAATTTCAGCTCGATCCATAGCGTAGATCAATTTCTATCGTCGATTAAAGTTAACGACATTTATTTGTGCATAACAATGGAAAAAAGCGAGTTTAGGGCTGTCATCAAACATCTCCACTTGAAAGGCTTAAGCCCGAAAGAAATCAAAGCCGAGTTGGATGCAGTTCATGGCACATCTGCACCTGTGTTTGCGACGGTTTACAATTGGATGAATGAATTTAAACGTGGCCGTTCATCCACAAAAGATGAACATCGTTCGGGACGCCCAGTTGAGGTGTCTACTCCTGAAATCATCGACAAAATTCACGATCTGATTTTGAACGATCGGCGAATTAAAGTGCCCAAATAAGTTGAGGCCACGGGCATATCACAAGGTACAGTCGCTTCAATTTTGCATGAAAAATTGTCTGTGAAAAAAATTTCGGCAAGATGGGTGCCGCGTTTTCTCTCAGAGGAGAATAAGCGCAATCGTGTAGTGGACTCTAAGGCTATGTTGGCACTCTTTCATCGCAATCCTACTGAATTCCTTCGTCGATATGTCACTGTGGACGAAACCTGGATACACTACTACACTCCAGAAACGAAGAGACAGTCATCACAGTGGATTTTCAAGGGCAAACGGGCTCCGAAGAAGGCAAAAACTGTGCCATCGGCCGGCAAGGTGATGGCCACGGTCTTTTGGGATTCGCCGGGCATCATTTTTATCGACTACTTGGAAAAAGGAAAAACTATAACAGGAGCGTATTACGCGTCGTTATTGCGACGGTTGAGCGAGGAAATCAAAGAGAAACGCCCCCATCTGAAGAAGAAAAAAATCCTCTTGCATCAGGACAATGCGCGTGTGCACACCTGCGCTGTTTCCATAGCCAAAACTGTGGAATTGAGAATGGAATTGTTGCAGCATCCCGCTTATTCACCAGATTTGGCCCCGAGTGCCTATTTGCTTTTCCCCAATCTGAAGAAATGGCTTGGCGGACGACGGTTCACTTCCAACGAGGACGTCATTGCTCAAACGGATGAGTATTTTGCAGAACTTCTGAAATCCTATTTTTTGGACGAGATAAAAATTTTGGAAAAACGGTTGGGAAAGTGTATAGAGCTACAAGGAGATTATATTGAAAAATAGAAAATTATTTCAAATACAAATTTCAGTGAAACTTTTTCTTATTATGTTATTATAAAAAAACTATTCAGAACTAATTATTTTGAATTAAGAAAATGACATAACACAAACTCGTAGGTTAGAGAAAATTTTTGAATATCTTTTATTTTGTTTTTAGTTGTACAAAATCGTATTTAAATTGTTCTTAAACTTTTAGTTATACTGAACGCAATGATACTAAACTGAAAAATAAACTTTTGCACTATTTTTAATTCAATCTAATTATGCAATTCAACTATAGTTAAAAGTCATTAATAATTTATGTTCAAAAATGCGATGCAAATGAAATTTGTATTATTAGAATATGAATTTTGAATGGAAAGTTAGTAAGCATTTTAAATTATTACGCAGAGATAAATTCTTACAAAATTTTTTTCTTTTCTTTGAATCTTAAGACATTTTGGAAACTTTAATGAAATAATTGAAGTTATTAATGTTGTTGAAGTTTTCGTTAATATTTCTCTTTATAAAATGATTAATGCTTTAAGGGAGATTATATAAATTTGTAATGAATTTTGTTCCTCAAACTTAAGCAGACCCTTTTGTTATTTTTCTTTAACAACTCATAGAATTAGATGTAGGTTAGTTGTTGTACACATGGGAAAATAAATTTTTGAGGACTAATTAACAACTGGCATAAAACACATGATGTGCCGATGACATTAAAATACGTTATTGTATTTGTGATTTAAACATCTGCCATAAGTTTATTTTACTATACATTTCGATTTAATTTGAAAGGTTATTACCGTAAAGATAAAAGAAAATTCTGTATGAAAATAATAAATTTTATTAAAATAAGTAATTTGGAACAGTTTTTATTAACACGTATTTGGTTTCAACTCCGGTATTTTTAGAGACTTTTGTCCAAAATTTAAATTTTTCTCATAATCACTCCTATTTTTATTCCCTAAAATTACTATTTTACTTTGTCGAACCTCAGTGCTTCTTTAAGCAAGTGGGTTATGGTCAGTGTAACACCTAAATCAGATTTATAAAAATCATATATTGGGTTGGTGCAAAAGTACTAACGTTTTTTTACATATACAATTAAACATTTTTTTTTTAATTTGTATTATTTATTTAATCAATTATATAATTTCCATCCGTTCTTATAACCTCCTCCCATCTTTCTATCAACTTATTAATACCATTAGTGTAAAATTCCTTAGATTTTGATGCGAAATATGTAGAAAGGGATATTTTTACCTGCTCTATTCTATCAAATTTTTTGTCATTAAAAAAATTTTGCAGTGATCGGAATAAATGAAAATCGGAAGGAGCAAGATCTGCAGAATACGGTGGATGCTTGATAACATCCCAATTCAGCTTGTGTTGGGTCATCATAGCCACATGTGGTCGCGCGTTTTCGTGATGAAACACTACCCCTATTCTGTTTACCAATTCTGGTCTTTTTGAAGGACGATGTTCAATTTGGATAATTGCTGACAATATCGTTCTGCTGTAATTTTCTGATTGCATTCCAAGAGTTCAAAATACACAATACCCTTACAATCACACCAAACACAAAGCATAACTTTTTTTTGATGGATTTCGGCTTTCGAAGTTGTTAATGGGGCTTATCCAGGTATAGCCCAATGTCTATTTCTTGTCACGTTGTTGTACACGACCCATTTCTAATCTACCGTTACCAAACGATGCAAAAAAGGTTCATGTTTTTGTCTCGCACTCAAAGCAACGCACGTTGAAACACGATCCAATAAATTGGCAGCCTACAATTGATGAGGTATCCAAACGTCGTACCGCGAAACCATCCCCATACGCTTCAAATGCCTTAATACGGTTGTATGGTTGACTCCCATCATCAACGCGATCTCCCTGGTGGTAAGACGTGGATTGGTGTCAATTAAGACTTTTAACTTGTCCTCATCAGACTTCAATGGCCGCCCGGTACGTGGTTGACCAATTAGTGAAAAATCCCCAGATCGGAATTTTGTAAACCATCTTTGTGCTTGCCGAACTTTGATTACGTCTGCTCCATACACTTCGCAAATGTTTTTGGTTGCCACACTCGCGGTATTGTCTTTACGGAATTTATAAAGTAAATAAAGACGTAAATGCACTTTATCGACCGACATTTTGAAAAAATACAAGGGCTCTTCACTGTACTCTGGCCAGGCCAAAACTGAATAGAAAGTAGAGGGAAAGCATCCTTTATACAATGGAATCATTTAAAAGAAGGTACATTCATCATTTCTGAAGAAAATTTTTTTTTACCTGATCATAAAAAACGGGCATAACTTTCGCACCTACCCAATATAATTTTTGGTAACGATTAATTAAATGTCTTCTTCTAAAGCATAATTGGTTGGCAACTAAGTGATAGCGGATTTTAAATAAGACCAATAATTCAAAATTTTTACCTAAAAATATAACTTTAAGAAATTAGGTATAGTCAGTTTTTGGCGATGACCCTTTGCCATCTTTCAGGCAGTGTCATAATTCCGTGTTCGTAAAACTTATTACTTTTGCTAGCAAAAAAACTGAATTAAATGTGATTTTACATCATCAGCGTCATTAAAAATTTTACCATTTAATGAGTTCTGCATGGAACGAAATAAATGGTAGTCTGAAGGCGCTAGTTTAGGGCTATATGGTGGATGTGACAACACTTCCCAACCTAATTCCAATAATTTTTGGCGAGTTACCAAAGATGTGTGCGGCTTTGCATTGTCATGCAGGAATACCACACCCTTATAATTTGCCAATTATGGCCGCTTTTCTTGAACTGCATTGCTCAGTTTGACGAGTTGTTGAACGAACAAGGGTCATTCAACAAGTACTTAGCCTCACCACCCGATAGAACTGCTGTCACAAAAAAAATTTACCATCTTGCAGTACATTTTTTTAGTAGCCTACTGTCAAAGTTTCAGTCGATTCCCTTCATTAGTTTTGTTTTGAGAGCCTTTGAAAGCGAGCGTTTCGGTTGGTTGCACAAAAATGGAAAAAGAACAATATCGTTCGGTGATTAGATTCTTGTTTTTGGAAGGGAAAACGCACAGCGAAATCAAAGATCGCTTGGATGCTGTGTATGGTGACTCTTCTCCTTCGATGGCGACCGTCAAGAATTGGTTCAACGAGTTTGTTCGTGGCCGCACGTCGGTTTTTGATGAGCCACGCCCTGGTGCCCCAAAAACGGCTGCTGCGGTGGAAAACGTTAAAAAAGTCCACGATCTCGTGTTGGCAGACCGTCGATTGAAGGTTCAAGAGATAGCTGAGACTGTGGGCATCGCAGTAGGAACGGTGCATCATATTCTACACGAAGAACTGGGCATGAGAAAGCTGTCGGCGCGATGGGTGCCGCGTTTGCTCACACCGGAAAACAAGCGCAACCGTGAGACCACATCGGCGACGTGTTTGGCGCTGTTTCAGCGCAATCCAGCGGAGTTCTTGCGTCGTTTCGTGACCGTCGACGAGACATGGATTCACTGGTACACACCAGAGACTAAGGAACAGTCGAAACAGTGGACTTCACCCGGCGAACGTGCTCCGAAGAAGGCGAAGACTGTTCGATCGGCCGGAAAGGTGATGGCCACCGTTTTCTGGGATTCACAAGGTGTGATCCACATCAATTACCTCGAGAAGGGTAAAACAATCACGGGGCGCTACTATGCTGACTTATTGGGCCGATTTGACGTCGAATTGAAGAAAAAGCGGCCCCGCTTTGCGAAGAAAAAAGTGCTGTTCCACCACGAAAACGCGCCGGCTCACACCTCCGCCGTCGCCATGGCCAAATTGGTCGAATTGCGCTACGAATTGCTGCCCCATCCACCGTACTCTCCAGATTTGGCCCCCTGTGACTACTTTTTGCTTCCAAACCTGAAAAAATCACTCGCCGGGAATAGATTTGGGTCGAATGAGGAGGTCATCGTCGCCACGGAGGCCTATTTTGCTTCCCTCGAGAAAATGTATTTTTTGGACGGGTTAAAAAAGTTAGAGCATCGCTGGGCCAAGTGTATTGAGCTTGAAGGAGATTATGTGGAAAAATAAATTGCCACCTTTCCAAAATTTTCGTTTTTCTTTTGTAGGCTAAGTACTTGTTGAATGACTCTCGTACATGGTGGAATAAATCGTTTGATTTCTTGGTAGTTGTAAACTATCCACTTTCCGTCGCCAGTTATCATAAATAACCAAGCCAAGCTGTTTTAATTTTTTTTCAATGCATGGATGCCATACATTGAGCTTCTCTACAATCTCACGTGTTGTGCTGTGGAGATCTGAATCTATAATGGACTTGATATAGGTCTCATCAACTTCAACTGGGGCCGTCCAGAACGAAATTTATTAAACCAATTTTGAAACTGCCCTACTTTAAAGGCTTCATTCCCATATACGGCACATAACTTCTTGTGTACCTGCGATGCGTTCTTGCCTTTTCGGAAATAATACAATAAAATATGTCTAAAAATGCACGTCTTGTCCTTCCATTTTAAAATACGGATGAAAACAAAACTAAATAGAGATAAACGATACAATTTTTTACTAAATTAAAGGCGGAAGTCCAAACAACAAGAAATAATATAGGTTATGTGCTTTGAACACGTTGACATAACAAGAGAATGAGCTAATACCATCTATTGACAAAATCCCCAATTACTCAGTTGCCAACCCAATAATTATATAGAATTATTTAGTAAATATATTTAATAGTAAATAGAGAAAAGAATAATTATTATTATCCTACATCTTCGTGAGTATTATTTGCTCTGTTCACGGTCAATTGTGTAAGCTTATTATTAAGTGTATTTAAAAAAAAATTTTTTGAGAAAAAATTTTACATACTGTTGAGATGAATTAATTTCACTTGCAATTATTTTTAAGTTATTATATAGATTCAAAACAAAACTAAGTAGGCAGTAATTAGAAAATGTGGTTTTCGTTTATAGAATAATAAGAAAAATTTATTGTACGATTGTATGTCGAAGTGAAAGTGTGCTCCGAAAAATAAATTAAACTACCACTGCCAAATTGGTGTGTTTGTTGTTTATTTGTCAAATCAGTATGTTTAACTGGAGATCATCAAAATTTTACTACAGGTTATGGGCCCAGAGTTGTCGTAAGTCAGAATCTCCAGTTAAGGACAACGAAAGCAGAAAATCGACAGGACAAACAGCACGCAGGAGCAACCTAACCTCCAAATTCACCGGCAAACTTTCATCGACAGTCAGAGCAGCCGTCGTAAGCGTCACCGAACTATAAGTCTGAAAATTTTATAACTAGTCTGAAAAATTGAAATTGTAAAGTCAGTTTGAAAAATGGACACAGTCAAGTCAAAGTTAGAAACACTAAGTGAAGATTCAGAAGGCAAGGTTAATTATGCGTCCTGGCGCTTAAAATTAAACTTAGTCTTAAAAACAAAAGATGTGTATAAAGTCGCAATCGGCACAAACGTCAAACCAGCTGGTGCCTCAACTGATGAAACTGTGAAAGCATGGGGCAAACAAGATCTCGAGGGCCAAACACTCATCGCACTCAACATGAGCAGTCAGATAGCCAGCAAACTCGCGCACTGTGTGACTTCAAAACAGATGTTGGACAAAATCATCAACCTGTACGGAACTAAAACTGAAGTGACCAGAGAGACATTGCGACAGAAATTCTTCTCATTTGTCTACAACGAGACAAAGTCAGCTGCTGAAAATTGCATGGACATCACCGCCATTGCCGAGGAACTAGCAAATGACATTGATCCAATTCGTCCAAGTTGGGTGATATCGAGGATCCTGGGTGTGCTGCCACCCAAGTTGGCACACTTCAGGACATCATGGGACAATGTTGATGCAGGACAGCAGACAGTGGAAAGACTAGTTGAACGACTCAGACTTGAGGACGAGAGGCTGAAAGAAAATGGAAATGGACATCAAACAAGCAATCAGAATGCACTTGTCACCAAGCATCACAACAAGAAAGGACAGCAACCAATGAGCAAGAGTGAGGCCAATCGAAAATCTGTTTCAAGTGTGAGAAGAATGGACACTTTGTGAGGGAATGCAAAGGCAAGCCAACACCAAAGTTCTTAGAATATTGCAAACGCAATTACGCCTGCAACAAGTGCGGAAAGAAGGGACACTTCAAAAATGAATGCAGATCACGTTCCAGTGAGCGGAGTAACCAGTCACCATTGGCACTTCTGAACACATCCCATGACACAAACTCATTGCTGAGCAGCAATTTAGTGAGCAAGGACGAATGTTGGTTCCAGGACTGTGGGGCGAGCCAACATATGTCATCACACCGCAAGTGGTTCACCGACATGGTAGAACTGGACAAGCCTATTCTCATCCTGATTGGAGATGGCACTCAGCTAGATGGCGCTGCTGTTGGAAATGTGAAATTGGAAGCATATGATGGCCAGAAATGGAAGGAAGTGGTTCTCAAAAATGTTTTGTACGTGCCAAGTCTCGGATTTAACCTCGTCTCAGTGGGGCAAATCCTGGATAAAGGTTTTCAACGAAAGGCTGACCACAAAACGTCAAAATTTGTCAACCCAAGGACAAATAAAGTAGCTGTCATGGCAGAACGAGAGGGCAACCTATTCAAGATGCTACTGAGGAGAGAAAAGAAAGTTGAATGCACTTTTATCACGTCAATCAGGACATAGCATGAGAGACTGGCGCATCAAAACATAAAGTACGTGAAAAACATTTTGAAAAGTCAAAATGTGAATTATGTGGACGACTGGGATGGCACCAACTGCATAGGCTGTGACTATGGGAAGCATCATCGGATCTCTCACCCTGCAAACCCGAAGAAAGCGAAACAACCCCTGGACCTGGTGCACGTGGACATGGGTGAAATGGACGTTCCTTCTCTCGGAAACGCAAAGTACTTTCTCCTATTTAAAGACGACTACACATATAATCGCACGATATACTTCATGAAGTCCAAAGACGAAGCTTCAAGCAAACTTGAAAAGTACATCAACCTGGTAGAAAATCAATTCGGGAGGAAAATAAAGAAACTCAGATCAGACAACGGAACCGAGATAAGGAACGCCCAAACAAGAAAGATGGTAGAAGAAAGAGGAATTTTCCACACAGTCACAAACACCCACACACCAGAGCAAAATGGAAGGATCGAGAGGGAAATGCGAACCATCGTAGAAGCCACTCGTACAGCGATTCACTCCAACGGACTAGACAAGAGACTATGGGCGGAGGCAGCAAACTACGCAGTCTTCACCATCAACCAGACTGGCACAACCTCCGTTAAAGGAAAGACATCAGCACAACTTTGGTTTGGACGACAGGTCGACATCAGCAAGCTGCGTGCATTCGGATGTGAGTGCTACGTACTCAAACCAAATCACAAGAGAGGAAAGATGGATCGCAAGTCTGAAAAAGGAATCATGATAGGCTACGAATGGGACTCACCGTGTTATAGAATTTACTTTCCAAGCACAGGAAAAATCGTCAGCTCAGACAACGTAATTTTCCATGAAGCCAAGCCTGAAGCAAGACCAAGGACAGAACTGAGCTACTCAAGCCCGCAAGAAGTGACTGATGAAGAAAAAGAAGCGGAGGCTTGAAAAAACAAGCCCGCAAGAAGTGACTGCTAAAGAAAAAGAAGCGGTCTGAAACAAGCTCCAAGAGTCTGGAACGAGGAAGTGTCAGGAAAATTTGAGGAACTTGGACTGCAGAGCACTGACGATGATCCTTGTGTTTATTATAATCAGGATAGGAGCATCCTGATGACACTCTTCGTAGATGATGGGCTTATCGCAGGAAAGGACGTGACTGAAATCTACAAGCTGTTGAAGAAAATTAGTCAAATATTTGAAATCACCTACAGTGAGACCGTGCAAGAGGAATTTTCATATCTGTGAGCCAACCCAGGTACACGATGAAGATGCTCGAGAAGATGCAACATGCCGACTGCAACCCCGTCTCAACTCCCATCGACATTGGAGCTGCGAAAGAAGTCATGGAGAAACCGAATGTCCAAGCAACAGCCACCAAAGCACCTTACCAAGAGGCAATTGGTAGCTTGCTGTATCTTGCGACAATCTCCAGGCCAGACATTAGTTTTGCGGTAAATCTTCTCAGCAGATTCTGTGCACGAGTATTCAAGTATCTGAGAGGCACGATGAACAGTGGAATCTTCTTCAATGGAGACAACAAAATTGAAGCTTACTCTGATTCGGACTTCGGAGGAGATCGAGAGACTATGCATTCGACGACTGGAGTGCTACTCATGCGAGGTGGACCACTGGTGTGGTACTCGCAAAAGCAACGACTAGTTGCAACTTCCACAGCCGAAGCCGAGTACCGGGCAGCAGTATCTGCCATTGATGACGTTTGTTGGATAAGAAGAATCGCTCGTGAGCTCAAAATTCTGCAGACTGATGAGCCCACTGACCTCTACGTGGATAACAGATCTGCAATCTACATGCTCAAGAATGCTCACAAAGGCAAAACCAATAAAGGCAAGAAACACATTGAAATTCCCCGTAAGTATATCCAACAGCACATCGACAAAACTGTAAGTCCATAACCAATTCGAAGTGAACAGCAATTAGCTGACATGTTTACAAAATCATTGAGTAAGAAAATCTTTGCAAATCTACGCAGTGAATTAATTCAGGAGGAGTGTTGAGATGAATTAATTTCACTTGCAATTATTTTTAAGTTATTATATAGAGTCAAAACAAAACTAAGTAGGCAGTAATTAGAAAATGAAGTTTTCGTTTATAGAATAATAAGAAAAATTTATTGTACGATTGTATATCGAAGTGAGTGTGCTCCGAAAAATAAATTAAACTACCACTGCCAAATTAGTGCGTTTGTTGTTTATTTGTCAAATCAGTGTGTTTAACTGGAGATCATCAAAATTTTACAACACATACAGATATACTAAAAAGAATTTTCTTTTTAATTTTCAACTAATAAAAGAAAACATCTTTAAGCCTCACGAAGATGTCCAAGACATTCTGCATGACGAACAAATATTCCGACAAATATCAACTCAGTTGCCCATAAGTCCACCTCCTAAGTTTTTCACTCCTTCCGAAGTTAAATTCACAATAGAACACCTTTCCAATAAAAGAGCCCCAGGATATGACCTAATAACTTCAGAAATCCTGAAACAAATTTCCAAAAAAAACCCTCGTCCTTATAACCTATATTTATAATAGTATCCTCCGCACATCATTTTTTCCTTCCCTGTGGAAGTTTTCCATAATTAAGATGATCCCAAAACCCAATAAGCCCAAAAATCTTCCTACCTCATATAGACCTATAAGCCTCCTTCCCATGTTATCAAAAATCCTAGAAAAATTAATCCTAAAACGCCTTTATCCCATTTTTGAAACCGAGGGTGTCATTCCTCAGCATCAGTTTGGATTTCGACCTGAGCATTCCACTATCCAGCAGTGTCATCGCGTAGTCGACTACATAGCGTGTTCGCTAGAGCGAAAGGAATACTGCCCAGGCGTGTTTCTTGACATTTCGCATGCTTTCGACCGTGTATGGCACCCTGGATTGCTTTGGAAGTTGCAGCGAGTCCTACCCTCGAGTTATTTCCACATCCTTAAATCTTATCTCTCAGACCGATATTTTCAGGTAGCTGAAAATATGGAGTACTCTGACATTTATCCAATTTCCGCCGGTGTCCCCCAAGGAAGTATCCTAGGTCCTATCCTATATAACATTTATACCCATGACATTCCTTGCCACAACAACATCCTAACCGCAACATATGCTGACGATACAGCCATCCTGACACATCACAAAGATCCTTCCACAGCCATTAGTATCCTTCAGAACCATATCCACTCCTTAGAAACTTGGTTCAAAAGGTGGAGAGTGAAGGTAAATGAGCAAAAATCTGCTCATGTAACTTTCACACTCTGCCGAGAACAAATTCCCGACATAACCCTAAACGGCAGTATTATTCCACAAAAAAATAGCGTACGTTACCTTGGACTTATATTCGACAAACGGTTAACCTGGAACCTTCATACGAAAACTAAAAGACGTGAACTTAACGGACGATACAAACAATTCTTACGTCTCCTAGACAGCAAATCGAAACTTACAACAACAAGTAAACTATTACTGTACAATACGGTTCTGAAACCAATATGGACATATGGTCTAGAACTTTGGGGTTCGACTAAGCATTCCAACTCCCTTCCAATCCAATCCCTACAATCCCGAATCCTTCGTAAAATTGTCAATGCCCCCTTTTATGTGCGAAACACTGTTATCCACCGTGACCTAAATGTTCCATTTGTTCGTGAACTATGCATCTCCCGATATAAAAAATTCCATTCGCACCTATCCTTCCACCCTAATCCTTTAGGAAGGGAACTTTTCACTCCCACCCTTCCAGTATACACCCATCGACGTTTAAAACGGCGATGGCCGAGAGATTATTTAAAATTATAAAATAAAATTACCCTGTTCTGAGGTAACATCGATGGGTGTTTTCCTCCACATGTCTTCATGTCCTTGTATATTCCCATAAAAAATCTGCTTGTTACTAGCATAAGTAGTTGTAGATATCATTTAAAATTAAAAAAAAAAAAAAAAAAAAAAAAAAAAAAAAAAAAAAAAAAAACTAATAAAAGACAATTTCTAAAATATTGTAATAAAAGTTGAGTCTTAAAGTTAAGATTATGGAGAGTGAAAAAAACATTTTCTTTAGGCAAAAACCTATTGTGTTTCTTTTTAAATTAAATAATCGACTTTTTCAACAACAAAAAACTAGCTCGATTATTATTAATCCAATATTAACGGAAAAATATCCTGCCAATTCGTACTTTTTTAGACTGAATTTTGTTACTATAAATATCATCGAGTATGCGAAACCTTCCTTTAACCTGATTAGTTGATTGCTTAACCAGTTTATTATAAATTTTTCAAGAAAGTTCCATAAAGTATTGCCAGTTTATACTAAAATCACTTACAGTATTCTGTCCGCATACAAGGGTGAGTGAAATTATTGACTGCTCTCTGCTGTTCTTATGAAATATGCAAAAAAGAATTTATATCACTTTGATAGCATTTTTGACAAAAAATTAAATTATGATTCTTGGCTTCTATTTTTGGATAGATTACCATATCTAGATTTTTTTGGTTATTGCAGGTACCATCCTTATTTAGTCTGTCCAGATTTTACAGATATCATAAAGACATGTACAAGATACCTTTATTAAGATTGAGCCGGCACCGAAAATCTTGGCCTGCACATATATGAAGGCAAAACAAAGTACATGGTGGCAGCTTTAGTATCGAAGACAGAAGCAGATAGGAGATTATAGCTTTGAAGGAGTTAACTCATTTTCCTACTTGAGGTCAACGACAACATGAAGCAATAAATTTGCAAATCTTTGAGCGAAATAATTTATACTGACTGAAGCACTCGCAGCCAACCTACGAGAGCTTCAGTAAGTATAAATTATTTTGCTTAAAAATCAAACTAATCTTTTTAGTTGTCATCTATTCTTAGAAAATTTAGGTCCGCAGCAAAAACCGCTGCAAACTCTTACCAGCGTTTAAGAGGAGAATGCTTTGAAGCATTTTTGGCTTCTACATAAGAATGGACAATTCTGGAGCCTATTTGACGAAGATAACCTGAAGCGTTATCGCGATCGTCTGATTTTAGATAAAATGAAGGGCAATACGCTGCAGCAAGCTAGACACTTAATAGGCTATGATGGTCTAGATACTTAAGAAAAAGCGTGTGCATTTGAAGGACCAGTTAATATAAAGGAAAAATTATAAATTTAGCAGAATAGTTAAATTTTGGGCTGTTCGAAAAATAATTTCATTTTTTTTAATAAACTTTCTGGCAGTAGCATGATTATTGACATTTCAATTAAACGTTTTATAGTCTAAAAATTTTTGTAGAGACCGGAACAGAAGATAATCGGAAGATGCTTGGTCTGGAGAGTATGGTGGGTATAGCAGTATATCCCATCCAAGCTCTAAAAGCTTTTGCCGAGTGGTCAAACTTGTATTTGGTTTTGCATTATCCTGTTGGAATACTATACCTTTCCTATTGACCAATTCTGGCCTTTTTCTTTAAGTGAATCATTCAGTTTGTCCAACTGATGATAGTACACTTCAGAAGAAGAAACGATTCCTTTGAAATCCCATCAAATAGATAGCATAACCTTTTCTTGATGAATATTGGCTTTCGAAGGGCTTTGAGCTGGTTCATATTTTCTACTCCAGGATCTTTTGCTCTTATCATTATTGTAGACAATTCATTTCTCGTCCCCAGAAGATTAGGAACCCATATGCCGAGCATTGAGTTTAAACCTAGCCGTTTCAAATGATCATAAATGGTCGAATTTGATAAATTTAATCTCTCAGCGATCGCACGGGTTGTTATTCGCCAGTTTGCATAAATTAATACCTTTATTGTGTCTTCGTCAGCTTCAACTGGCCTTCCAGAACGTGGTGCATCTTCGAGATCAAAATTGGCGGATCGAAATTTTGCAAACCAGTTTCGGTATTGGCGCTCACTTAACACATCTTCTCCATACACATTGGATAATTTTTTTCTTGCTTGAACAGCATTTTTATTTTTTCTATAGTAAAAAAGTAAAATATGCCGAAAATGCTGTTTTTCTCTTTCCATATTTAAAAGTGTATCAACCAAAAACTACTATGCAGAATCAATTTTTTTACAAGCAAATCTTGCCATATGAGCTATCAAAATACATATGATTATACAGCTTAAGTGTGAAGTTAGTTGTGAAAAAATACAATTTATTTCTCTGTTGGGAAACAACGAAATTACTTTTCGAACAACCCAATAATTAAAAATGTTTTTTTACATTGAAATTTATTCAGTACTTAATTAAACATTTGATTTGAAGAACAATTAGTACAGCCTATACTGAAAAGAGAAACCCAACTTTCACATCTATTGTCAGCGTCACCTATTAGAAAACAATCGCATATAAGCGAGTGTCGAAAATTAATATTAGTCTTCTATTGGGAAAATTTTGCTAGTCACAAGTACTGACAGAAGTAAAATATAACCTCTAAATATTCAACAACAATACTGAGTTTATTCAGTTTGTCAACGTGAAGTGAGTGAATGTGATTCGTACAACCTTTGAATTTGATAAATATTACATAATGTCTAAAAATTGGACCTATAACGATGGTAAAGCATTAATAAAAATTTATGCCAACCGAAAAGAGGAATATTTCAAAATGAGAAATAAGAAACATTTTTGGGAAAATATATTGACAGATTTAGAGGCGTTTAATATTCTGGTATGTAATAATAAAAATTTAATTTTATTCTCCGCAAGGACAGATAACCAGATTACTTTTATTTAAAGGAGACTGTAACAACAACGCAAAATATAGAAGTAAAATAGCGTAGTCTCTACCGGGCCTTAAAATATACGAAAGACAGTGGCACAGGGACGAGTGCTTCGAAATTTCTATACCTTAGTGAAATGAAGGAAATATTTCAGAGTGACCCAGGAATATCATCACCACATTCAGTGTCTGTAGGAGTAGAAAGTTCTCCAACACCAGCACCTACGTTAGGAAAAAAACATTCATCTGAATCGTCATCATCAATATGTCTGCAGTACCACAAGCTGAAACGAAAACCAAGGAAAAGGTTAAGAACAAGCGTAAGAACGAATTTTAGAAATTAAAAGTAAATATTACGCAGATAAATTAGAAATAAAAAATAAAAACTTAAGTTATTAGAAGAATATATCACCAAAAAATAAAATGATAGGACTGAAACTCATTCTACACTTTTAAATATATTAAATAAGTTAAATTAAGAAATTTTATGTATGTGATATATTTATTATTTTTATTTTTGTTAGACAAGGAGGCATTTATTTACAATTGAGAGTATTATAATAAATATGAAGTTACATAAATACATCATTTAAGTTTAAATTAATTTAACAATCCATTATTATCCAAAAATATGACACTTCAACATAACCAACGAATCCGCTAAGCCATCTATTTTCATTTTGGGAACTAAAATCCCCCTACCGTAAATTGTATGCGTAACTACTCATGCGATCTACTCATTTGTATGAGCAAGAGTAGCGGCGAGTAGCTAGAAGTACTTGTGAGGACCAAAATTTTCCCAATGGAAGACAGCTAATATTAATTTCCAAAAACTGTCATACAAATGAGTTTCTAATATTTAAAAAATTGAAATATTTTTAGGACATTACACTGCCATGAGAAAACCAACTTCTCGGAAAATTATAATCCAACTGTTTGTGAATTGAATAATTACTAAACAATTATCAAATTAAAACTAAAAAAACCGCACAGAAGTTGTGAGAAAATTAATATTATTGATTTATTCAATGAGGATTTATTTTATTTTCACAAAATAAATGCTTCAATTTATTTATAGAAATTACATAACTGTTGGCAAAAATTGGGTTAAATCATTGGGAGATATAAGGTAAATGCAAAATGAAAGTATTAAATTGTAAATAAATTCAGTAATCGTAAAAAATTTCAAATGAAATAAATTTCATTTCTTTTAAATCCGATTTAACAATTATAATTTTCTGGTAATGTGCTAAAATATTTGGAATCGCAACCCTCGTTATTGGTAATAGAACTAATAATAAGAAAATTTCAACCCTCGTTTTTTGCTAAATGACGGCGTGATCAGAAAACAAGCAATTTTCTTATTGGAAAATTCTTTTATATCATGGAACACCTTCAATTTTTTGCCAATAAAGACGAACGAGTAGAATGCAGAAATCCGTAAGGGCTAAAAAGAATTGGAAACAGGCATGATGGTTATACAGGTGGGAGTAAGGAAGTAGTCTATAAAAATCAGAACAATGGAATTCATCATTTCTGCCTGAAGGAGCTTTTCTGCTCTTCTAAATATGCTCCAGTTTTTTTAATGCTTATTTGGAAATTTCCTTTGTTTTCCTTTGTGAAAAATCTTTAAATTTGATATCGAAATGCAAAAAAAAAAATATAAAAAGAAAAGGTCAATACACGGGAAAATAATTTTTTTCTGCCTTACTTTATTTTAGATTATTTCTAAGTTTTCTAAAAGTCAAAATTTTCCACAGTTTATTATTGTGAAATGTTATTCAGAGAATTTTTTCTTTCGCAAAGGATATAAAAAAAAGTATGAAGGGAATTAAGGTATGAGAATATTATCAATGATAAAATATGCTATATTAAAACTTATGTACAATATTTTATATAAAAAAATTATGCAATAAGGTGTGATTTTTTAAAAGTGTATTTGGTAGATAAAAATGGGGAAAAAAATGGCAAGAATATAATCAGACAGGAAAAACTTCCAAACCGAAAAATCACTAAGTCTTGAACGTTGGGATAAAAGCTTTAATATAGATTCTGATGGAGCTGATTAAATTTAGGGTTGAAAATAATTTACTGCTATGCCCAAATTTTTACATTAATAGAGTTTTAAATACTGACCTCAGTTGATTTTGGGAATTATTAAAAAAAAAGCTTAATTGCTTACGCGATCATTTTAAAACGAATCTCTTTAATTAAAATTAAAGTTACGATTTTTAGTTTTTACACCTTGTACGTGTATTCGATGAAAATTTTTATTTCAATTTTTTTTATTAAAAATTTTTATTTAATTTTTCGAACATTCAAACTGTTAATACGTATAACGATTTTATGAATTTCTCTTTAGGTGTGTACTCTATTAACCCTTATGTTTGATGAAATTTTTGCTAATTCTATAAAAGGACTAGTGCAGGAATGAAAAAAAATAGATAGGTTTTTATTGAAGGAAGGATACTAAATATGAAAAAACGTACTGTATTTGAAAAAGTTTAACATATTACATCGGATGATGTTTGAAGAAATTCCAAACTACTAACATAGTATTATGTACTCAAAAAACTATGCAAACAGAAAATGAACAATTTTTCATAGTGGCTTTCTCAATATTTGCATTCAAACCTTTTAGTGCATATTCGAATTGAAACATTTTCAACTAACCGGATTTATTCTAGAATAAAATGCAAAACAGAAATGGAAATATTTGGCAAAATTAATCAAATATTGTAGAATAGTTTTTAAAAATAAAATTAAAAATAGTTCAAAAATTAAGTTTGAATTTGAATTTTTTATGTAGACAATGATATAATTTTTATTAAAATCGTGAAAGAGTTTTAAGTTGTCAAAATAAAACGAAATATTTACATATAATCTTTGATGTATAATTTTAGTTAATAAGAATTTTTCCTCTGTGACCAATAACTAATATTCAGCCAATTATTGTTGTTATGAGTATCTGCTAGTATATGTTATTTTTGGTTATTTTTAAGTTACTTCAATTGAAAAGTGTTTGAATATATGCTCTTCTACATCGTGCATTCGGCAGAGCAATATTATTTTTATCTTACATAATATCTCAACTAATTCCAGAATTAAATATAAAATAGCAGATTCGTGTAAGTTAAAGGATTCCAGTTCTGTAATGGTAGTGTGTCCTTGATATTTTAACTGACGTCTTCTTTCATAAAATATACGAAGTCTGTTCAAAAAATATCGCGAATTTTGTGTTTTCTATCCAAAAATTATTTATTTATTCATGAATATCTATTTTGTCCCTTTCAAAGTAATCCCCACCAGATATTATACAATTATGCCAACGTTTTTTCCAATCCTCGAAGCACTTCAAAAATCAATTTTTCTGATCTTGTTCAGCTCCTCCTTCGATGCCGTTTTTATCTCCTCAATCGTAGCGTAGCGTCGTCCTTTCATGAGGCTCTTCAGAACAAGAAAAAGTCACAAAGGGCCAGATCTGGGGAATATGGTGGCTGCGGCATTATTAGTGTGTTGTTTTTGGCCAAAAATTCACGCACAAACAACGATGCGTTCCTGGCGGATTGCTTCGCACAACTTGCGCATAACTTACAGGTAATATTCCTTATTGACCGTTCTCCCTGTGGCAAGAACTCATAATGTACCACGCCCTTGCAATCAGAGTTGTAAGCAAAACCTTCACTTAAGCAAAAACCTTCGCAGGGGCGTTATCTTGGTGCAAAAGCCAATTTTTGTTCTTCCACAAATCCGAGCTTTCCGTGCGTGATTTTTGTTCAGCTACTTCTTCGATGCAGACTTTATCTCCTCAATCGTAGCGTAGCGTCGTCCTTTCTTGGAGCTTTGCAGTTTCGGATATAAGAAAAAGTCATAGGGGGCCAGATTTGGGGAATACGGTGGCTGCAGCATTATTAGTGTGCTGTTTTTGGCCAAAAATTCGCGCACAAGCAACGATGCGTGAGCAGAGGCGTTATCATGGTGCAAAAGCCAATTTTTGTTCTTCCACAAATCCGGGCGTTTCTGGCGGATTATTTCATGCAACTTGCTCATAACTTGCAGGTAATATTCCTTATTGACCGTTCTACCCTGTGGCAAGAACTCATGATGTATCACGCCCCTGTAATCGAAGAAAACTGTAAGCAAAACCTTCACATTCGATCGAACTTGCGCACTTTTTTCGGTCTTGGCTCGTGTGGCAGCTTCCATTGGATGATTGTGCTTTGGTTTCTATATCATAACCATAAACCCACAATTCGTCACCAGTTATGACTCTTTGGAGCAAATGTGGGTCTTCGCGGAGTCCAACAGCTCCTTAGCAATGTTAATGCGATGCTGTTTTTGGTCGAAAATGGGCAAAAATCGAAGACGAGCCAAAACACGTGCAAGTAAAGCAGCTGTCAAAAATTAACAGAACATTCAAAATGGCCGAACTTATCAGCATAAGTGAGAGATATGAGTATCAACATAACGCCACAAAAAATCGAAAATCGAATATACGTAACCCACGGAAATTCAAAATTCGCGATAATTTTTGAACATACCTCGTTTTATATTTTCATAGGACCTTCCTCATTTATACGGATTAACAATCGCGATGCCCTAAGCCCGAAGAGGTATATTTTATGAATGATAATGCTGCAGAACTTTTCTTATTGCATGAGTCATCATATATTCTTCTTCAGCCTATATTAGTCAACTTCTAAATTTAAGCCTCTTCAAATTTTATCTGTGATGTCCTCTCTTGCACTCCTTGCATCGCTAGGTCTATATTGTAAAATCTTTTTGGTCTATTTGATCAGTTTCGTGCCCATAGGTTTTAACAGAGAGGATAAGCACATATCCTTCTGAGATTCATGGGTATCTTTTTGTTTTTAATTATGAAACAAAAGTTGCCATAGGCAAGCTAATCCTCCTGGTAATTTCCTCTGTCTGGCTTTCTCGTTCTTATTTAATCATGTGTCCCAGATAAACATACCCGTTAACATTTTCCAGCATGGTGTTATTGATCGTGATCTATAAGTTATCGGGACTCATAATTTTGGTTTTATAAAGATTCATTGTTAGTCCAACTAAATAAGACATTTTTTTCAGGTCCTACAATATTATTCTGAGTTCTTCTGAAATGCTGTCTCTCTGTCTTATGCCTCTACTGATCTGACCCCTTCCCGTAGTCCAGTTATCTCCTATCCTTATTCTAAAGGGACCATACTGGCTTTATCCGTTGCTCCTGGTACATCCCATGTCTCGATGGAGTCAAAAGCTATCTGAGAGTCTACAAATGAATGGAATATTGCATTTGATCGATCAAATTGAATGTGATCAATCGTGCTTAAACTCTTTCTAAATCCTGCTTTTTCAACGGGTTGGTAAAAGTCGTGTTTTTGTGTAAGTCGTAACGTTATAACTTTTTTTATCAGTTAGCATAAGATGGCTAAGAAACTGATCGGTCTGTAGTTTTCCAAAATAAGGTAGTTTCAGTGTTATGCCAAGATCCGGGAATATTTCCCTCTTTTAAGCATTTATTTAGAAGCACCGTAAGCGCAGTTTCCAAAATCTCTCCTCCAGCTTTAAGCAGTTCACTTGTAATTCTTCTGGCGCCTTACAATTTGTTTAGGGCAGCTCTCATTTCTGATTTATCAACGGGTTGTAGCTCTTCAGAATGTCCATTTAGAACGGCTCGTTTTTGGCAATCCATGTATCGAGATGATGGAGTTGGCTAACTATATAGCTTCTGATAGAAATTTTCTATGATTTACAAGATCTTTCTTTTTTTGTTGTAATTTCTACATTTTCATTTCGCATTTTATAGATTTTGATCTTTTCTCTTAATAGGTTGGATCGCAGTACTTTCATATTACCTTTTGCTCTATGGTCTCTTCTAATGGCCTTTCTAACTTATTTGTTTCATTCTGCGTATATTGGCGTTCTTCTATGTCTCTTCAATGCGTAATATTTCTTAACAGCTGTTTTGATGCTTTCGGTGATTTCCTTCGTTAAGGTTTCAATTTCTAGTCTCTGTAGTTCTTCTATTAGTTGCAATTTTTGTGCCGATCCCCAGTGTATTCCTTTTATTTGTTCCTTAGATATATAATCAATTTCAATTTAGACTAAACTGTTCGGGTTTTTTCAAGTCCTTTTTCTTCCTGAATATTTTTCAAAGAAAGTATTGAGACAGTAGATTTTGTCTTTGTTTAGAAAATTAACTAATCCTTGATCTCTCAGGTTTCGTTTCCCAAAACCGAAAAAGGTGAGTCAGTAGTATTTTTTTTTGCTCCAACCTTGGCAGCATTGAAGTCATCTATAAAAATAATTCTGCATTTTTTGCCTCGGTTAGGTCTTTGTAGAATCTTTCTTGTTCTTCTTCGCTTGAAGTAGACGTTGCTGCACGATTTATCTTTAAAATCACATATCTGAACCTATTTGCGATTTTTTTAATCTTAGTGGCAAAATGTTTTATTTTTCTGTTGATCAATAATTTGAGTTCATATCGGAATTCCTCTAAACGAGGTAGTATCCCGACTTAAAGATGGTTACTTTTTTTCCTTTTCGTCTGATTTCGCTAATGTCCAATATATCCCATTTTATGTTTTTCAGTTCTTTTTCCAGAGTTGTAAGGTGTTCATATTTATGCGGATATTGTAATTTACCATGTAGAAGGTTTTATCTTTTTTCTCTTATTTCTAGTTGATTTTTTTCCTTCCACAGAATTTATGAGATGAACTCATTTTTCCGCTTCGACTCGTCTGGGGTAGTTATATTTTCGAAGTTCAATGTAACATATTATGTAAGGATTTCGTAATAAATACGCCGCGTGTTGGCGAAGCTATTTTATATCACCCCCACGCTTCAAGAAATATTGACGCTTTTATTAATCCGCCACTCAGCAGACGCGGCCTTAGGGTGTTATATACTCCCCTTAGAGATTCGTCATCGTCGTCTTATATAAGGGCCCATGAATTTTTCAAAGAATTCTTTGCTAGGATCTTCAATTATCGTAGACAATATATTACACAGCAGTTATTCTTGAAATTATGGTCGACACCTTCTTATTAATAGTTTTTTAGTTAACAAAAATAAAATAAAAATATTAATCATCGCTTAAAGAGAAACTGAGCTTGAGATCTTCTCGGATAATGAAATATCGTCCAAAACAGAAGGGTTTTCAGGATTACAAGGTAAGTTATAATATTAAAATTTACAAAATAATATTCATATTTTATTAAATAAAAATACACCAATGTGTCTATAACTCAATATAACTCATTAATATGTTTTCTTAAAAAAATATGAATGTCGTAGTTACAGATATATTAAAAAATATATAAATTAAAGCTAATAAATGTAATCAAATATTTTGAGTTCATAAACAAGTCGTTTTTTTTTACAGATAATAGAAAAAAAATACCCTTCGTCTTTTGTGTTTATGAATTTCTTATTATAGAAATAAGAAAAAATGTCTAAAGCAGCAAAAGAATAATTTAGATTTTGTCAACTTATCATCTTATTTATACCATTAATTAAGACATTACTTATCTTAGTCATGATGAGTCAATACCTCCTACGTAAGTTAGCCGAATTATGCATAGTAAGGATACTGATCAATTCACTAAAAAAATTTGGTTTTATCCAGTCTAGTCTATTTAACAAGGATATTCGTAGTAACCGAGATTTTTAAAAAAAAATAATTCACTATTAAATGAAAAAATAATGGAGTTATTACTATTAAAACCTGCTTGTGATGGATCCTTTTTTCAATTTAAATCTACCTAATCATAAATCAGATATATATAATCAACCAAAAGTAATATCATCGGATATATGATATGTCTTTGTATTTTATATTATTGGTCTTGCAAATAAAAATCTAATCTTAAATGGAAACTTCAAAGTGAACTGCTAACGAGTCCTTTCATATGCCAAAAGTCATCAATTTTCTGAAACAACTTAAAAATTAAAATTTATTCACAACTTAAAAATTCAAGAGATTCGACCACCATCGAGTGCGGACGTAACTGAGATTGTTCTACTGCAATTTATGATTCGCGATTTTGATTGCTTACGAGTACAGAAAGTAAAAACAAATATTTAAAAAAAAAAAAAATTTTTTTTCTCGTGTATATACGTAATCTCGCGTAATCTAACTTAGAGTTATTGGGAAAAATAAGTGAAGCCAGAAACAATAAAACTGAGTAGACACTATAATAAAGTGAATTTGTGAAACAGTACAATAAAACTGACTTGTGTTAAGTTTCCATAGGCAGAGGCTGCATAGCGGTACTCTGCTTGTGCGTGATTTAAAAATAGATTTTGTACTGCAAAATTGTACTAAGTTATAAAGAAATTTTAATAGTTATGCCGCGTAAGCTACGTAGTACCGACCATTTAATATGCATCAGTAGCATCAGGTCAACCTCAACACCGAGAACAACAACAGCAACAACAACACCAGACACAGCAACAGCAGCAGCAGCCACATCAACAACATCAACAACTTCAGCAGCCACAACAGCAACATCAACAAGGACAAAATTCAAATAATAATATCCCGTCAGGAGTCTCCGAAATTCAACAAGAACCAAACCGACAGCTATATCAGCAGCCAAACTTACAACAACAACAACAATATAGTAAGAACTATATTCCCCCTCCGTCATTTTCGTCCCACGATATATCCTCAATGTTCTCCCAACTAACTAACTCACTTGTTCAGGAATTAAATAAAATACTAACACCTCTTGTAAATGCGTTAATGTCCATTGTGTCAGTTTTAACGTCCGCCGCTCAGAAATAAATGTCTTCCTGTACAGCAAATTCCCTTACAATCCTCCTTTGGAATGCTAATGGACTGAGTTCCAAACGACCAGAACTTGACTTATTACTACATGACAAACGAATTGACGTAGTACTCATTACAGAAACACACTTTACGTCCAGGTCCAACTTCTACATACGCGACTACACAACGTTCAGGACCGACCACCCTGACAATACCGCCCACGGTGGCACTGCTATCCTCGACAAAGCTTAAAAACAGAACAAGAACTAGATGACGCGGTACACAAGTTTACATGTTTATTACAAAACGCTACAGCCTTTTCGCAAAAAAGTAAAAACTCGAAACCTACACAAAACCTGACAATTCAACCATTAATAATTAGGCGTCTTATTACAGAAAAACGAAAAGCAAGAGCTCATTGACAACAAACGAAAAGCAAGAGCTCAAAACCAAACTGAACAAGCTGCAAAAAGAACTACATGACGAAATCACTAAATACAATACAGAACGTTTTAGAAACTACACTTCAACCCTAACGAAAAACAGAACTTTGTGGACTGCTACAAGACAATTACTATCTTATAGAAGAACAAAGCACCCTTTACGAAAAACTGACGGAACCTGGGCCAAAACGGAAAAACATAAAGCAGACTCTTTTGCTGAACACCTTGAACAAACATTTACTCCACATGAGGACATATTAGACAGAACTCATTGCACTACAATCGAGACGGAACTATCCATTCCTTTACCCATGAGTCTTCCCCCTAAGGCAATCACTCCTTCCGAAGTTGCCAATTTAATCAAGCTCCTTCCCAAAAATAAAGCTCCTGGCTATGATCTGATTACCTCCAATATACTCCAACAACTCCCTAAAAGAGCAATAGTTTTCCTTGCGACAATATATAACTCCATCCTTAGAACAACACATTTCCCAATCTTATGGAAATTTGCAATCATTAAAATGATCCCTAAGCCCAATAAACCAATAAACCGGCCCACTTCCTACAGGCCAATAAGTTTCCTTCCACTTCTCCCAAAAATCTTTGAAAAAATCCTCCTTCGCCGCTTATATCCTCTACTCGAATCTTCAAATTTAATTCCTAATCACCAATTTGGTTTCCGCGCCGAACACTCCACTACCCAGCAGTGTCATCGTGTTGTCGATTTCATTGCATCCTCTTTAGAAAGAAAAGAGTACTGTCCCGGTGTGTTTCTTGATATAAGTCAAGCTTTTGATAGAGTGTGGCACCGGGGTCTACTCTGGAAACTCAAGAGGTTCCTTCCTTCAACCTATTTCCTAATCCTAAGATCATTCCTTTCCGACCGACACTTCCAAGTAAATGAATCCAACGAACTCTCCAATATCACTCCGATATTGGCTGGGGTTCCTCAGGGAAGCGTACTTGGACCCATCCTCTACAACATTTATACATCCGATATCCCAATCTGCCCTAATACCTTCTTTGCTACATACGCCGATGATACGGCCTGCCTTGCGTCTAGCGAAAATCCCCAACATGCTTCCGAAACTCTCCAAATCCAAATCCAAACCCTCCAGAACTGGTTTACTAAGTGGAGAATAAAAGTCAATGAACGTAAATCCATCCAGGTAACTTTCACTCTCCGTCGAGAGTCATGCCCTCCCATATACCTTAATGGCAGTGCCATACCTCAACACACCGAAGCTCGGTATCTAGGACTGTACTTAGACAAACGCTTGACATGGAACCCACATACAAGACTTAAAAGACAAGAACTTAAAAGACGATACCTAAAACTACTTCGACTTCTAGACAAACGTTCCAAACTTACTATAGACAGCAAAGTACTGTTATACAATACCTTACTGAAACCCATATGGACATACGGACTAGAACTCTGGGGATCTACTAAGCCTTCTAATTCCCGTCGAATCCAATCCCTTCAATCAAAAATACTCCGTACAATTGTCGATGCCCCCTTTTATGTTCGCAATACTGTTATTCATCGTGACCTTAAAGTTCCATTTGTTTTTGACGTGGCTGTGTCTCGTTATAAAAAGTTCCGTTCCCGTGTCCTCAATCATAATAATCCTCTTGTTCAAGAACTATCCTCCATTTCCTTCCCTAGAAATACCCATCGAAGACTTAAGCGTCACTGGTCACGTGACTTACTAAAATACTGAGACTTAAAGAAACACACGCTAACACGAGGAACTTCCTTGGATGTTTACTCCCCACAACCTTTCAAGCTAATGAATACTATAGCTCAAATTTGCTTATTACTATGTTGTAGTTGTAAATATCTGTAAAAATTAAAAAAAAAAAAAAAAAAAAAAAATTCAAGAATATTCACTGCCTAAAATATTAGTAAAAAAAATGTTATACTAAACTGTTTATGATCAAATTAATGGCAGAAAATTTTATCTACTATTAATTTAGTCTAATTTTTACTTTTTTTAACTCATGTCATGTTAACAAATAATTATTTTGATTATTTAAAAAATTCGTTACAATTTATAATTGAATTTTTTCAGCAGATACGAGTATAATAAATTGTTCTGATGATTATATTTAGTTAATTTTAATTTTAAAATATTATTTTACTTATTAAAACTTGACAAAACTGTACGTTTTATTTAAAATTTGAGAACTTATAAAAATAAAATTCATTGCACATAAATAAAAATTTCTTCATGCGTAAAATTCGATTTTTTTAACCTTAAATAACTTATATTTCGAAGTAGTTTGATGATTTTTTTCTTCTTTTTTTTGGATTACATAAAACTGTTCTTATGCTATAATAATTTTTATTTATAAAAATTCTCTGGTAAAAGATATTCAATTTACTTTTATTTAAAAAACGAGAAAATAATCAATGGGAGCCAATATTTCTGCATTCTTTTACATTTACCTCTAATAGATTTTTCGTAAGTATCTACACTTTTCTTCAAGCAGAAAGGTTTTCGTGGTCCACCTTCGGAATTTGTTGGTAAAATAGAATTTATCGAATCTATCGATTTTTGTATAAAAGAAATTCAATCAGTTTCTGGTCAACCAAGCAAGAGACTTTTGTGTCAAAACAGAACATGAACCAGGACAATACGAATATCATTCCGGATATTAGAACAATCATCCCACCTGAAGTATATATCAGAACTGTCAATATTTTTTGATAAAAATAGTCTTACATTTATCTTGTATTTTATTTTGTATATCATATACCATGTATTTATGTATAATAAAAATTAAATATACAATTTATAGTAAGTCTAATGATATACAAATTATTAAACACAAACCTATTTTCTTATATGAATACCTTGTATCTAAAGATTTTCTGTTCATGCAAAATATACCGATTTGTTTTGACTTTAATAATCAAAATAAATTCACAAAATGTATAGAATAAAATATAATTATTGTTAATTCTTTCTATTTTTAAAATAAAACAAGGAAATTTAAGAAATTTAATATATATAATTTTGAAAATGTAGACATCGATTTTTGTTTGCATTAAATTATAAATCTTTAGTTGGCAAATATATTAGGCTGTTCGGACAATTTTCTTATAGTTAATTAATATTTTATTCAATTAAATATTGTCCAGTCTCATCCAAAACCTTTTGTCATCATTCTGGCAGTAGCATAATGCCACGCTTTTAATGTTTTGTTCTTTGCTGGCGAAAAAACTGATCCAAGTGATTTTTGACGTCCTCATTTGAATGAAACGTTTTACAGTCTTAAAAATTTTATAGAGACCGGAACAAATGATAATCGGATGGTGCTAGGTCTAGAAAGTATGGTGGGTATGGCAGTATATCCCATCTAAGCTCAAAACTCTTTCTCCGAGCACTATACCTTTCCTATTGACCAAATTCTGGCCTTTTTCCTTTAAGTGAATCATTCAGTTTATCCAACTGATAATAGTACACTGCAGAATTGATCGTTGTGTTACTCGGTAGAATCTCAAATCGAACGATTCCTTTGAAATCCCACCAAACAGATAACACAACCTTTTTCTGATACATATTGGCTTTCGAAGTGCTTTGAGCCGGTTCATCTTTTCTACTCCACGATATTTTGCGTTTAATATTGTTGTAGACATTTCTTATCCCCAGTGAAGATAAGCTTCAAAAATGGATCATTTTCTTGGCATTTGAAAAGCAAATCACAAACGTCAATGCGACGGCACCAATTTTTTTCAGTAAGAACACGAGGAACCCATATGTCGAGCTTTGAGATTAAACTTAGCCGTTTCAAATGATCATTAAAGGTCGAATTCGATAAATTTAATCTCTCAGTGATCTCACGAGTTCTTATTTGCCAGTTCGCATCAATTATTGCCTTTATTGTGTCTTCATCAGCTTCAACTGGCCTTCCAGAACGTGGTGCATCTTCGAGATCAAAATTACCGGATCAAAATTTTGGAAACCAGTTTTGGCACTGGCGCTCACTTAACACATCTTCTCCATATACATCGGGTGACTTTTTTCTTGCTTGAACAACATTTTTATCTTTTTTATAGTAAAAAAGTAAAATGTGCCGAAAATGCTGTTTTTCACTTGTCATATTTAAAAGTGTATCAACCAAAAACTACTATGCAGAATCATTTTCCTCACAAGTAACCCTTGCTATGTCAGCTATCAAAATAAATAAGATTATGTAGCTTAAGTGTGAAGTTGGTTGTGATATAATACAATTAAGTTCTCTGTTGGGAAAAAACAAAATTACTTTCCGAACGACCCAATATATATATAATTTCTTCTAGAATATATCATATAGATTGAGAATTATTTGGAATTATAATAATTTATTCGGAAAAAATTATCTTTTGTGGGAAAAACTATTTTCGAATTATCACATTAAATTGTCATCTAATATAAATTTTATTTTGATTTAACACTAACATTATAATTACATGTATGGTTTAGGGAGAAATAGTAGTTGTTATTTTTAAAAATAAAAGTTATTATTTTAACATGCTCCTGTTATTTTTTTATGACTTTCCTTTTTTTATTTATTAAAAACTGATTTTATTGCTTAAGCGAATTTTTGAAAATTTTATTTTAAGAATTTTATAATTCATTTTGCATCTCTTCATACATTTAAAAAAATTCAAAATCATCGTTAACCCAAAGATGGTAGTTTTTGTTTGTTTGTTATTGTTTCAACTGAAAATAGTACTGAAATGTACATTCTAAGCGCTACGATACTAAAGGCCATTTGTGGCGACAAGGGATAACAGGATGTGCAGTATTTTTACTTTCAGAAACATCGACGTTGGATCAAAATGAGAGGATGATGGATCAATAAATCCTCTCATTTTATTGTAATATTCGACCATATCAGGCAGTTTCTTTGGTTCAAGTCCGGTATTAGGACAATCATGAATTGTTCTTGGAACGATGGTACACTTATTTTTCTTACTGATATAATAGACAAATACTATGATTTTAATAAATGCAAACGTAGATAAAAATATTGGTTGCCTTTTCTCGAACTAAAGTTTCGATAGAATGCTTTGCTTATTTTTTTCGTAGTATGCCAATTATAGTTAAACTCTTCTCGAGTAATTTTCGAGCCAATTAGTAAATAACTTTTTTAGAAAGACATTAAGAAATGAAAGGTTCACCGATATTCGAAGCTGAAATCGCAGGAGCTTCTTTTTGTTCGCTATCACTTACAACCAAATCGTCTTCTCCATCGACCACAAATGCTTCTCCATTTTTAATTTCTGCTTCATCATTTGGTACATATCTATTATCACTACCAGCTAAAAATTCTTCATCATTCGACACTTCCACCAAACATTTACATTCTTCACGTAATAATTTCTTCGTTCGACTCGACATTTCACCGAAACAAAACTGTTAGTGCAAACAATCATCTTACAATGAAACTATATAGAAAAAGATGAATAATATGTCCTTTTTCGCAAACGGCCAAATTTGATATAAAATGCCCAAAACCAAATACAAATACTGGAATCTAATAGAAAATGGCTTATATTGTTCGATATTGATATGTTAAGACCCAAGCAACAAAGTCAATAAATATTGCCAAATATTTATAATAGTTTGGGAAATATTCAATAGAAGGACTTCAATTCAAAAATAAATTCTGCATTAAGTGGCATTTATTTACAATAGGATAAGAAAGATAGTAAGTGGAATACTACAGGACGTGGTACAGTATGCCCAAGGCCAAACACGTGAAATGCTATTTGGTCAGAAAATGTGGGTATATACGAGGGTCGCTCAATAAGTCCTCAGCAAAAGATGGAAAAAAACTGTTTTTTAAAAAAAAATTTTTATTTTTCAACATAACCTCCTTTTAGCTCCATACACTTTTCCAACCGTTTTCCCAACATTTTTATCCCGTCCAGAAAATAGGATTTCGGAAGTTCTGAAAAATACTCATCCGTTTGAGCAATGACGTCCTCGTTGGAAGTGAACCGTCGTCCACCAAGCCATTTCTTCAGATTGGGGAAAAGAAAATAGTCACTCGGGGCCAAATCTGGTGAATAAGCGGGATGTTGCAACAATTCCATTCTCAATTCCACAATTTTGGCCATGGAATCAGCGCAGGTGTGCACACGCGCATTGTCCTGATGCAAGAGGATTTTTTTCTTCTTCAGATGGGGGCGTTTTCCTTTGATTTCCTCGCTCAACCGTTGCAATAACGACGCGTAATACGCTCCTGTTATTTTTTTTCCTTTTTCCAAGTAGTCGATAAAAAAGATGCCCTGCAAATCCCAAAAGACCGTGGCCATCACCTTGCCGGCCGATGGCACAGTTTTTGCCTTCTTCGGAGCCCGTTCACCCTTGAAAATCCACTGTGATGACTGTCTCTTCGTTTCTACAGTGTAGTAGTGTATCCAGGTTTCGTCCACAGTGACATATCGACGAAGGAATTCGGCAGGATTGCGATGAAAGACATAGCCTCAGAGTCCACTACACGATTCTCAGAGTACCTGATTGAAGCGACTGTACCTTGTGATATGCCCGTGGCCACAACTAATTCGCGCACTTTAATTCGCCGATCGTTCAAAATCAGATCGTGGATTTTGTCGATAATTTCAGGAGTAGACACCTCAACTGGGCGTGCGCGAATTAGTTGTGGCCACGGGCATATCCTTTCAGGAGTAGACACCTCAAACACAGGTGCAGATGTGCGATGAACTGCATCCAACTCGGCTTTGATAACTTTCGAGCTTAAGCCTTTCAAATGGAGATGTTTGCGAGCCCTAAACTCGCTTTTTTCCATTGTTATGCACAAATAAATGTCGTTAACTTTAATCGACGAAAGAAATTGACCTACGCTATGGATCGAGCTGAAATTTCGAAAGAAAAAAATCTTTACCGACACTACGACCGCAATTTCTCGAATTTTCTAAGGACTTATTGAACGACCCTCGTAACAGTGGGCACAGGACGGTGGAAAGCTTCTTTCACCAGTTAAACATTTCGCTCATTGCCGAGAACACCAAATTTTTACCTGTAATCCAGCTCAATTCAACAATTTAGGATATATTAAAATATATTTTTTACATGATAATTTGACTTATCGTGTTATATTATCTTCAATAATTTTTGTATTATTGCTCAATTAAAGCTCCTTTTAAAAACTATACAGAAAAAAGAGTAATATTATTGTATAATAATATATAAAGTATTCCAAAAGAACAACGTTTTTGTGTATGAAAATATCGTCCATGTCAACATTGACATCCACCGTTAATTGAAGCATACTTCCTGATTTGATTAATAAAATGAAATTTTCAGTTTTTAATGTTGGTTTTGTAGTTTTTAATTGTTAGTTTTGGATTTTTTCAAAAATATTCATATTTTATTACTAAATAATCCTAACTTCTACAATTCCTTTACAAGTTATTTTTATTTAAAAATTTCAAATTTATACTTAAAGCTTCTCTTCATCATTTAATAAAAACCTAATAAAATTGTCGCATAAATATTTTCATTTTTGAAGGATTTCATTATGGATCCTAATATTTATATCTTCCATAACCATTTTTTTTTTCAATAATTGTTTCTTTGTATTAGCTTTTTTTTTGAAGAACTTAAAAGCTTAAGGTGTCTCCAACTAAAACCTTAAATAACAGCTATGATTTTTTTTAAGTGGGTGTAAGGCCACTCTTGTACCGCGTTTCAGATCTGAGTACGATAGTAATCATAATTTGGGTACGATAGTAATAATTCATACTTCACCGATATAGTTTTATACAATAAAAATTATTTTTTTAATATATGATTTTTGTATTTATACTAGCGATAACCCATCAAAAATGCCGGTTATTTTGATTAATGATTTAAATTGTCTACATTTTATGTTTCATTTAGGACTCCCTAGTCTGTTTGAGACTATTTTAGAATCTTAGTCAAAGAAAATTCAAATTATTAATTATTTAATATTGAAATAATTTAACGATAAATGATTATATTCATTATATTTTTTTTCAATTCAAATTTGCACAGGTCAATAAATTGATTGTAGCATGAACTATTAGGTGCATAAGCTTAAATCTGCTGTTTGGTCATAGATGATGTGAGTGAGCATGTTTAGGTACCATGGGCACGCCATACTTTTTTTTTATGAGTTTGACATCTGTCAACATTAATCAGTGCACATTGTCAGCAATTTCGTACAACAACATACATTTTTGCTTTGGTAATCATGTCTAGTTTTGTGCCAGAAAAAGAGCATATGCGGGAAGCTCTGCTTTTCTGCTGCAATTTGAATAAATCGGCTGCCGAATCACATCGAATTTTTATGGAGGTCTATGATGACAGAAACAATGTGCCGAGATTGGTTTCGTCAGTTCAAAGACGGCAATTTTGACTTGTGAGAGAAGAAGCGTAAAAATCGGCCTAGGAAGGTTGAGGACCATCAATTGAAGGTTCTTTCTGGACGAAGATGATACCCAATTGCAAAAAAATGCTCGCGGAGCAATTGGGTGTTACTTAAACAGCTAATTCCATGCGTCTGCGTGCCATGAGGAAGATTGAAAAGATCGGAAAATGGGTGCCGCATGAATTGAACGATAAGCAGATGGAGCGACGCCAAAACACATGCGAAATCTTGCTCGCCAAACAAGAAAGCAAGTCGTTCCTCCATCAGATTGTGACAGGCGATGAAAAGTGGATATATTTTGAGAATAAAATCTTTTCCAAGATTTTATTCTCAAAATATATCCACTTTGATAACCATCAACATCTTCCCAAGACCAAATTGCTTTGGTCGGAAGACTATGAGATGTTGAAACCTGATGAAACTATCAATGCCCACCACTACCACCAAAAACTGGTCAAATTGCACCGTACTATGCGTGAAAAAAGGACGGATTATCAACACAGACATGACAAGCTGACTTTCCTCCACGACAACGCACCATCGCATACGTCAAAAATGGTCCGAAACTACTTGGGGACACTCAACTGGAAGGTGCTACCCCACCCTGCTTATTCACCAGATCTGGCCCCTTCCGACTACCACCTGTTTTCGTTGATGGGCCACGCGCTCGCTGAGCAGCATTTCGATTATTACGAAGACGTCCGAAAATGGCTTGATGAGTGGTTTGCCTCGAAAGAGAAGGATTTATTTTTTGCGTGGTATCCAAAAATTGCCAGAGTGATGGGCAAAATGTGTAGGTAACGAGGGTAAGTACTTTGAATAAATTTGTTTTTGCTTTCTATGAAAAAAGTTGTTTAAATAAGAAACAGCGGATTTAAGCTTATATACCTGGTATGCGCCACCTATTTGTACCACTCACCATAAATAGTGGCGGCAATTCCTTTTTCATTTTGAAAAAATAAGAATTGATGATTCCTTATTCCGAAAAGTGACCACCTTACCAAATGGTCACTTTTTCGGAATGTAAAGGTTCCTCGTGAATAATTTTTGGATTGGTTTTCGCTCATTAATGACCAATCCCAGGAGACGAAAATAAATTGGATATAGTGCATAAAAGAGCAATAAAAGAGCGATAATTTTAATAAAAAAAATTTGAAATTTTTCAAGGCATGTATTTTTCCACAAATAAATTGCGAACCTTAATAAATGCAATTAATAGTAACAAAATTCAAATGTGGCCACACGGTCCATTTAAAAACATACTATCACTATTGAAAAAATTTTATAATAAATACTCTTATGGTTACCATCGTCAATATACTTAAAAGGACAAAGAATTATAATTCATAGTAGATAAACAGAGCTTAGGTATACTTTGTAGTTCCTGCTGGCCCAAAATATTTCAAAAATTAATAATTTTATTAACAAAAGTTGAACAAGGACTTGTACATTATTTTTGGTTGAAATAGCTTAGAACATTACTATTAGAGTATCCATAAATTTCAGCATGAGTCTATAAATAGTGGAATTTAGCAAAGCTAAAAAAAATATACTAGATGCCATATTATATTTCTATAATATCATATACCATACATTATATTGTTATGTGTATAAATGTACGTACACTTAACATATTAAGGGAGATGGTTTAAATGCAGTAACATTTTATGCAAAACGCAAGTAAAAGGACAACCGCATATAAATGAGAAATTATCCTTAGACATATTCTCTCTGAGATATTCATTAGAATATTTTTTATGTGATCAAATTTATTATCCTATCTATTTATTTTTCTGCAATATTTTTTAGCTCACATTTAAACTAAAGTGAATAGATAATATTATCTACATTATTGTCGTATATTAATTTTGAGAACTATTTTATTGAGATTAAGCATGAATTTTGTTTACAAACTTTTTAATTGAATTTGCCTAATAATAAAAGCAATACAGGGTTCAATAAATATTTTTGATATACAATAGTATAAATAAAATTATAGTTTTTTCATAGGTCAATATTTTTATATTTACCAATTATGCTCGTATCTAATTATTGATATTAAGCATTTATTTAGGTGTCCGCTAAATTCTACTTATTAAGTTATGGTAAAAAAATAAATATTAATAGATGACGCTAATAAGCAGATGTGACAGCGGCCATTTTTGTTTATTTTAATTTGAATTTTTGAAATAATTGTAGATTGAGAGTTTAAAAAATGGAACGAGAAAAAATAAATTGTTTTGTAAAAAAAAATTATTTTTATACTCTAATAAAAGCAGACATTTTATGACTCAAAAGTATAAATAAGTATAATTTTTAACATTTTAACATTTTGTCAAGCTCTGAACTTAATTATTTTATAGGAAATTTGAATAAGACAAAAGAAGTTGGACAATTTTGGGATACTCCGACTTGAATCTCAAATCTACTGGCCCTTGAAAAAAAAGTGGTACAAACACAGAGAAATTCAATATTTTTCGTACTTCAATTAAATTGTAAAAGGCCTAGTCTCCCAGACAAAGTTTACATATTGGATAAGTGAAAATTAAACCAAGTTTAAAGCCATGACTCTAACTACTGGAGTTTCCGAGTAAAGTTATTGGTAACATTTAATTAAACCCAGTTAAAATTTTGTTCGCCTTTTTTGTTTACTGTAAACTTCAAAACTGAAAAGAACTACAAATTTTACTTGTGAAGAAATTATAAAACTAATAGAATAATTGGAAAATTAAAAAGCATAATAGATAATAAAAAAAGGCTGTTCAAAAAGTAGCGAATTTTGTGTTTTTTTCAAAAATTATTTAGTTATTCATGAATATCTATTTTGTCACTTTCAAAATAATCCCCACCAGATATTATCCAACGTCTTATGCCATCGTTTTTTTCAATCCTTGAAGCACTTCAAAAAAGTAATTTTTTGTGATCTTGTTCAGCTTCTCCTTTGATGCCGTCTTTATCTCCTCAATCGTAGCGTAGCGTCGTCCTTTCATGGGGCTCTTCAGTTTTGAGAACAATAAAAAGTCACAGGGGGCCAGATCTGGGGAATACGGTGGCTGCGGTATTATTAGTGTTTTGTTTCTGAACAAAAATTCGCGCACAAGCAACGATGCGTGAGCAGAGGCGTTATCATGGTGCAAAAGCCAATTTTTTTTCTTCCAAAAATCTGGGTGTTTCTGTAGGATTGCTTCGCGCAACTTTCGGATAACTTGCACGTAATATTCGTTATTAACCGTTTTATCCTGTGGCTAGAACTCATGATGCACCACGTCCCTGCAATCGAAGAAAACTGTAAGCAAAACCTTCATATTCGACCGAACTTGGCGTGCTTTTTTCGGTCTTGGCTCGTGCGGCAGCTTCCATTGTGATGATTGACCTTTGGTTTTCACGTCATAACCATAAACCCATGATTCATCACCAGTCATGACCCTCTGGAGCAAATTTAAGTCGTCGCGGACAGAGTCCAATAGCTCCTTAGCAATGTTAATGCTATGCTATTTTTGGTCGAAATTAAGCAATTTTGGTACGAATTTCGCGGCGATCCGTCTCACGCCAAATCATTGGTAAAAATCGAATGGCACGATTGGCCAATACTATTTTCTTCACTTCATCAATGTTTTCGTCTGTTGTTGAAGTGCTCGGGCATTGGCCACGCTTTTCGTCGTTCACATCTTCTCGGCCGTCTGAGAACATTTTGTACCACCGATAAACGTTGCTTCAGTCCAAGGTAGCTTCACCATATGCCACAATCAACATTTGGAATGCGTCCGCGCAATTTTCACACAAAATTTGATTCAGATTCTTTGATCCATTTTTTGAAATGGGCAAAAACCGAAGACGAATCAAAACACGTGCAAGCAAAGCAGCTGTCAAAAATTAACTGAACATTCAAAATTGCCGAACCTGTCGGCATAAGTGAAAGACATGAGTAACAACATAACGCCACAAAAAATCTAAAATCGTATAAACGTAACCCGTGGAAATTCAAAATTCGCGATACTTTTTGAACAGACCTCGTACAAAATTTTTAAGTGCAAAGTGTCAATCATAGAATAAAGTATCGAAGAGTTTAGCACAGTGCGTATTTCTATATAAATTGTTTTGTAAAAACTGGTAGTGAAAGTTATTAAAAATGCCAGTATATTCCTCGTCACTTAAATTTTCTATATCTGAATCCATTTTCTTTTCAATCACTTTATGTTCACTGAAATAACTTTATTTTCAATTAAATCACTTTATTTTCACTTAAATAATTTTATATAAATACATGGTCATATTAAAAAGCTAAATTATAATTCAATTTGTTACAATAACGACCGTCAGTGCTAAAAGATAAACCACCTTTCATATCAGAATAAGTTTAACTTGGTTTAAACTTAGTGTTAGGTTTAATTTTCCACTGAAAATTATAATTAGTCTTAAATCTTAGTTTAAACATAACATTTAGTTAAACTTAGTTTGAATTGACACTGAAAAACCAGGTGTAAGTGTTTAAGACTTCAAATAATCACAAATTTTTGAAACTATGATGTAACATTTGTCATCTTTCTGTAGTCGCCTGAAGAATAATTCTTAAAATCAGAATAAGAAGTATTTTGAAATAAACATGAAAGTATCAATCACATAAGGACTGTAGAAGCTATATTGGATAACTTTAGATCCCAAGAGCATTTTGAATATTTCCCTAGAAATCTGTGCAGTTAGTAAAAATAATAAGATGGTCGGAAAATGCCCAAATGTTCACGAAATAGGGATGACTTAAAAAATATTTTGATAACATTAAAAAAATGTAAATTAAGTATCATATATATTTAACAAAATCAATCAAAAATAATTAAACTCCTGACAAAATATGCAGACCCATTTTAGGACTTAAAATTAAATATAGGAAATCGTATCTTCATAAAAACAATATTTACATTTTCTATAATACTGACTATATTAAAAATTTGTAAATTTTACAATTAAAATTTTTTCATTATTGTTTTTTTTTTGCAATTTAAAAAAAATAATTATGAAATTTTATTATGTACGCATGCTATTTCACAATTGTTCAAAATTGCTGAATTTTATTATTTTTGCCACAAAAAGCATTTACAATGCATGATCTGAAAAATAGTTACTTATTCATTTATACATAATTATTTTCATTATTCTTTATAAATTATTTTAACTAATAAATAATAATTAAAATAATTCATTTTATTTATTATTTTAATAATTAAAATAATTCATTTTAATTATTATTAAAATAATAATAATTCATTATAAGCAATACAATATTAATTAAGAGCGATGAAGCATATTTTCATTTAAATGAATATTTAAACGGACTTGACGTATTTGGGATGTGGAGAATCCAAGAGCGTCAATTATGTATAATTATCTCTGGGGTGGTATATCATATAATTACAGAGAATTTTGTACATGCGGTGGTTCTGAAAACACCCTTGGCATATAGTTCTAGTCAGATGACACTACAGCCCAAACCGGGAAGTTGATAATGGCTTCAAATTATTTCGAAAAATGCAGATTTGATTTAACGGTGTCCAATTTCTTCTTATAGGATTACTTACGTGAACTACCTATAAGCAATTCAAGATCTATAGCAAAATATTGGTGCAGAAAGAGCAAAATTTGGGGTCAGAAATGTTTCGTGCCGTAATGCAAAATTGCTGTAGAAAGAGTCATTACCAAATTGGTCCATCCTGTATGAACTTTCCTTGAATCCTTTAATTATAAAATAACATAGTTTGAATCTTTTCCGACGATCTTTAAGATTATTTTTGAGCAATTAATGGTAATGAAAGCATTTTATTCTCATTCATGAAGAAAATATTACACAGAATGTCTAAGGAAATGGTAAAATATTTTGAGAAGTAAATTTTTTGATGAATTTAATATTATAAAATATGCAAAGGATATTTTCATTTGAAAATTATAAAAATTAACACTCTAAAGATCCACTTTTTTAACAATTAAATGAAAAGTAAGCCAAATTATTTTTATATTATTGGGTGTAAGGAAAAGTTCTGCTGTTTTTGAACACTTGCACTTGTATGCGTTATCGATTCTGAGCGAAAATTCTGATTCAACTGAAATCGATATAAACCATTAGATTACTCTATGATTGATGGTTTATACATATTTTTTTGTATTTTTGTCAGTTTTTATAAACTTATAAAATAGTTAACATGTGTGAAGAAAAAGTGCACATAAGACATTGTATGTTGTATGAGTTCCAAAAAGGGAACAACGCGATGGACGGCATGTTTGGGGAAGACGCAGTAATAGCTCGAACATGCCAGAGATGGTTTGCAAAATTTCGTTCGGGTGGTTTTTCTGTGAAAGATGAACCCAGAGCAGGAAGGCCATCAGATGTCAATGACGAAGCACTACGCAGCATGATCAGTACAAATCCCATGTTAAATTCCACAAACGTGGCCTTCAAGCTAGGAATTTATTGGACTACTACTTTAGAGCACATTAAAAAGCTTGGTTTAGTATCCAAAATCATTGTTTGGGTGCCACACGAATTAAGCGAAAAAAATGCAATGGATCGAATTTCAATATGTTCTTCAAATCTTGCTCGTCACAAAAGGAAACCGTTTTTGGACCGCTTGGTGACTGGTGATAAAAAGTGGTTAGTTTATAAACATGTGGTAAGAAAAAGGGCATATGTTTACAAAAGGGAGACACCACCGACCACATCCAAAGCTGGCGTGCATCAAAAGAAAGTTATGTTATGTTGTTGGTGGGATCGAAAGGGTATTGTCCACTATAAGTTGCTGAAAGAAAATTATACGGTCGATGCTGATCGTTACTGTTCGCAACTTGATGTTTTGAATAAAGAAATTCAAAGTAAACGTCCATATTTGGCCAACAGAAAGCATGTATTTCTTCACCATGACAACGCCAGACCGCACGTGGCAAGGGAAACCGTATAAAAAATTGTAGAGTTTGGTTGGGAAACTCTACGTCAGCCAGCATATTCTCCAAATATTGCACCATCTGACTATTATCTGTTCAGGTCGCTGCAAAACTTTCTTAATGGAAATGAATATATAAATTTTGAAGTTGTCCAAATGGCAGTGGAAAATATTTTGCGTCCAAAAACGAGGACTTCTTTTAAAAGGGATTGGATAAGAGAATTATATTTTGGATTAATTTTTGAATAAAAAGTAAAAAAAAAAATTAGTGTTTTCTTTAGCAAAATACGACAGAACTTTTCCTTACGCCTAATAGTTAGAACTGCATTTCATCATTGATATCAGATGCTAAGCTTCGTCATCTGCTAGAAACTTTTTAGCCTTGCACCGATACCATATATATTTACTGATGAATTCTGACATAATTCCTTAATTTTGGTCAAGACAACTTTTATTTTTGAACTTCTTGATCTAATAATCAATTTCCTTCCCATCAATTATTCCATTTATTAAACTATCTTAATTATATTCACCAAGTATCAATATAAATGAATACTCACAATCCCAACACAAATTTGTGAGATCGTAGAGGCCTCTAGTTATACCAGTTTGCCCAAATTAAAATTTTTGAGATATTATTTTTTTTCTAAATCGATACTTTGATGTTGACCTAAAAGGAATTTTTGCTGTTTATTAAAAAGATACCAAAAAAAAAATTATGCATAAAAGCTTCTATATTACAAATTTAAATTATTTTTGCCCATTACTATATATTATAGAAATTTACCATTCCTGAAATATAATCGAAAACAAATCAATGAAGAGACAAACTATAAATTATATCCCAATTTACTCAGAAAATTAAAAAAGTCAGATTTATAGATGAGACCTTTTTAAGTTTAAATAATCATATTTTAAATAATTTAAAAGATAGAATATTAATGAAACTTTTCGCAAGCAAATCGTAGAATTTTTGATTTTATGAAATTTCAAAATCCATAAATTTCGATAGACAATAAATAAATGTTTGATAAGTACGAGTTTTCCATTCCTTCGTCCACCTGATAATTTATCTATTTTCAATTTGTTCATTTTCATATTATCTAAATTTAAATAAAGTAAAAATAATATTTTTTTTCCGTAAATTAAAATATTTGAAATTCTTTTGGAATTAAATTTGAACGCAATTAGAATAATTGCAATCGGATTTTCATATTTATTTCATGGAATAGGAATTTAATAAAATCATAATCTAATCGTAAATGATAGAAATCCAGTCAGAAAATGGTTAAGTCTTTTAATAAGTATTGTATAGCTGTTGTAATATTTAAATGCTAAAATACTTAGAGAATCCAATGGAATCACAAAAATTTCATCTTAACAAAATGACTACGCATTAAGCACTCGCATAACTGTCTATTTGGTAGTCAAAATGTCTATCAAATTAGTTCAACTAAGCTTCTTTCTCAAACTCCAAAAGCTTTGCCATAGATTATGATTATAATTCAAGAGATCAGAATTTACCAAAAACAGTAGCAGCTTTTATTAATTTCGATACTTTTCCAGAGAGAAAAATATATACCATATATGTATGTATTTCGGTATTTTTACATCATTTCTCTGATCCAAACAAAGTTACGAACCCCCCGATCTAGAAAAAAATAAAAACAACACATAACATAAATAAATAAATAAATAAATAAAAATGAATATACTCATACGTATATGAACATTCAAAATCAATATAAATTCTTAAATTTATTCAGTTGAATAGTTATGTCTACAGGGCGTAAATCAAAAATTTTCATGCAATCGCAAGAAAACGTAAAATTACATTATGTTTATGGGAGTATGTGGAAAACCCATCATCAAAAACAATTTTTTCTTGATTTTCTGCCTCATTTCAGTCAAAATTGATGTCATGAATTTTCCTTTGTCGATACGGTTTTTGCAGGAAAAGTCCTTTGTCCCAATATACAATAATACAGCGAATTTCCTCTTAACAGTTTTCAGTTATAATTCTCCCTTTACATTTTTGTTTTATATTTTACAAACTTTTCAATAAATTGATAAATATTTTCCCAAAAACTTTATAATAAATTCTTTTGAAACTATTTAGAATATATTTTCTTCGTAATAACTAGAAAAGTAGAAGACTTTTTTCCATTACTGATTTATTGATTAACTAATTTCATTTATCATATTTTTTAATGTATTCTCATTCAGAAAATACATAATAAATAGCAAAGTTATAAATTGTGATTAGTTGAGAATTAAAATAATTGAATGGAATAGATTAGAAAGTTTTTTTTTGGTTTAAATATTTTTTCTCATTTTTATCTTGTGATAGGTAATAAAAGAAACATTAATTTTGTATAGTCAGCTATTATGATTCGATGTTCGGTACTACGTTAACAAATTTCACATTCCAATCAACCAATTAACAGTTTATTTGATTGGAATGTGAAATTATTTAAGGTAGTACCGAACATCGGGTTAAAATCAAATTTAAAAGCCTCATGTTAAAATCAAATTTAAAAACTACTCCTATTCTGCATTGTATATACTTTTATATCCGATTCTAGTTAAAAAAATGCTATATACACACTTTATCCAAAATATTTATCATTTAACGAATTAATCATAATTTTATTTCTTATATCTTGCAATAAAGAAAATGTCCAGTTTATGGAGCTCTGCGACGCATCATACAGAATAACGGTTTCTAGGATGCGTGCTGCATCATAAGTTCTTGCCACAGGATAGAACGGTCAATAAGGAATATTACCTGCAAGTTATGCGCAAGTTGCCTGAAGCAATCCGCCAGAAACGCCCGGATTTGTGGAACAACAAAAATTGGCTTTTGCACCATAATAACGCCCCTGCTCACGCATCTTTGCTTGTGCGCGAATTTTTGGCCAAAAACAATACACTAATAATGCCGCAGCCACCGTATTCCCAAGATCTGGACCCCTGTGACTTTTTCTTCTTTCCGAAACAGATTCTTTGATCCATTTTTTGGAATTGGCAAAAATCGAAGACGAGCCAAAAACGTGTAAGCAATGCAGCTGTCAAAAATTAACTGAACATTCAAAATGGCCAAACTTGTCGGCGTAAGTGAGAGACATGACACCAATATAACGCCACAAAAAATCGAAAATCGAATATACTTAACCCGCGGAAATTCAAAATTCGTGATACTTTTTGATCAGACCTCGTATACTTAAATAAACGTTTGATACGGAGGCTAAACATAAGACTTATAAGACTAGAACTTAGCAAACGCTACTGCCAATGACTTCGACATCTGAACATGCGTTTTAAACATGCTACTGCAACCAATATGGACTTATGCATTAGAATTATTACGGATTAAAGTATCTAGTCCTTTTTGCGAATGCAATCATCTCATTTAGTATGATAATAAAGTTTCTTATTTTTATAATATAACTTATAATTTCATTCCCTTTTTTCAATTATACTAACCCTCTTTCGTAAACAATTGAAAATGACACCTTAACAGACGATACCGTTTACTAGTTCGACTTTTAGACATATACAATGCTTTACAAAAACCAATATGCACTTACGGCATAGAGCTTTGCGGTACTAATAAACCTTCAGATTCCATTCAAATACAATCTCTTAAGTCAAAAGTAGTTCGTAATAGTGTTATTTATCGTAATCTTAAAGTCGCCTATAGAGCATTATAAAAAGTTCTTCAAGAAATATTCTACAATTCATCCTCTATAAAAAACTAACAACATCGTAAATATTACTGGTCCGCGATTTGTTTCACATGCAAATATGGAAAACTTGCACTGATGTTTTTTATTCCCATAACCCCATGGTCCGCGCTAATTGCTTGTATTATTTCAATATGTTTATAACTATTTTGGAATAGTATCTAGAAGGATAACATAGTTATAAACAGTCTTTAATAAAAATAAAAAAAAATTATGGAAAAACAAAAACGTATTGGGTAATGTGGTTCAATAAAAATCATTTTCGATGTCATTTAATATTTAGTCAAATCCATAGTTTTGCGTCTTAAAGTTTATATTCTACAATATTATTTTTTTCAAATTTTGTAGAACAAAATAATTATTTTATATTATTAAATTAGCTGGAATTTCGAAATCATTTTAAAAAAGACATAAAGTCAATAAGTATTCAGAAATAATTATCATTTTTAAAAGGTAAATAAATTCGGTGAGTTTTATTAACTTTTAAATTAAAAAGACTGGTAAATTTTTTAAATTCAATAAATTGTATATAAAGCAAATTTGGAAATTTCATTAATTAGAGTTAAAAAACATTTTATAAATTCACATAAATATATTTTGAGAAATTTTTTTAACATTGCAAAAAAGAAAATTCAAATGTTGATGAAAATAAATTTCTGTCAATATTTATATTAAATTTAAATGAATTTAATATATTTCGTATAGCAAATAGTTTGTTTAATTAAGTTTTATAAAAAAATACAGAGGAAACTATATTTTAAATATGAAATGGTTACAATATTTTGTATTTTTTTTAATACATAGTCTACGTTCAATTTAATTAGTAAAATTACTAAAAAAAAATTGTTTGTGAAATATAAAAAAAAAATTGTATTATTTTTGCTAAGGTAAATTGGAACAAAAATTTCCCATTTCGAAAGTTTTTGCTAAAGAAATTATAATAAAATTAATAAATTTGATATATGAAAATTTAAAAACAATCACTAGATTTGATTAGGGAAAATTTGAAGAAAAAAGCATTTAACAAATATTAAAAGTTTAGTTTTTTTAATCTCTTTGGAAAAAAACCCCACTTCAAACTAATTGAATTAGTAATAATTTTAAAATATATTTTATATTTTATCAAAAAAAATTGTTAATTAAATTTACAATTAAAAAACTGTCTGAGAAGAATTAATCATTTTAAATAAATTGGATTTTTTATTGGAAAATCTCACAATAACAAAGTCTTATTTCCAAATGTTTTCAAAAAATACATTGCGTTTTTAACTTTATAATAAATATTCCAATAAATAATAAATGAAATATATTCTGTACATAGTCCAATTCAGAACTATGTATTTGTGCATCTTTTTGAAGAAAGACAATTTTTTATAAGTTAAACTACTTTTTCGAAATCTTATATTGGATTTATATTGAATAAATCTCAAAGGACTATATTATCACTATTCTAGGAATATTCATTTGAAAATGAATAAATTTGCATTTCGTTTTTCGATTTTTATATTTCCATTGAAATTTAATTTAAACTATTTTTGAGTATACGTGTATGGTGTTTGTATGTATGGATACAGTTTTCATAATATTGTACGTGCCAAAATTATAGAATCTATACGGTCTAAAGAAAAGTTTCTTAAAATTATGGGCGAAAAACTTTGTCAAACCGGGTAGAGATGAGGTCATTTAAAACAATTGTTAATTAAATACCCTTTGAACTTGATGTATTTTACGTGGACTCGATGTTGAGATGGACCAAGAACCGAGAATTTTGTGTCTACATGAAACGTGCCAAAATCGAGACGAATATAAGTGAATGCAAATTTGATTTAAACAAAGTAGAATATTCCAAATTGAAGCTGGAGTGTCTGGGGAAGAACTATAGGATTTTCAGAAGAAACTCGAGAGTTATTGGTAAAATTTTGGTATGAACATTTTGAGGCATATTGCAAACGATGAGGTCACATTGGCAGATGGATTTGTGTAATTTAAGTGGAGGACATTTTGATGGTAATTCCTCACCTACGCAATATGACTAACATATATAGACAAACTATGTCTGCTTTTTGTTTGTATTCTATTTTATAGCTGATTCAAATTTGCATATTTTGTTCTCTGAATAGAATTCTGTATCTTAGTCACAGATAAAGTTCACAGCCACATAGTTTACCTCTCAATGCTGTTGATATTTCATAGAAAATCGATTTGTAATTGCAACAGAATGCCAAATCTCAGCATCAAAAGGACTCATCGTCTCCACGAAGGATAGAGTGAATAAATTTCAAAATGGGCACGACATTTATTCTTGGCATCCAATTATGCATCCCTCTAGCTTTTTGCACATTTATGTTCGTACATAAACTATTTCCTTTTTACATAAATTTTTTGGAAACATTTTAAAATTATGCCGCCAACGACAAAATTAAATGTTCTCACAATATTCGAAAACTTGTAATTAATATCTACCCACGCCTAGCTAAATAAATCACAACTTAAATACATTATCAAAGTTTCTTTTAAATTGCAATATTTTTTTAATACAATACTGAACTTATTAAAATTATAGAATCTGTGGATATGTAGAAAGTTTTGATTTTTCTTATTTTTTGAATCCAGTGTAAAATTTTTCATTCAGAGTAAATTTTTTGGTTATAATTTCAATTCTTTTGATTATTGAAATAAATAAAAAAAATTTATTAATTGCATGGTATTTTGTAAGTCAAATTTAACCAAATTGGCATTATATATCCTAGGAAAATAGATTTTTCCCATCTCGAAGATATTGTCATAAAAATACATAAAAATTGTTCATATACAATAAAATAACTTAAGAAAAAACTTTCTTTAGGATTAAATAGCACGTTCGTTATGTATATTTTTCTCTAAAGCCTTTTGAAGGCAATTTATGACTTTTTTTTTGATCCATTAAAGGTGTTAGAAACAATTAAAATAACGATTAAAAGAAGTTTTAAAACTGACTGCAGCGATTGTTAATTGGAAGGCTAGATGATAAAATGTAAGTTCACAGTGGCTGAAAGGATAAGATTTTTTTTTTAAAGAACCAAAAAAGGAGCCACTATAAAATTAATTTTCATCATCTAACTTTAAGAGATAAAAACCATGCTAGGATAGGTTAATTTTTATAACTTCAACTCAGACAATAGTCAGCAACGATTGTTACAGGACACGTTTTAAAATAAATATAGCTCCATCCATCCAAAACTTAAAAAAAATATTTCTTAAAAAGTTACTACTCCTTATTCTTAATTCTAAAATTATATTTCAACAATTTCTACATCAATGATGATACTGTGACTTCGCAAAGACTATACTTTAACTAACCAATAATGAATCAAATTCAAAGTTGATACTAAATTATTATACGTGTAAACATATAAAAAAAAAATTTTATATAAAAAAAAACATTAAAATGTGCATATTGAATGACAATTTGGTAGGTTTTGATTTATTGTAATATAAACATTAATTTTTGCTGAGATGAAGAATTCCAAAGAATTTTCTCTACGGTCCTTATAGAAAAAGTTATATTCTATAAGGACCGGAAGTTGTAGTATATCAAAATAATTTATACACATACATAAATTCAGCAAATTGCTATTCGTTTCAATATCATCAAAATATGATTTTTAGTAAACATATTAAAAAAGACCTTAAATCTTTACTGATTTTATTTTTTCCATCAAAAATGTTTTTTTACTGTTTTTCATTATTCTAAGCTTTAACCTATATATAAGTTAGAAAAAGGTCTTATTTCTATTTTTTTTTCAATATTTTTTTATACTCTATTGAGAAATTAAATAAAATCAAATACAAATTTTATCAATTTATAACTAACTTAATATCTTATGATGATTATTACCAATAAACTATCAAATCCTCTTTGAAAATAGTTCATAAATAAATTTTCCAATTTTTAATAAAATATCGATTAATTACTATTCTCTATAAAATATGGATTTTTTATATCGAATTATTTATTATTCATTATTCAATGAATTGAAAAATATAAATTAAAACTTAATCAACTCTATTTGCAATTTGATAATAAAATAATTTTAAATGAAGGTTTTTACTCTAATAATTTGTTAAAAAAGTATCTACAAAAAAGGTATTAACTAATTAGTATATTTTATGAAAATATGAATATTTTTCTTGTTGATTTTCATATATAACCATATAGTATGAGTATAAAATATTAGATACATTTTATTACTAATGTTATCGTAATTTTTGTTTGGAATTTAAATTAAACAAATAACCTTTTTTTGAATATTCACAAAGGTATGTTTTTAAGTTTTAACTTTTTTTCTTAATAACTTAATAAATACATTCAAATTACAAAAAATCTTCAGACTATTTTAACAAAATTATTTTATTTTAATTATATTATATATTTATTAAATTTAAAATAATAGCAAATTTTAAAAGGGGTAATAAATTTTCACTGGCAACTCAAAAAATTAATTATTTTTTTAATTTTATTTAAATCATTTCAAAAGTTAGCCGTTTCCAGACTGTATATGAGCTAAAGACTACTGGATTTCAGATTCAGGATTTAAAGTGGTGCTAAATTAAGTTTTATATACCGAAATGGGATATTACAGAACTAAATATTTAAATGAATTTATTTTAAATTTTAATTAATACTATTAGTAGCTTTCGCAGTTTTGAAATCAAGTTTGAAGTTTAACTTATCCATTTAAGGAAGTTCCTATATTCTTATTTAAAAAAAAAGGTTTGATAATAATTAAGCATTTATTATATAAGTGTATAATATAAATAATAGTTATTTACTTTTGGATCCTTAACAAAAAAAACTGCGTAATGTACTTAATAATGATCATCTTGAACAGTACCTTTTGTTACGGAAAAATTTTATTTGTAATGAAATTTTGACATTGATGATTCTATAATAAAATTCAGGGATATATTTTATAGTAGGCTGTTATGATTCTCAAACATAATTTCATGTAGTAAATAAATAGAAAAATCTAAGATCTTCTGATCACAGCTAACACAACATATGGTAATTCGTCTGCAAATCCGATAGCAAACAATTGCCACTATTTACCATGTATAAACTTGCGTCCTTCCAAAAATAATTCATAATTATTAATATATTTATGCATTTATTATATATAATTATATATATTATATTGTATTTGATGTATTTTTTTAACAAATATTATACTTGTCAAACATATTTTGGGATCGTACCACAATACACCTAGCAGACCTCAATATATAGAAGACCCCCCATTAATATATTGACTTTGTAATCAAAACCAACCTCATTTGCTTATTTCAATAAAAAAAAAATCCTTTGAAGTCTTTTCCATGAATATTCAATCTTTTGAAGTCTTTGAATGGCCAATAGGCTAGATATCGTTTAACTTCCTGTGGTAGATAGATTTGATAAACTTTTCCATATAGTCTAGATATTAATTTATAATAATTAATTAATTTATTGAAAAATCCGTTTCTTTCTACTGAAGACTAACAAATTTACAATAAAAGCCTATTAATTTGAGGTTTTTTTTTAAATTTGTTTTTCAAATTATCAAAATTATTCCTCATGATTAGTAAAAAATATATTTCAGTTAATACAATTTCTTTTTTGGTGGTCTAAATATTTATAACTAAGTTACAGACATTTAAAAAAGAAAAAAAACAAAAAAAAAACAAAACCGAGAGTACGAATTTTATTAAATTAATTTGAAGTAATATATTATGGTCAATACGTAAAAGCAGTATTTTTTTAGAAACACAAGCTTCTCCTCGAAATCGATGTAATTTCTTCCAATTTTTTGTTGTTGATTTGCTGCAATCAGAGAAATTGGCTATAAAAATCTGGATCATATCCAAAAGAAAAAATTCTTATCCTCGTTGAATTTAATTTTCCACCATATTTATAGTCTTTTCGCTTATTGCGCCAAATGCACTTACATTAGAGAAGAAGAATATATCGAAGTTTTTTTTTTTTAGATATATTTTATATAAATAAGTTGATATATTCACATTAATAAATGTAGTTATGTGTAATTTTTGATACTGGAATAATGGGAAAAATCCCATACTTGAAAATATTTATAGATAGTTGATTACTAATGCCGAATGTATACTATCGACATTATAACGATATCCACATGAGTAATGTTATAAATAAGCATTAATTGATATTAGAAAATTAATTAATTAAAAATCCAATTTCATTACTTACTGTAGACAATTGGGTTTTTATTCACTTCTAATCCTTTTACTTTATGTCCTGTCCAAAGTATTTTCATATAGTGAGTTTTCAAATTCCTACTAAGGATTTCAAATTTCCTCCTATATTTTTCGTCGCAAATTTTATATCTGATCACAAAAATTTTCATACAGTTCTCATAAAATATTTAGATCCTTTTTACATAATTAATAACTTCTATTTTTTCAATCATTTACACCATAATTATGAATATGTTTTATAGTTGTTTTACAGCTCAATAATACGATTTAGTTATTATAGAATTTAACTAGTTAACAAACTAAAAAAAAAACATAATTATGCTATAAAGAAATGAATTTTTATTTAAGAAAAAAATTACTTATTATATAAAATTGCACTTTTATAACAAAATCAGGCACACAATTCAGTTGCACACTTTTTCTAAATTCATTTACGCATAACTGCTTAAGAAAATTAATATACACGTATATTAGACCACTCGTCATGAATTTTACACTTTACTACAATAATTTGAAAGTTAAAAATTATTTATTTTTTGCATATTTTAGTTGTTTTTTTTTAATATAAAACTTGATTCACCTTTTTTATATTTGAATTTATGCATACAATTACATTTTTGTTAGAATTAATAAAACTAGCAGTGCATGAGGTTTTTTTTTTGGTTGAAAACTGTTTATTATAATTAGTTTAGATAGATTTTTATTATTGCACTATAAATATTGTTAATTTTACAAAACAAAACAGAAAAACAATTCTAATAAATTTGAATAAAGTTTTATTTTATTGTAATTTTAAGAAATAAGGAATGAGAAATTTAACAATTATTCCAAAAAAAAAAAACGAATGTTCAATATGAAATGCAATGTGCAAAAAAAATGTATTGCATTGAATCATTCATTTACCGGAATGCAGGATGCAATTTTTATTACAATCGCCGGAAGCTTTTCTCATTAAAATCGCAGAAAAATTGGCTCAACACACGACGAATGACAATATTAACCGACGGTCATATTTGCACTAAAAACTCAGACTTCGATATCACTTTATCAATACTCAGGTACTGCCTGATAAAAGTTTTCTAGTTGAAAATTGTTTCAGCTTTATTGAGAGGGTTTTCCGTTATTCTGAGAGAGTTATCGAATTTGTTGGTAGTATTTTACTCAGTTACTCATCAGTTTATCATCTCCTTTCTAATGTCGGCGCAGAAACAACACGTCTTTGCTAGAAGGGGATGTGAGATTCATATTGATGTTGGGGAAGCTTAACCGTTTACCAATTTTAAATATTTATAGAGCAATCTAGTACAAAATTTCTCCATGAATCTGGAATGTTGCAAGTGCGCATTTCCATATCGAAAATGTGAAATCTAAACAAACTGATATTTGAGATAACCGTGAAACAATTATCGTAACTACTTTTGCGGTTTTGTGGAATTTTCATTGCTATTTCATCAGCAGTTTTTAAATAATCAAAATATGCTGAAGAATTTTTTTTCATCAAAAATTAGTTTGGTTAGTTTTACCAAAATATTCATTGTACACAAATAAATTTTAAATATTGTTAATATTCTGAAATTTTGGAAAAATTTATAAATTCTTATAAAAGAACTTCAAAACTAAAACCGTTTTGGGGCTAATTCAATAAAGCAGCATTGAATATGCACGAAATAATTAAGGAAAACCAACATTTTTACTTAACTTTAAAATGACAATCACTTTACTTTCTTTAAAATTTTATTTCTTTAATAATTAACAAAGATCGACAATGACAAAGGAATAATTTATATTTAATTTGAAAAAGTATAGAGTATAAACGTCCATCGATGGAAGACGTTTACTCTTCATAATAGAACCGACTATTTCAAAAGATCCTGGAACCATGAAGATAAAGTCTTGTTATAAATAGTTCACGACTTCCCAATTTCTATTATGAACATAAAACGTTCAATTTTAGAAGTATTTATATTGTAATTAGATGCAGGGAATTCAACCAAAATTGGAAAGATTATTAGAGCTCTAGAATTCTAGTTCGTAAGTGTTGGGATTTGCCGGGATATCTCCAATGAATTGTAGATCAGTATTTTTGCTCTTTCAGATCAGCTTGTTTTGACAAGCAAAACTCAATAAACTTTTGTCGTGGATTGACAATTTTCTTTCAATATTAATTGGATACAAATTCGGAGCACATCTCATGTCGACTTTTCTTACTAAGTTATATTTTTGAGGTTAATTAGAACTAGAAAATAGTTTCTAATAAACCGCTAACTCTGTTTTGATTTTAATCATAGTGTTTACATTTTTGCCAACTTAGTTTTATTTGCTCTGACAGGTCCTTTCATAATATTATAGACAAATTTTTGATTTAATTTTAACAGTAAGCCTATATTGGTTTTATTAAGCCAAGTATTTTCGTGTTTATTTTAAGTTTTGAACGCTTGTCTAGTATTCGAAGTAGTTCTCGATATCAGCTATTTAGTTCCCGTCTTTACTGTGTTTATATCCTGCCTACCATTTACCTAAAGATAGTCTTAGGTACTAAACTTTAGTACATTGCGCTATCGCTCTACCATTGAGCAGAGCGTAAAAATTACGTGGGTGCATTTGCGTTTATTCCCTAAAATTCTCCATTTGTTAAATTAATTTTGCAGCATTTTTCTTTGATATTGAAGCATTTCAGATGCACGTTAAGGATAATTGCTAGATGAAAGACAGGCAACATAATCTAGCTAGATAGCAATAACCAAACCAAACTATTTATGTTGGAGAGAAAAGATCAAAAAGGTTGTTCTGAAAGTTTTTTTTAACAGACGAATAAATTGTATTTTTCACAACCAACTTCATACTTAAGCCGCATAATTATATGTATTTTGACAGCTCACGTAGAAAGCCTTGCTTGTAAAAAAATACTATTGATTCTGCATAGTCGTTTTTGGTTAATATACTTTTAAATATGGAAAGTGAAAACAGTATTTTGGGAATATTTTATTTTTTACTATAGAAAAGATAATAATGCTGTTCAAGGAAGAAAAAAATTATCCGATGTGTATGGATAAAATGTATTAAGTGAGCGCCAGTGCCAAAACTGGTTTGCAAAATTTCGATCCTTTAATTTTGATCTCGAAAATGCACCCCGTTCTGGAAGGCCAGTTGAAACTAATGAAGACACAAAAAAGGCATTAATTGATTCAAGCCGACAAATAACAACTCGTCAGATCGCTTAATATCTAACTTATCAAATTCGAATGTTCATGATCATTTGAAATGGCTGGGATTTTTCTCAAAGTTCGACATATGGGTTCCTCATCTGCTTACGGAAATAAATTTGTGCCGTCGCATTGAAGTTTGTGATTTGTTTCTCGTATCATCACTCGAGACGAGAAATAGTTGTCTACAACAATGTTAAGCGCGAAAGATCTTGGAGTAGAAAAGATGAACAGGCTCAAAGCACTTCGAAAGCCAATATTCATCAAAAAAAGGTTATGCTATCTGTTTGGTGGGATTTCAAAGGAATTGTTTATTTAAGCTTCTATCGTGCAACACAACGATCAATTATGAAGTGTACTGTCATCAGTAGGACAAATTTAATGATTCACTTAAAGAAAAAAAATGCCAGCATTGGTCAATAGGAAAGGTATAGTGTTCCAACAGGATAATACGAGACCACATACAAGTTTGACCACTCAGCAAAAGCTTTTAGAGCTTGGATGGAATATACTGCCACACCCACCATACTCTCCAGACCTAGTACCTTCCGATTATTATTTGTTCCGGCCTCTACAAAATTTTTTAGATGGTAAAAGGTTTAATTCAAATGAGGAGTTCAAAAATCACTTGGATCAGTTGTTTGCCAGAAAAAAATAAAAATTTTATAGGCGTGGAATCATGCTATTACCAAAAAGATTGCAAAGAGTATGGGATCAGACTGGATAATATTTAATTAAATAAAATATTAATGCACTATAAGAATTATAAATTACCTTCTGAACAACCCAATATAATATCAGCGAATATCAGAGAAATATTTGAGAGTTTATTAGATTAACTTATTTTAAAGTGCAAGTTAAAAAAGAGACGGCAATTTTGACTTGTGGGACAAGAAGCGTGAAAATCGGCCTAGGAAGATTGAGAACCATCAATTGCAGGCTCTTTTGGACGAGGACGATCCCCAATCGCAAAAAATTCTCGCGGAGCAATTGGGTGTTACTCAACCAGCCATTTCCATGCGACTGAGTGCCGCATGAAAAAAGATCGGAAAATGGGTGCCGCATGAATTGAACGATAGGCAGATAGAGCGACGCCAAAACACATGCGAAATTTTGCTCGCCAGACAAAAAAGAAAGTCGTTCCTGTATCGGATTGTGACAGGCGATGAAAAGTGGATATATTTCGACAATCCTGAACGCAAGAAATCGTGGGTTGATCTCGGCCAACCATTAACATTTTCCCCAAAACCAAATCGCTTCGGACGGAAGACGATGTTGTGCGTTTGGTGGGATCAGCAGGGTATCGTCTACTATGAGATATTTAAACCTGGTGAAACTGTCAATGCCCACCGCTACCACCAACAACTGATCAAATTGCACCGTGCTCTGCGTGAAAAAAGGTCTGATTATCAACAAAGACATAACAAGCTGAATTTCCTCCACGACAACGCACCATCGCACACGTCAAAAATGGTCGAAAACTACTTGGAGACACTCAAAAGACATTCACCAGACCTGACCGCTTCCGACTACCACATGTTTTCGTCGATGGGCCACGCGCTCTCTGAGCATCATTTCGATTCTTACGAAGACGTCCGAAAATGGCTTGATGAGTGGTTTGCCTCGAAACAGAAGGATTTTTTTTGGCGTGGTATCCACAAATTGCCCGAGAGATGGTAGAAATGATTTCTAGTAAATTGGTTAGTTGCATTCTAATTTTATAATTATTCCACTGTAATACTCATGAGTCTCTTTTTTAGAAGTACTGCTATGCCCTCCGTACGCGACACTTGTTTTTATGTTTATTTCTAGCTGGTTTCACTATTCGTTTTTAAACTGTCTGTGACATTTGATATAATGATGGTTTTTATGCATATAGGCTTCACACGATGCTTGTTTAAAAATTGGATTTCTTGCTGTTTTTGATGCTTGCATAGTGACAGTTCAAATGTCAACAAAATAGATGGCAACACGATTATATAAAAATAATTTACTTCATATATTTCGCCAGAAAATGTACCAAAAACAAGGAAATAAGATATTTAAATGCCATTTGCTCATGGATCCCATATGACAAAATAATGTTTTTTCATTGATTATGAAAAAACATTATCTTTTCACATGGGATCCATGAGCAAATAAACAAGCAGTAAAACAATTCAATATTTAAAATCAGTGAAGTGTTTTATACAAAAAAAAGTCTTCAGTGTAAGATTATTTTGCTACTGCTCTTATTTTGATCATAAAGAATGTTGAACACAAATGGTTTGTTCTATTCTTTAGCCAATTTAATATACCATCGAAGATTTTTTTATTTTGTACCTTTTATGTTTATTATTCTTACCTAAATTTGTTGCATCATTTCTTTAATTATTATATTAATAGTTTTACAAGAAGAAATTCGGTATTTTTTGGCAAAAGATATTTATTTGTGAGATATAATAAAAGAAGCTTTTGTTGTTTATACGAGAGGTCCTTTAGACATATGGTAAGTCAAAGGTTAGTTTATGAATTCCACAATATAAAGAAGCTACCTGTTTATTGATTTTTGGAATCAATGCATAATATGAATGCAAGATATGATAAAATTCCAACAAAGATAGCAGTGGATAACATCATCGAGGAAAGAAATATGGAAAGGCTGTTGTCTCTCTAATAAAATATTCTGGGAAGTTATTCGGTCAGAAAGAAAGAAATCTATCGTATCAAGAGTATTTGTCATGAAAATCGAATGTTTTTTTCTACTAGCACTATACAGTTCTTTAAAATAGCTGATTAATAAAGTTTCAAATATTAGACTTTATTACCCATTTTACCATAAACGTTCTTGAAATGTGTTCAAGTTGAAGTGTTAGAACTATTATGCTATTCTAGTTGGCAATCTGTTCGCAAATTTTTCAAATAATCAGGTATTTTGGAGTTTTATTTATTTATATAAATTATTAGTACCACGACAATATAGACAATATGGCTATTAATAAATCGTACCCCGTTTACATAACCAGCCTGATACGAACCCAAGCCTAAAAATGCTTTTTTTTCGTGAATTTCAAGTGATTACGCCAGTTTGGAGAACAAAATGTTAATTGATATACGAGGTCTGTTCAAAAAGTATCGTGAATTTTGATCTTCCGCGGGTTACTTTTATTCGATTTTCGATTTTTTGTGGCGTTATGTTGGTACTCATGTCTCTCACTTAAACCAACAAGTGCGGCCATTTTGAATATTCACATAATTTTTGACAGCTGCTTTGTTGCACGTGTTTTGGTTAGTCTTTGATTTTTACTCAATTTCGACCAATTAACATTGCTAAGGCTGTTGGACTCTGTCCGCGATGACCCAAATTTGCTCCAAAGGGTCATAACTGGTAACCCTGCGGCAATAACAATAATATCCCATTATTGACCGTTCTACCTTGCGGCAGGAACTCATGATGCACCACGCCCCCCCAATCGAACAGTTTTCTTCGATTGCAGGGACGTGGTGCATCATAAGTTCTTGACACAGGGTAGAACGGTCAATAAGGAATATTACCTGCAAGTTCTGAGCAAGTTGCGTGAAATAATCCGCCAGAAACGCCCGGATTTGTGGAAGAACAAAAATTGGCTTTTGCACCATGATAACGCCCCTGCTCAGGCATCGTTGCTTGTGCGCGAATTTTAGACCAAAAACAACACACTAATAATGCTGCAGACACCGTATTCCCCAAATCTCGCCCCCTATGACTTTTTCTTGTTCCCGAAACTGCAAAGCTCCATGAAAGGATGACGCTACGCTACAATTGAGAAGATAAAGACGGCATCGAAGAAGTAGCTGAACAAAATCACAAAAAAAGAATTTTTGAAGTGCTTCGAGGATTGGAAAAAACGTTGGTACAAGTGTATAATATCTGGTTGGGATTACTTTGAAGGGGACAAAATAGATATTCATGATAAAATAAATAATTTTTGAAAAAACACAAAATTCGCGATACTTTTTGAACAGACCTCGTACTATAGAAACTTAAACTTTAGGGCAAATATTAACTGTTCAATTTCAAATTTATATACTAATAGCTAAATATGACAAATATGTTACTTATAGCATTTTTTTCAAATTCATAAAATCATACCAATAAGCAGAGAAGATAATCCTTAAAACATATTTCATTAGGATGAGTATTTTATGTTATGATGGTTAATGTAATATAAATCGGAAAAACAAATTACGAGCGAATGATAATAATGATGAAAAAAGATAAAAGATACTTTTAATTTATTAAAAAAAAGCAAATAAAAATAATTATGAAAATAAATGCAATAGTATTTTGACTTCATGATGTGTAAACAATGCCATTATTTTTTTTTATAAATGAGAAAAGAATGATTAAAGAAGAGGATCATTTTTGCTTTTGCTAGATGGAATGCATATTCCAGTCTAGCGAATCTGTTTAACTCAGAACACATCATGCGGTTACCATTCATTTTAATAAAATGAAATTTTAATAGGTCATACTCTGATGCCAAAACAAGAAGAAAAATACACCAAAAAAAAAATAACCAAAACTACCCCCCATAACATTTATAACAGATCTATCGAAGAGTAAATAAAAAAAGGGTTTTTTTCGGTTTTAAACAGAAGAGCGCACTGTGTACTGTAGAAACAATTTGCTGATTACAATGTGATAAAATCACAATCTTCACATTTAATAATAACAATCAAAATAATGATACTTTATAATTTCCTATTCTCTTTTGCTCTCTGACTCACTTATAATTTCCACTGAAACCCCTCATTTATCATCGTTTTTTCATGCCTCCCTTATTTTCTGACACCCACTATATATTTACTCAATACATTTGTGTTTATAAAACACACAAACCCCCAGTAGTTAATTTTGTCATGTTATTAAGTTTTTGCTTTAAACTCATAATTTTTTGCCATTTACCGTTTATAGGTATACAACTCGTTGAAAAATGCAATTTATATTTACAAAAGTTCTTTTCATATAATATATTTTCCTCTTTACAAAAATTTCAATAAAAGTGTATGTTTGGTTGTTTATAACAGAAACATAATGAAAACTTTAAGGTACCATGTATTTGCATATTCAGAAGGAAGAATATTTGGGGTAAATTAATTATAAAAAAAACCCTGGGGCATTAATTGTTATTGTTTTTGGTTTTTTTTTTTGAATAAAAATTCTTACATAACATGTTATACTAATTAGAAAAATGGATAAATTTTACCTTTGATTTTGGTTTTATTAATTCTTTTTTTTAGATATTTGTCTACATCAGGAGAAAACACATTTATAGAATTTTATGTACTCAAAATAGTGTCAAATATTTGCTTAAATCAGTACTACTAAGTGAAAAGCATTATTACATTTAATTTTTTTAGAAAAACATTTTAGTTGTAGTCTTAAGTTTGAATGTAGCTATTTGCATAATGGTGGGGTATCCTTTCATTTTTTCCAAATGGCTGGAGTTGTCACGGTGCTAAGAATTTACATTTAAATACAAATGACACTAGAAATAAGCTTAAAAATTTTCATTAGTTTGATATCTATCTACCTTCGTCAAAAAGGTAGATATGTATTATTGTCTCCTTTTTCATTTAATTTTGGACTTTTCTTTTGAAATGTGCTAGACAAATATGATAATGAGTATTAAAATAAAATTTTGTATAAAAATATTGGGAGGATAAAATATTTATAGAAACACGAAGGATCAATCATTAAATGGCAGACTTAATACTAATAAAATCTTAATCGCCGGATAGTTAGGGAATAATATTTCTAATTATACTAGAAACTCCTCTATTGGTAGAATTTTTGAAGAATAGAAAAAAGCATGTGTCAAGTACCGCCCAGATTGAATAAAAAGCCAGGTTTTCTGAATGTTGGGAATGGTAGAATAGAAAGTTGACTCTACTTGCAATTGAAAGTTATGCTAGTAGCATTATTCTAGTAGAATAGAAAGCTGACTAAGAAAATGGAAGAGGTGTACTAGAAGGAGTGGGACAATTTAAGCAATGTATCAAATAAAGTTGTGCAACGATAGGTATATCACGTTAAATAACAGAATAATTCTGTTAACAATACCTGCGATGATTCTACGACTATATGCCTAACGAATTTTCATTTTATACCAGTGCACATAACAATTTACAATCACCTGGAAACGAATACTTGGCGACGAAAGTCTATGAAGATTGAGTAAGCAATGCAAGATCAACAATGGATATACGTACTATACGAGATCTGTTCAAAAAGTATTGCGAATTTTGTGGTTTTTCAAAAATTATTTATTTTCTTATAAATATCTATTTTGTCCCCTTCAAAGTAATCACCACCAGATATTATACACTTGTGCCAGCGTTTTTTCCAATCCTCGAAGCACTTCAAAATAACAATTTTTATGATCTTGTTCAGCTCTTTCTTTGATGCCGTCTTTACTCCTCAAACGTAGCGTAGCGACGTCCTTTCATGGCCCTCTTCAGTTTCGGGAATAAGAAAACGTCACAAGAGGCCAGATCTGAGGAATACGATGGCTGCAGCATTGTTAGTGTGTTGTTTTTGGCCAAAAATCCGCGCACAAGCAACGATGCGTGAGCAGAGGCGTTATCATGGTGCAGAAGCCAAGTTTTGTTCTTCCTTCGCATAACTTGCAGGTAATATTGCCTATTGACCGTTCTATCCTGAGGCAAGAACTCATATAGCACCACGCCCCTGCAATCGAAGAAAACTGTTCGATTAATTCGGGTATTAAATATATAGCATTAGTTTCATGTTATATTGCCTGCAAGTGTTCACCGGTTGAAATTAAGGACCTGTTCGAATTCTTACAAGATCTCATCAGCAAAGGATATGAGGTAATCATGGGATGGAATTTTAACGCCAGACACACCTCATGGGGAGATTCTGTCCGTTACTCTTCCGGTATCTGTATTCAAAATTTGCTCACTAGTATCTCCACATTACAGGTAATTGTACCTTCTGTTCCTACCAAACCTAGTAGCTCATCTGTAGTGGATCTGTTTTTCGTTTCAAGTTGTTTAATTAATCCTTACTCTTCGAACATTACTTGTTCAACTCTCGACTTTCATTTAGACCATTATCCAATTCTTATGCAAATTAAAACTCAAACTCAATTCAACTTTGAATATACCGAGTTAAAATCTTTCACGTCGTATAAGAACACGAACTGGAAAGAATTTAGGCACGATGTAGATTTGGCCATATCTAACGGAATGAATGTTCCTTGTTTCAAGAATATAACCAACCAAGAAATTGATTTCCATATAGAAACCTTTATCCAAATTGTCTCCGATGTATTTCATAAACATTCAAGGCAACTGTCTAATAGTAGCCATCGATTTGATTCTCTCTCCGAGGACATTAAGAAAATGTATTGGTTGAAAAATCGTTGGGTAAGGGAAATGAAACGCATTTTTCGGAGAGAATTAAACACTACATCTTCAGATTATCGTCTCTTAAAGGCACAGGTCAACTATGATACGCAATAAAGTTAACAAACATTTTAATGACCAATTTTCTGAACGACTTTCAAAAGTTCGTCCAGGTCCTGATGCTTTTAAGCAGCTTATGGCAATCACCGGCCGAAAGTCTCTCAATAAAGTAACAGTCACCGATTATAATGACCGCGAAATAAAAGGAGGTCCAATTAATATATCTAAAAACTTTGCCTAATTTTATAATGATCTTTACAACTCTAGTTCAAGCTCACCTCTACAAACTCATGTAAACGATCAGGTCGGCAGTTTTTTATCAAACTCCCAAACTTATATTACAAAATTCAGCACCGATAACAGTGCAAGCAATCCCAGCTCTCTAGATATGTTTATATCCGAAAACACACTCTATTCTGTAATAAAATCTTTAAATAATAAAAAGGGTGCTGGCATATCGAATTTTATTTTTATTATCTTTAAATAATAAAAAGGATGCTGGCATATCGAATTTTTAGATAATATATCGAATTTTATGCTGAGAAAGATTCCGAAAAAGAGTTTGAGTCCCTTAGTTGCAATATTTAATCACTGCATCAACAATTTCTACTTCCCTAAAGCTTGGAAGATGGGCATAATCTTTAATATTCCGAAAACTCAAGGTAGAGCAGCCATCCAACAACATAGACCTATATCTCTTCTTCCCTGTTTGGGGAAAATATTAGAAAAATTCTTTTACGAAAAGGTAAATGAATTTTGTAATGAAAATAAAATTATTCCCGAGTTTCAATTCGGATTTCGGAAAGGGCACTCAACTTTGGATGCGCTTTTTCTACTACATAGTGAGATCACAACTGGGTTAAACCATAATGAGTCAACAGTTACTTGTTCCCTAGATATTACCAAAGCCTTTGACTTAGTTTGGCATAAAGCACTAGTGCACAAACTATGTAAACTTAATTTCCCTCCATATTTTACGCTGCTGCTGCACTCATTTCTTCAGGATAGATCATCTTGCGCAGATATCAGAACACGACTTCCGAATTCTTTGCAATAGGTAAAGGATTTCCACAAGGCTCGGTATTAGGTCCCTTGCTGTATTCAATATATACTGCAGATATACCAACAGCCGCAAAAGCACAAATGATATTATATGCAGACGACACTCTTATTTAGGCCAAAAGCAAGTCACCAAAATTAGCTCTAAAGAGAATGCAAGAGCTTCTTTTTAAAATTATAAATTATTATGATGACTGCAACTTATCAGTCAATCTTAATAAGTCCAATTTAATCTGTGTCCGTAATCCCAGCACTCGCGTACTGAGGAAAATTGCTACAAAGAGCAAAAAGCTGTGTATTCTGATTAAAAACACAGCTACTCCAGTCTCAAATCAACTAAAATATTTAGGCATCAACTTTAACTCAATGTTCAAATTTAACCCACATGTTGAGTTAACTCTGAAAAAAGCCAAAAGGGCTAATTGTACCTTTCTATTCCTACTTAGGCGTCGGAAGGGGCTTAGTATAAATACAAAGTTACTATTTTATAAACAACTTATTCGGCAAATTATTGGCTATGCATTTCCGATCTATTTTAGTTTCTCGAAAATGTATGCCGGTAAAGTCCATGTATTCGAAAGGTCAATCATTAGGAAATGCCTTTCAAAATTTCGTAAAATAGACGGCAAGCATTATTCTAACTCCTATATACATATATCAGAAAAGTAATCTTACTCCTTTTATTTCATACATGGTTGGTCTAATCAAAAACTTTCTCCAGCACTTAATAGACCATACCAATCCACTCATTCAAGAGTCAATAGAAAGGATTAAATCCCAAGCCACCCAACACAGATACTTACACAATGATTACCTCTATGCCTCACCATAATCCCAAACTCCTAATCCGTTGATATTATGAACGTTAAGTTTCCATTGTGGTTAGCGGAAGCAACACAAAATTCCCAAAAATCCCAAACTCCTAATCCACTCTCCCTGAATATTCCTTTCCCTAATTTTTTTTAAGTCTAGAATTAAGGTTAGTCTGTAAGCAATTAAATATATAGAATATAGTGTTTGAGCAAGCACATATAATTTTTAAGCTAGTTGTAAGTAATTCATGTACTTAGTCATTACAAACTAATTTAATATATAAGCAAAGGATGTACAGAGCATGTGTCAGCTCTACGTTTTAAATACCATATAAATATGTGCAAATAATATGGAAATAATAAATGCTCAACTTAAACAAACAAAAAAAAAACTGTTCGATTACAGGGGCGTGGTGCATCATGAGTTCTTGCCGCAGGGTAGAACGGTCAATAATGGGATATTATTGTTCTTGCCGAGGGAAGAAGGGGTTCTATTGGGATGATTGAGCTATGGTTTCCACGTCATAACCATAAACCCATGATTCGTCACCAGTTATGACACTCTGGAGTAAATTCGAGTCGTCGCGGACAGAGTCCAATAGCTCCTTAGCAATGTTAATGCTATGCTATTTTTGGTCGAAATTAAGCAATTTTGGTACGAATTTCGCGGCGACCCGTCTCACGCGCAAATCATTGATAAAAATCTAATGGCACGAGCCAATCTATATGTTTAAGTCCTCAGCAACTTCTCTAACGGTGATTCGACAATTGGCCAATACTATTTTCTTCACTTCATCAATGTTTTCGTCTATTGTTGACGTACTCGGGCGTCCAGCACGCTTTTCGATGTTCACATCTTCTCGGCCTTCTGATAATATTTTGTACCACCGATAAACGTTGATTTGGTCCAAGGTAGCTTCACCATATGCCACAGTCAATATTCGGAATAAGTCCGCGCAATTAATTTTGTTTTTTACAAAAAATTTGATACAAATTCTTTGATCCAGTTTTTGGAATGGTCAAAAATCAAAGACGAGCCAAAACACGTGTCAAAAATTAATTGAACATTCAAAATGACCGAAATGAGATACATGAGAACCAACATTACAGAACAGACCTCGTATATATAGTCGTTACTATGACTTTTAAAGCCTTGATGCTCGACCCATTATTTTGGAATGTCCATGTATGATGCGCTGCTTTAACTACCAATACAAAATGACAAAAGTTCAGTTGATTTTGGGAATGTTGCGGCAAGTCCTGTAAATTAACTAATAAAGGTCACTACGGGATTAGGTTAAAGCTATTGCCTGTAGGATCAGAAAACTGAGACTGTAATTGTGGCCAGTAGAAAACTACCTGTAAGTTCAGATAGACGCCTGATTGAACTTTGCCGCATATCTAAAAATCACTTCTGAAAATGTAAGTTAGGTTTTAAAGGCCTTGGAACGGATCATGCGTAACAATGTAAGATCAATACGAAGACAAACGCTACCAGTATGAGTTCTATATTACTAATACGAAGCCAGACTCCTGTGCACCATTATCAAATCTGTACTACTCTACGTAGCCTCTACTTGATCGGAAGCTATGGTAACTAAATCTAACAAGCGTCAACCTATGGCATCGTATCTTTGGAGTGTCAAATTATAAATCATTGGAAACAGGAGCGAGAAGAAAGTCATCTTCTGATGGCAAGGACATGAGGATTTATCGACTAAAGGAATATGGGGGCATTACCTTATTTCTAACAAGGTCTCATGGAACAGAAGATATTGTAGAGAACTTGATGCAGTGATGTGGACCATATATATATATCACCTTAAACTGGACACAACCCACAATTAAGGATCCGTTTATAGAATGAAAAGAAATGTAAAAAGTCGTTGATCAACGTTTGTCCCAGCGGGGTAACATTGAACATCACAGACATATTGGTGTGCAGTAGCTGAATACACATATCGAGTAATAAAGAAGCTCCAGCATGAGGAAAGAATACGAGCAGGTCGGTCTGCAGTCCCGATAAAATAATACGTGACGGTAGATTTTCATAGAAAAAATCAAACTTAAAATGATATAGAAAATACAGTTCTTTCTCATCCTTGGTAGAGAGCTTTTAACTATGATAAAGAGCAGACTTAAGTGTGTTTTCATCTCGACACAGATACAAAAAGATAAATACTAATTCAAGCTTTTAAAACAATCTTGTTTGTTATAAATAAACTACTTATTATTTTTAATGAAAGCGGTCGGCAATGTTAACAAAATATTTTATTCAATCACTGGGTTGAACGGCTCCCACGCTTCTCAGCTCCATTGTAAAATCTTCCATTTTAGTGTAGCTGCTTATCATAATAGCAGTAGTGATTATAGTTTGTATTTGCAAGCATCGAAATATTATCATTCTAGTGGCTCATTAAGTCACTAGAATGATATATTTGGCATCATAAACTTAACAAAAGAGATTTTGAATTCAGTTGAGTTTCATGTAATACAGGAACTTTGGACAACGACCGAGTCGATCAACTGGTGGAGGAACTTACTAACCAAATCGCAAATAACACATTTAGCATACGGACTGGACAAATGTGGCGAATGTTTTTTTTTTTGATGAGTTGGCCAACTATTACTCAAACAGACTTCTCGACAACCTTGACAAAATTTTCGCACGGAATAGGATATTCTGCCTTCACACATAATTTCATTATCGAAAACTATGCCATCTTCTAATGTTCAACTCACTGCAACTTTATTTATAATAAAACGTCATCTATCCCGAATTTCTTTTCTAAAGATATTTCCTTCATTGTGGAGCTTTTAGATCAATTAATACTATTTCCTAATTCTCTTTTTTATTACTTAAAATAAACTAATTCCTATACTCAATCTAATCAGCTATTATAGGATTATTCAAATAACAAATTACTGATTTCATCTTACGGGTTGCCAAAAAGCCTTTTAGTTGTTATAGCATCTCATAGCATTTGGTTCAAATAAACAAAGAAACCAAAATATTCAAAATGCACAGTGTGTGTATTTGATTATTTTGATCTGTTTGTTTATTTAACCAAACTTTATATTTAAATCATACAACATGCAGCGCCATCTATTGAAATTTGTAGCAATAAAAATATACATTCATCTTCTTTCAAACGCACCTAAATTCATCTAAATCGGATGACAAAGTTACAGACATTTTAATAAAATAAAAAGTGTGCTAATGTTACAAAACAAGAAAGAGCAAATATAAAATTTTGTGTTAAACTTGAAAAAAAATTCGCTGAGACATACGAATTGATGGAAAAAGTTTATGGTGATGATTGTATGAGTCGTACTCAAGTTTATACGTGGTCTACACGATTTAAAAATGGTCGTGAAGATTTAAATAACAACCTAAAATCCAGGTCGTCCAGAAGCTAGTAATCGTGCTGAATTGGTGGAAAAAGGCCGTGAAATCATTGATCGATGCAAATTTTACTACGAGAATGTTGGCTGAGGAATTAAATACGAGTAAAAACATTATTTGGAAAATTTTTAACTGAAGATTTGGGTAAAAGAAAGGTCTGTGCGCGTTTTGTTCCACATGAATTAAATTAAGACCAAAAAAGTGAACGAATTTTTGATGAAAAAACGGATTTCTCTCAACCACGCTCCGTATTCGCCTGATCTATCACCATGTGACTATTTTCTATTTCCAAAACTGAAAACCAAGATGAAAGGCGCATTTTATGATGATATCCCAGCCATTTTTGTTTTGTAACATTAGCACACTTTTTCTTTTTTTGAAATGGCTGTAACTTCCGCATCTGTCATCCGATACATGAATTTAGGTGTGTTTGAAAAAAGATGAATGTACTTTTTCATCCTTAGCAAATTTTCAAGAGATGGCGCTGCATGTCGTCTGCCGAACCATAAAGTTCGGTTATTTTTGGGACATACCGTGTATGTGCAGATCTAAAAATTTCCCCATAGTTTCCTTTGTGTAATTTATAAGATAATCTTCATAAAAATAACCTTCACGTTTCATTGTTGCTGCGACTAATATTTAGAATTCCTATAAATTGAAGAAATATAATAAATGGATTTATCTCTCAATAATTCTCCTAAAGCAACTGAATTTTACCACGATAACAGGTAAATGTTCACTTTGATAACAATTTCTAATACTCGAAATTGTTATATGAAAAGACAACAAAATTCTCACAAATTTCATATAATTTCCATACACCATTTATTTAATAGTCGTCCAAGTTATTTAATAAAAGATACTCTAGCTTATTTGTTAAAGAATTATTTAAGCTAATTATTAAATTATCTTCTCGCATTAATTTTTTTAAGATAACCAAAAAAAAGAAGTGATCTTCAGATATCGTCTTCACAGAGATATAAAAAAACTTACTAACTTTCTGCGGTATCTTTTAATTTATTTAAAAAATTAATTTTATAAAAAAAACTTTCGATAGTAATAGTACTTCCATAATGATGCTTACTAGACAAAGCAGATTACTTTTTGGCATCTTTTGCGCCATGCCTCGGCCTATCTTAGAACGATTTAAATATTGTATAGGAAAAATACAAATAATTTTTGCACTTGTACAGAAGGAAGAGTCCTTAGTCATCTTGATATACACAAATCCACTAGTTTTAGATCGTATATCCCCCTACTCCTATGGTGGTGATCTTGCACACTGCATTAGCTTTTCTATATATCAATTTTCTCCTGGAATTGATATATAGAAAAGCTTATGGGAAACAGCATTCATTCAACCAATCGCCAAAAGGGGGCCTCCAAAGATCTTTTTGCCTCGAAAGATCTTCCCATTGTACTAACGTCCCTCCATTCTAAGATCATGGAAACACTGATAAACTATCAGCTAATAAAATATCTCCAATCAAGGAAGCTCCACAAAGACAGTCTATATAGCTTCTGTAGAAAAGTGAAAAAACTAAAATTATTTCACATGATATTTCAAAGGCCTTTGATAAAGTTTGTCATCAAGTCCTTTTATTACAAATGTGTACAAAGAATGCCCCTTGAAATGGGTTAGAAGTTATATTTTGAACCGTTGTTTTGGATGGCTTCAAGCCTGCAGTCGACAAAATAAATGCTAATATTCTGATGGGTTCAAATCTATCCCCAACTATTTTATTTTTGGGACACACCGTGTACACTAATACAAAATATATATTACATTCGTCAAAATTTTAATTTAAAAAAATAGATAATTTTCATTTTCTAATTTCAATTAAAACAATAATTTGAACTATTAGCATAACACGCATTTGATTTTGTAATTAGTTTATAATTACTTCTTTTTGATAGTATCCTACTATCAAAATATAAAAGATCAGAATAGAAAATTTATAGAAAGAAGATAGTTATAAACAAATTTTATCAAAGTACTTATTTTACGTGAATAATTAATCTGAAATAGATATTTAAGCACTATTTGTCAGTATTAGATAAGAGTACAATAGAATCTGTGTAGGGGGAAACATGATGTAGTATCAAGAAAATTTGTGTAAAATAATTCAAATTTATCAAATGATCAAACACTTTTATTTCAAGACATCAATTTGAAATATTTTCTTTTATATTTCTTATATTATATAACCTTTATAGATTAATCTTTCACCTTTTTGTTTCTCCTCACTCAAAGCACATCACAATATTTTTTAACAAAAGTTCTAAAATGGTTTTTGGAAGTGAATACTTTTTATAATTAACATTTCCAATCAATTTCCAAACATACACGTATCATACACATAATATAATGATAGATACGAATATGAAAAGAAATCTATTGGGTTGGTGCAAAAGTTATGACGGTTTTTTATGATCCCAGGTAAAAAAAATTTTTCTTCAGAAATGATGAATAGTACGAGGGTCGTTCAATAAGTCTTTAGAAAAAGATAGAAAAAAACTGTTTTTTAAAAAGAAAATTTTTTATTTTTCAACATAATCTACTTTTAGCTCTATACACTTTTCCAACCGTTTTTCCAAAATTTTTATCCCGTCCAAAAAATAGGATTTCGGAAGTTCTGCAAAATACTCATCCGTATGAGCAATGACGTCCTCGTTGGAAGTGAACCGTCATCCGCCAAGCCATTTCTTCAGCTTGGGGAAAAGAAAATAGTCACTCGGGGCCAAATCTGGTGAATAAGCGGGATGCTACAACAATTCCATTCTCAATTCCACAATTTTGGCCATGGAAACAGCGCAGGTGTGCACACGCGCATAGTCCTGATGCAAGAGGATTTTTTTCTTCTTCAGATGGGGGCGTTTCTCTTTGATTTCCTCGCTCAACCATTGCAATAACGACGCGTAATAAGCTCCTGTTGTTGTTTTTCCTTTTTCCAAGTAGTCGATAAAAATGATGCCCTGCGAATCCTAAAAGACCGTGGCCATCACCTTGCCGGCCGATGGCACAGTTTTTGGCTTCTTCGGAGCCCGTTCACCCTTGAAAATCCACTGTGATGACTGTCTCTTCATTTCTGGAGTGTAGTAGTGTATCCAGGTTTCGTCCTCAATGACATATCGACGAAGGAATTCGGCAGGATTGCGATGAAAGAGTGCCAATATAGCCTCAGAGTCCACTACACGATTGCGCTTATTCTCCTCTGAGAGCAAACGCGGCACCCATCTTGCCGAAATTTTTTTCACAGACAATTTTTCATGCAAAATTGAAGCGACTGTACCTTGTGATATGCCCGTGGCCTCAACTAATTCGCGCACTTTAATTCACCGATCGTTCAATATCAGATCGTGGATTTTGTCGATGATTTCAGGAGTAGACACCTCAACTGGGCGTCCTGAACGATGTTCATCTTTTGTGGATGAACGGCCACGTTTAAATTCATTCATCCAATTGGAAACCGTCGCAAACACAGGTGCAGATGTGCCATGAACTGCATCCAACTCGGCTTTGATTTCTTTCGGACTTAAGCCTTTCAAATGGAGATGTTTGATGAAAGCCATAAACTCGCTTTTTTCCATTGTTATGCACAAATAAATGTCGTTAACTTTAATCGACGATAGAAATTGACCTACACTATGGATCGAGCTGAAATTTTGACAGCTTTCCTGTCGATATTGTTACTTACAAAAAAAAATCTTTACCGACACTACGAGCGCAATTTCTTGGATTTCCTAAGGACTTATTGAACGACCCTCGTATCTTCTTTTAAATGATTGCATTATATAAAGGATGCTTTCCCTCAACTTTCTATTCAGTTTTGGCCTGGCCAGAGTACAGTGAAGAGTTCTTGTATTTTTTCAAAATGTCGGTCGATAAAGTGCATTTACGTCATTGTTTACTTTATGAATTCCGTAAAGACAATACCGCGAGTGTGGCAACCAAAAACATTTGCGAATTGTATGGAACAGATGTCATCAAAGTTCGGCAGGCATAAAGATGGTTTACAAAATTCCGATCTGGGGATTTTTCACTAATTAATAAACCACGTACCGGGCGGCCATTGAAGTCTGATGAGGACAAGTTAAAAGTCATAATTGACACCAATCCACGTCTTACCACCAGGGAGATCGCGTCGATGATGGGAGTCAACCATACAACCGTATTAAGGCATTTGAAGCGTATGGGGATGGTTTCGCGGTACGACGTTTGGATACCTCATCAATTGTAGGCTGCCAATTTATTGGACCGTGTTTCAACGTGCGTTGCTTTGAGTGCGAGACAAAAACATTTACCTTTTTTGCATCGTTTGGTAACGGGAGATGAGAAATGGGTCGTGTACAACAACGTTACAAGAAATAGACATTGGGCTATACCTGGACAAGCCCCGTTAGCAACTTCGAAAGCCGAAATCCATTAAAAAAAGTTATGTTTTGTGTTTGGTGGGATTGTAAGGGTATTGTGTATTTTGAACTCTTGGAATGCAATCAGAAAATTACAGCATAACGATATTGTCAGCAATTATCCAAAACGACAACGCGCGACCACATGTGGCTATGATGACCCAACACAAGCTGAATGAGTTGAATTGGGATGTTATCAAGCATCCACCGTATTCTCCAGATCTTGCTCCTTCCGATTTCCATTTATTCCAATCACTGCAAATTTTTTTAAATGATAAAACATTTCATACAATAGAGCAGGTAAAAACATCCCTTTCTACATATTTCGCACCAAAATCCAAGGAATTTTACACTAATGGTATTAATAAGTTGAGGAAAAGATGGGAGGAGGTTATAAAAACGGATGGAAATTATATAATTGATTAAATAAATTATACAAATTAAAAAAAAGAAATGTTGAATTGGATATGTGAGAAAACGTCATTACTTTTGCACCAACCCAATATTTTACAGAATTTTCTTCTATTGTAAAAAAGCAGTCAACAAATTGAATGCAATAGAAAAAAAATTTCTTAAGGTATTTGCCTAAATCCATGTATTAAGGACATACTATTTCATTTTTATAAAAAGTCCTGCTAAATTATTGTAGTACAAAAAATTCTAGGAGTTGCTGGTATAATATTTTCCTCGCACAGTTCTTGATAGAAATTATCCTCTAGAATATTGTTTAAATTTAGCCATCTAGTCTGTTGTAAACTTTAAAACTTTTCTTAATTTTCTACATACTGAATAAGTTATTCATTGAAATTTATTATTTCATTTCGCGTTGAATTTTTACACTAAACTTAGATATACAGAATATCCCACATGTCGTAATTAAATGAGTTTTTTCCCAAACACTTTTCTATATGATACAATTTTATGCTAAGAGATAAACTTTGAATATTTAATGATATATTTCGTTTTAAAGTTTTGGAATTAGTTTTTGAATATTTAAAATAGTTTCGTTTTAGTTGCTTAAAATGTAATTAATTTTTAATTCTATGTTAAACGGACGTTTAATTTTAATTAAACATTTGAAATAAAGATGGAATTATTTCCTTAATAATATTTTTCACATAAAAAATAAATTAGTAATTGTATTCTATTTATAGAGAGGTATATATTTATTAAGTTCAATTAGTAGGACTTTATTAGTAAATTAATATATTATAATAATTTGTAGTAAACAGTATACTATTATTTTTTAATAAATTTTTTTTTTTTGAATATTGCACAAAATAGAAATGATTAAAATGTACAGTGTCAATTAGAAATGTGCATTACAAATTTTAACATTATCTATAAAGCGTGATAAGCAAAATTTTGCAAATTTGTGTTAAACTTGGTGAATCCATTGGCTCAACTTAGGGTAAATTTTTTATCAAGATCAAAAATTTTTGGGTTGTATTAAGCATTTTTTAAATCTTAATTATTCAGAAGCTCATTCAGAGAGGAATTCAAAGTCTAAAAGTAATGAAAATATAAGGTGAGGTGTGATGAGTAGTGAGTGAAGAAGTCATTGAGGAGCCGTGAAAAAGGGATTTATACCGGTAGATAATTGGATGTCATACCACATGGTTACTTCTAACAAGTACATGGTTATTTCCACCAACAAGCTTTTATAGGAATGGGGAAATCCTCTAGTTCTCCGGCCCTTCTATTTACTTGATCTAAATCCGTGTGATTTTTTTGTTCCCGAACAGTTCCAAAAGAATTTGAAATAATATTGATATCATCCCGAGGAGTGTAACTGAGGAGCTGAAGTGGATTCTAGTTGAAACCTTCCAGCGCTGCTAATAAGAGTGGAAACAGATACTCCGTTGATGTATAGCTAAGCAAGCTAATTATCTATTTTGAAAGGGATAGATAACACTGATATATAAAAATAGAACGAAATTAATTGAATTCAGATAGAAAAGATATTTTTATACAATTAAACTTTGAGTCGAAAAATTTCCATAGAAATTTGAATTTGCTAGTAAACTGAAAACATCTACTTTAGTTTATGCAAGCTGTTCTGTTAAAAATCTGTTCATAAAGGATTCTTTAAAATGGTTCAATTTGATCAGATAAAATGTAAATTCACGTTTGCGATTAATAGAATATTTTCATGCAGAATTTTTGGTATCTCACAAAAAATGTCGAATCCTATAAAAATTATTGAGATCATACTTCATTAACTTAGAGCGTATGCTACAAAGAATAATATACGGTAATAGTGAATAATGTATTATTTTGGATATAGATATGTGTTAGGGAGGAAGATGATTAAGAGATAGCTCTAGTGCGGCATAGGCAATTATAGCTCTATTAAAAATCTCTTTTTTGCAATTTATCAACAAAAAATAAATGGTTAAGGGTGTGCGAGGAAATATTGATTGGTTGTAAAAAATATAAAAATTAGAAGCAGTGTAGACTTTCAAAATAAAAGAAAAAAACAAATTTACAAAAAACTAGGAACCAAAATTAAAAAAATTGTGAAATACACCACTGACTGTTGACATTGCGTTTCTCTTACCATGGCCATTATCACAAAACTTCCCCTTTTGTTTGAAGTTTTTTAACGAGAACAAACCTCTTCAGAGGATTATTAGTGATGTTAGGCCCGATATTTGGGAGAAAAAAGTTTTAATAAGAAGACAATTATTTCATTATTTTATTCTATCCTATTGCTTAATTTTGTACAGTTTGCTGCCGGGCCATGCTATTATATAGAAGAACGGGCTGCTATTATGTCCATTTCAGGTTGTTCCCTTTGACCTCCCTCAAGGAAGACACTTTTAAATGCACATACATACCGTAGGATCGATACTAGAAGAGGCCTATGGGTCGCAGTCCTGAGTTGGCGTAGCAGTGGCAATGAGAAGGTGCTTGGCATTCTCCTCCGCCGCCAGACCACGCCTGTACAGGAACCTATTCATACAGCTGTGTCCCGTGAGTAAACACCCAAGGTACAAACCAAATTCAAATCCATACGCAGATGCGAAGCACACATCCGAAATGAACATGTGCGTCCATCCGCCATTCGACGTTGAAAAATTTCACACATTCTATTCAGGACCAGTACACGTCACTAGCGTTTACTAATATCCTGAACCTCTTCATTCGTAACCGGACAACCAGCAAGTGAGATACCCTGCCGTAGACGAAAGTGTATGCTTCCACGCAGCACCTCCAGGTCCCATGCAATTTCTCCCATGAGAACCTGCATTGCATCGGTTGACACGGTTCTACTTACATTCAAACATGCATACAAAACCAGATGCCGAACTGAATTTATGCCCACCCGCATACTGGTGGGACATAATATCACCCCATACACATGACGCATACATTACACACGGAACAAACACACCCTTGTACAGAACTTTCACCGGTCTGGAAGGTCCCCATTCCTTGCGAAATACTCGCACCAGCAAGCCAACCAAACCGGCCACGCGCTCCCTTAGATGTTGCAAGTGTTGCCGAAAGTTCAAACTCTTTCCAACCTTTACTCCAAGGTAACGTTCTTCTCGCGCGTACCGACAGCCTCTAAACGTATATTGGGCGCCCTACTGGTCGCCAAAAAACTCTTCAACAACATGCATACAGTCTTCCTTTCTAAAAAAAACATTCACTCCCATTCTATTTCCCCATTCAGACACCATCAGCATATAGTGGCTTCCCGCTACCTCTACTGCGTACCTATTCCCCCTCAATCAAATACAGAAGATCGGTCGTGGCGCTACAGAAATACTTTCAGTGCTTGTCTCAAAGACCTTACAACAATAAAGAAAGGAAAAACCTAAAGGGATTCAACCCGTTAATCATAGCGGCCATTTTACATTTACTCGGCACGAAGATACGGTCTGACATTATTTTCCTCCAACAAAGATATAGTGTCGTCAGCAGCGTGTTCACCAATTTAAAGTCATTCAATTGGTGGCAAGAGTTCAATTTATTAATTTATAGACATTTAACTGGAAACACAACCGTGGCTGAGAATTATTTCTTTGTTGAAAAATTCATCATGTTTTTTTTTATTAATTTTAGTTGTATTGAGATATCATACGTCGATGATAAATATTATAGGTTTGATATCTTAAAATAGCAACAAACTATAATTTGCAGCTGTTCTTCCGTAAACCTATACAAAAAAATACAATAAATAATAAAATTGTATTCTCAAAATGTATTTGCTTAGATATAAATAATCATATTTTTAGATATCAATAATTAAGTGGATGCATGTCAACACCCGAAACGCACGTGCCATAATTTGTTTTACTTGGACAACTATACTGCCATTTGTAATGGAGTACAGCAGCATAGGAAGGACAGTTCATTAAGGGAGGTGATGTATCAAGCAGTTGATTGTATATTCAACATGGTACATTTGAATATAAGACCTTCGATATAAAATAAATGACCCAACTACACTATTTGGAGCAACACCTACCTGTCTTAGATAACAATAATTTCAGCACACGTGCAAACATCTTGTCCTGTTATTATTTGAAACATATACTTGGTCATGGTATATGCAACTTTATAGAATGCTATCGGATAATATTCGACCGCTTACAGAACGTACATGCATAATATGACATGAAGATGTCATATATTAGAACGTAACACCTACAAATCCCTTGGTAAGGATACGGACAACCAGCTATAATAGTAAACAGTTTCAATGATTGAATGGGCACAAACGATCGTCCAGTTAGTTAATTTACCTCGGTTATGTCGAATACGATTCATGCACGTAAGAATTATAAATTACTTTGAACTGACATAACACGGCTTGCTCCAAAATATTATAAATCATTTCCTGCTTCCTGGCGCCATTTGGTAATACGATTAATGATATCAATTAACGTAATTATCCTATTTGCACATATGACATGAAACTGATTACTCTTCATATTATTATAAATAGAATGTTTAGTTAGTTTTCACCTAATAATAGGACTATCAATTCAGGTTAATTGACTATCAGTTAAAAACAATTGCTTAAAGTTTTAAGATTATTATTTTTTTTTTCTACAATTTGTAACAAGCAGTTTTTTTTTAACAAAAATGCAAGGATTTGAAGGCATGTCAGAAAAAACATCTGTCAGTGTTTTCTCTACGTTTTTAACGTAGATGCGTATATAATGGAAGCCGTGGGAGTGAACATGTCGTTTGCTCAAGGATTAGAATGTTAGTGTAGACGTGAATGGAATTTTTTATAATAGAAAAAAACGGAAGAAATATTTAGATTATTATAAATAATATTATTTTGTTCATAAAAATGAGCATTGCCAGTTTTTCTAAGGATTCAAGATAGTAAAATTTGAGTTTGATGTCATTCAAAGTTGAGTCCGCAAGTCAATATTGGTTTCAGTATCGTATTGTATAATAATAATTTAGGAGTTGTAGTAATTACATGTATCGACCATTAAGTTCTCATTATTTTATTGTTATGTGAGGATTCCAAGTAACGCACATTCATTTTTTATGGAATATTGCTACCAGGAAGTATTGAATAAAAATGCTCAGAAGCTTGCTTTCAGTAAACTGTAAAAGAACGTGAGTACATTTACTCTGCACGTTTTGAATCTTGCCCCTAAGGAGTTTTTTTACTGGGTTTTTTTTATCTGCTGCAACTACAATTTTATTGTAACAAGCAGATTTACATAACACTTTAATTCACAATCTTGTGCATCATTAAGTGGGAGTAGACACCCAGTTAGATTCCTCTAGACCATTGTCTCTTAAGTCTTTGATGAGTGTTTCCGGAAAGGGCAGTATAGGACAATCCTCTCACAAGTGGATTGTGATGCAAGGATAAACGGGAGTGAAATTTTTGATATCGGGAAATGCACATTAGGAACATAATTTTACGGAAGATCTTGGATTGTAAGGCCTGGATGCGATAGAATTGAAATATTTCGTTGAACCCCAAAGTTCAATTCCATATGTCCAAATAAGTTTTATAATTGTATTGTAGATTAGAAGTTCACTTTTTATTGTTAGTTTCGAGCGTTTATCAAGTAGTAGTCTAAGAAGTTATAGGTAACGTCTAGTGGCTTCAAGTGTTTTTAAGTGTAGTATGAGGGTTCCATGTTAATCTCTTATCCAGGCAAGGTCCCAAATAGCGTTCTTTATAATATTGTCGAATCATGTTGCTATTAAAGTATAAAGGGGTAGGTTTTCGTTGACAAAGTGTGAAAGTAATGTGAGCACTCTTCTGTTCAATTACTCTCACTCTCCATCTCTTAAACCAGGATTGAAGGTTGTATATATGCAATTGTAAATTTTTGGAAGCCATGTCAGAATTTGTATGCAAGTATGGCCGTATCGTCTACATAAGAAGCAATGATAGTATGAGGATCAGCTGAGATGTTATGGGTATAAATATTATATAAGATGGTATCAAGGATATTGCCTTGTGAGACTCCGGCTAGAATAGGATATATTTCTGAGGATTCTAAGCTAATTGCAACTTGGAAATGTCATTGGGAGAGATATAATATTATGCTAAGATAGTATGTTGAAGGAAGAAAGCTCTTGGTATCCGGAGAAGTCCAGGATGCCACACACGATTAAAAAATTGGGAGATACGACGGTTATTCAATAAGTCCTTAGAAAATCCGAGAAATTGCGCTTGTAGTGTCGGTAAAGATTTTTTTGTAAGTAACACTATCGACAGGAAAGCTGTCAAAATTTCAGCACGATCCACAGCGTAGGTCAATTTCTATCGTCGATTAAAGTTAACGACATTTATTTGTGCATAACAATGGAAAAAAGCGAGTTTAGGGCTGTCATCAAACATCTCCATTTGAAAGGCTTAAGCCCGAAAGAAATCAAAGCCGAGTTGGATGCAGGCACATCTGAACCTGTGTTTGCGACGGTTTACAATTGGGTGAATGAATTTAAACGTGGCCGTTCATCCACAAAAGATGAACATCCTTCAGGACGCCCAGTTGAGGTGTCTACTAATGAAATCATCGACAAAATCCACGATCTGATTTTGAACGATCGGTGAATTAAAGTGCGCGAATTAGTTGAGGCCATGGGCATATCACAAGGTACAATCGCTTCAATTTTGCATGAAAAATTGTCTCTGAAAAAAATTTCGGCAAGATGGGTGCCGCGTTTGCTCTCAGAGGAGAATAAGCGCAATCGTGTAGTGGACTCTGAGGCTATGTTGGCACTCTTTCATCGCAATCCTGCTGAATTCCTTCGTCGATATATCACTGTGGACGAAAGCTGGATACACTACTACACTCCAGAAACGAAGAGACAGTCATCACAGTGGATTTTCAAGGGTGAACGTGCTGCGAAGAAGGCAAAAACTGTGCCATCGTTAGACAAGGTGATGGCCACGGTCTTTTGGGATTCGCAGGGCATCATTTTTATCGACTACTTGGAAAAAGGAAAAACAATAACAGGAGCGTATGACGCGTCGTTATTGCAACGGTTGAGCGAGGAAATCAAAGAGAAACGCCCCCATCTGAGGAAGAAAAAAATCCTCTTGTATCAGGACAATGCGCGTGTGCACACCTGCGCTGTTTCCATGGCCAAAATTGTGGAATTGAGAATGGAATTGTTGCAGCATCCCGCTTATTCACCAGATTTGGCCCCGAGTGACTATTTTCTTTTCCCCAATCTGAAGAAATGGCTTGGTGGACGACGGTTCACTTCCAACGAGGACGTCATTGCTCAAACGGTCGAGTATTTTGCAGAACTTCCGAAATCCTATTTTTTGGACGGGATAAAAATTTTGGAAAAACGGTTGGAAAAGTGTATAGAGCTAAAAGGAGATTATGTTGAAAAATAAAATTTTTTTTAAAAAAAAACATTTTTTTTCCATCTTTTTCTAAGGACTTATTGAACGACCCTCGTATCTAAAAATACTCCTAGGCAATACTCTTTCCTCTCAAGATGGATAGTAGAGTATTCAGATCAGAAGCCAAATTGGTGATCGTTCAGGAATAATTTTTTCATTAACTAGAACTAGTTAGAGTTATTTTGATTGTAGTTTTTCAAAAATCTTAAAAAGAATTGTTTGGAGACTAATAGATCTATAGGAGCAAGGAGAATTTTTAGTTTTATTTGGTTCAAGAATGATTTTAATGACAAAAAATTTCTAGAGTAAGGAAAAATAGGTTATGCGCAGGATACCATTGAAAATGAATGTAATTAAAACAAGAGCTTTACGGGAAATTTGCTTCAGAATAGAACCTGTTATTAGATCATAACCAGGAGCTTTTTTATTGAGACGGCGCAGAACAGTAGATTTAATATGTGAGGGCTTAAAATTTTTCGGAGAAAGACTCAAAGGGAATGGGAACATTAGTTATTCGATGATTTTGTTAGTATGCGATATATCTTCCATATAATCATGTTAATTTTTTCTGGTTTGTATGTGTCATAGAATCGCATTAGTATAAATTTTAAATAGGCTACCATGGAGCATATCCGCAGTGATAGGAAAAATTTTACCATAATCACTATTTTTAGCTGCTTTAATCAGTCGGATAGATAAAATTTAAGGAATTGCAAATAACCAGAGGCTCAAATTCGCTGCATCGTTCAAAGCTATCCGCGATACCGTACATAGTTAAAAGCTTGCCAAATGTCAAGAAATACGCCTGGACAGTATTTGATTCGCTCTACCCAAACTGATACAGAGGAATCAAAGTAATGACACTGCTGGATAGTAGAATGCTCAGTTCCAAATTCAAACTGATACAGAGGAATCACACCTTCGGTTTTAACAATAGAATAAACACATTTAAGAATTAATTAATTTTGCAAACATTTTCGATAAAATAAGAGTCTACAGAGACTCAAATGATAAGAGACATTTGAGTCTACATATACCATTTAAGCTAACTAAGTTTTTGGGTGCGTTAAGATTTGGGATCATTTTGATGAAACTTGGACAAAAGCAGATAAGATCTATTTATCTGCTTTTGTCCAAGTTTCATCAGGATACTTAGCTATCCGGAATGAGTTAGTAAGTAATTATACGTTTTTAGTAAATAGTTTATTATTGTTGTTGGTTCTTTCTTGTTTTAGTTCTCGTTGTAGTTGCTTGTCACTTGAAATCCTTGAACTTTGTATCTAGTCTCTGCCTCGACGTTTGTTGCTAATTTTTTGTGAAATATTATGGTTATGCGGTCTTATCTTCGGTTTATTATAAGTTATTTGAGTGTAAGTGGTTGTGTTTAATATGTAAATAATTAAGTCGTTTACCACATCGTATATTGCTTGTTTGTTCTGTAGACTACGTTTTAAATAAATTTGTTGGTTCAAATTCTGTCTAAAAATGTCCCAACAAACTTTTCCTTTTATAAAATGTATCATTTTCTGTATATTTTCTTAGCTTTTTAAAAGACATGATTGTACATATTTTTTTTTTCAAAATGTATTATTTACTTTCCAATAAAAAAAAAAAAATCTCATGGTGAAATATTCTTTAAAAAAAATCTCAATTGGATTATTGCAAAAACTTACATGTATTATGAACAGAATTTATCATAAATATTATTATAAATTTTGTTACTTTAGGCCTACTTTAAAAAAACTTATAACAATTTTTGATTGAAATTTGGTACTATTATTCATTTTATTTTTTATTATGTATTTCTAAAGGTTTTGAGACAGTTTTAATATGACAAATAGCAATCCTGTTAAAAATTGAACAGATATCATGTATGAGTTATGATTTTTCTCTATTATTCACCATCTTCAATCTATTATTGAAACACTATAAATACTTTTATCCCTTTATCATTTCTTTTACAACATTAACAAATTCTTAATGATTATTTTATGGGTTTTATGTGTTATTGAATTAGAATATAATATTTGGAATGAATTCATGAGTTTTAAAAAAAATTATCATACTATTGCTAAGACAACTTTTAGATTATCGATAAGTTGGCGTGAACAAAATTATAAGCTCTTTCTATGGCTACAAGGGGACTACAAATTGGGCAACATAACCGACATGAAATTTTCATCAGTCCAGAATTTTGTCAGTTGAGATTATTTAATATTATGAAAAATAAATATTATTTGCTCGGGAGGATACTACGCGTACGTGGAAGCGAAATGTAAGAGTACACTACACGAAATCGCCCAATATTGTGCTGACGGTGTGATTGCCTTTATGGATTTTTGAAAACGAGATAAAAAACTTCACAATAATTTCAATAAAAATTAGATATTTAAAGAAAACCATTCAAAAATAATTTTAAATGTAATAAAAATGAACCAAGAAAATTTTTGACTTCTTACGAAAATGACAAAATAATGAACCGAATTTTTAAAACTGTCTAGTTGCGGTGGTCGCGTAAAATATATAAAACCATTTTAAGGTTTATATAATTGTATGCAAAAATTCAATTAATATAAAATCAATTTTTTTTTAGAATTACTTTTATTTAATTAGTTGAGTTTGGATTAATTTTTGAGAAATTAATTGTGTTGTCCTATCATAGGTTGATTTAAATATAACTCATGCACTATTGTAAGGACTGCATCGAGTTCAGCAGAAACAACAGAAAATGTATTCTTTAAAAGTTGGAAATTTTCAAGTTTTTTAAATTTATACTTGGAAGGATCTCGGGTAATTTTTTTTAGCATTATTCAGAAAATCAATTTGAATTATCCCGATAAATTCCAATATTACTCCCATTATTAGAACTTTTTGGGATAAATAATAGTATGGGGTGAAATATCTTACAGTGGATAATCGAAGGATAATAAAATGCCTGAAGCTACTCTACAAATAAATACAAAAGTTCAAGACTTATTTTAAGGACATGAATCGACTTCCCATTAGCACAACGCACACATTCACAAAGCAGGAATTATTAATCTATTTGTCATTGAGCACAATGTAGACTTTTATACTGGAGGATAATAATTTAATGACAAAACGAAATTTTAGCTTTTTTTAAAAAATTATACAATTTTTTATGATATGTAAGGAATTTTGTATTGAAAAAATAATTATGGCATATACTCTGATTATTTGTGTAAAATATATGGAAAGGATATCAGTAAATCCATGTGCACAATAGCCATCTCTATTCGATTTTTAGCTTTAGTTGTATTAAGCACAAGTTTATGATAAGACCCACGAAATTCTTTACAATATCTATGCGAAAACAAAACACTCATATATATACTAGGTTCCTATATATATTTGGTGACCTTAGCAACTGAATAACGTACTAACTTATGCAACTGAAGTTTAATATTCGATAGGGCATTAGTGAGAACTTCAATGCCGATGAAACGATAGGACTCCTAAAATCAATAACCTCAGTATAAAAACAGCAGGGCATCTGGCCACAGTTTAATTGTGGGAACATTTGATTCAGCAGTCCTAAACTGATACAACGTTTATTGCACTGTTCCGGATCCTATTTAATGACGTTACCCGCGATCGCCCGGATATGGATAAAATTAAGCTCAATAGATTGTGGTCGGCTGGTCACTTAATCCGTATGAATGAAAAAGATCATGTCCAGGACATCTACAGAGACGTTATTTGTGGTCACAAAAGATGAAGACATCAAATACATGTTAAGATTTTCGAACTAGAAGACTGCGGCGTGAAGCCGGGACATCTGGAGTTCTTTGATTTAGTAGTCCTAGATCGTACGCCTTGTTGTCACCCTGTTGATGATAGTGAAAATATTATTTTGTGATTTAATGGTAATATTTAAAAGAAAAAATTAAGGGAAAAAGTTATCTTATTACCAATTAAAGATACAATGAACGTTTTCCAAACAAACATAATATTCCATAATTTTTATCAACATTATTTCATTTAATAATTTTTATTAAACTTTTCCAATTTCAAAAATTGTATAACTCGAAAATATTATATTGATATTATTCAAATTCATTGCAAAAAAGATTAACATTTTTTAAATAAAAAAAAGGAAAAAAACAGTAACAGATGTTTAAGTTTTTTTTTTTCATTTAATATTTTTTATGTTAAAATTCAAAGGATTATAAAGATGTTCTATTTAAAAAATACTTCAAGAACTTCTTGTAGAATCTCAGATATCGCACAACATTTTCATAACATGATTTCCCAGGTGAGAACATTCTCATCGGAGTTTTCAACATTTAACCATACTTTTGAAGTCTTTCAAAATTTTTTTTTTTTTATAGAATATAAACGGAAGAAAAGTTTTTCATTTAAGTAGATATAACAATCCGTTCCAAGAAGACAATCGTAAATAAATATTAAGACTACTTTTATGTTGGTAATACTTTAATAATAATTCTCAATTCCTTGATATTTCTCAGGTACTTATAGAAAAGTTAAGTAAATTTGTTTGAGATAATAATCAATATGCTATTTAAATAAATTGCAATTTATAATTTAAAAAACATAATACTTCAGAAGTCACATTTATGTTACTAGATGTGTCAATAATATAAAATAAAGTGTTATTGTCGCCTACAGGTGACCTATTCTCGTTGCGCCAATTCAAAAAAAAAACAAAAAAATTTATGAAATAGTGAAACAAATTTTGAAATTTAATTTTTTTTTAAATTTGAGACATAAATTATCATTATAATAGATGAACTGAAACTAGGATAATAATTTTAAAAGTCTTTTAAGAATAACATTTAAGATATAACAATATCCGTTTTCAGATCTTCTGACTATGTTATTTCTTTTGCTTATTTGAGGCTAATGTCCTGTATACGATACGCTGTTATAAATATCATAAAATTTTCAGTAATATTCACAAAACTTATACAATTTTGGTAAATTTTAGAATAATTTAAATAAGATACGAATAGTCTGGAAAATTACTGAGATCAGTAAATTGGTAAAATTTGAGAAAAATTGAAGGAATTTTATCTGAGATAAAAGAATTTTTAACTAAATGCTATATTACTAATAGAATAATAAGCAATTAGAATATTAGAAGAATTAAAGTACTACAACGTAATAAATCCAATCATTAAAAAAAAAATTAAAGACCACGTCGCGAAAAAAATTTCATAAAACTTGATTAAAATGCGAAAAACAAGTCGATTATTAACTGCCACTAATAATTTTCATTACTTCTAGCTTCAGTGAAGAAAATTATTGCTTAGAATTGACTTTAACTCTTTTAGTATAGAAAACCATTTTACTGCTGATCCTAAATTTTTAATTTAGTCCTTATTTTTAAAAAACCAACAACTATGTACTTTCTAAGAAAAATTTGTGTTCTTAAATTCAATTTATGGCTTCATTTGCAGTCATCACAGTGGATTTTCAAGGGTGAACGGGCTCCGAAGAAGGCAAAAACTATGCCATCGGCCGGCAAGGTGATGTCCACGGTCTTTTGGAATTCGCAGAGCATCATTTTTATCGACTACTTGGAAAAAGGAAAAACAATAACAGGAGTGTATTACGCGTCGTTATTGCAATGGTTGAGCGAGGAAATTAAAGAGAAACGCCCCCATCTGAAGAAGAAAAAAATCCTCTTGCATCAGGACAATGCGCGTGTGCACACCTGCGCTGTTTCCATGGCCAAAATTGTGGAATTGAGAATGGAATTGTTGCAGCATCCCGCTTATTCACCAGATTTGGCCCCGAGTGACTATTTTCTTTTCCCCAATCTGAAGGAATGGCTTGGCGGACGACGGTTCACTTCCAACGAGGACGTCATTGCTCAAACGGATGAGTTTTTGCAGAAATTCCGAAATCCTAATATGTTGAAAAATAAAATTTTTTTTTCAAAAAAAATGTTTTTTTCCATCTTTTTCTAAGGACTTATTGAACGACCCTCGTATATACATCATAATAGTAAAACCAGTTTAAAAAATTAGTGCAGCGTATACGAGGTCTGTTAAAAAAGTGTCGCGAATTTAGTATTTTTTCAAAAATGATTTATTCATTCATGAATATCTATTTTGTACCCTTTAAAGTAATCCCTACCAGATATTATACATTTGTGCGCCAACGTTTTTCCCAATCCTCGAAGCACTTCAAAAAATCATTTTTTGTGATCTTGTTCAGCTCGTCCTTCGATGCCGTCTTTACTCCTCAATCGTAGCGTAGCGTCGTCCTTTCATTGGGCTCTTCAGTTTCGGGTTCAAGAAAAAGATACAGGGGGCCAGAGCTGGAGAATATGGTGGCTGCGGCATTATTAGGGTGTTGTTTTTGGCCGAAAATTTTCGCACAAGCTACGATGCGTGAGCAGAGACGTTATCAAGGTGCAAAAGCCAATTTTTGTTCTTCCAAAAATTCGGGCGTTTCTGGCGGATTGCTTCACGCAACTTGCGCAGAACTTACAGGTAATATTCCGTATTGACCGTTCTACCATGTGGCAAGAACTTATGATGCACCACGCCCTTATAATCGAAGAAAACTGTAAGCAAAACCTTCACATTCGACTGAACTTGGAGCTTTTTTCAGTCTTGGCTCGTGCGGAGATGATTGAGCTTTGGTTTCGAGTCGTCGCGGACAGAGTCCAATAGCTTCTTAGCAATGTTAATGCTATGCTATTTTTGGTCGAAATTAAGCAATTTTGGTAAGAATTTCGCGGCGACCCGTCTCATGCACAAATCATTGCTAAAAATCGAATGGCACTTGCCAATCGATATGTTTAAGTCCTCAGCAACTTCTCTAATGATGATTCGAAGATTGGCCAATACTATTTTCTTCACTTCATCAATGTTTTCGGCTGTTGACGTGCTCGGGCGTCCACATTTTCTACCACAGATAAACGGTACTTCGTTCCAAGATAGCTTCATCATATGCCACAGTCAATATTCGGAATGCGTCCGTGTAATTAAATTGGTTTGTCGCACAAAATGTGATACAGATTCCTTGATCCATTTTTTGGAATGGGCAAAAATCGAAGACGAGCCAAAACACGTGCAAGCAAAGCAACTGTCAAAAATTAACTGAACATTCAAAATTTGCTGAACTTATCGGCATAAGTGAGAAACATGAGTACCAATATTACGCCACAAAAAATCGAAAATCGAATATACGTAACCCGCGGAAATTCAAAATTCGCGATACATTTTTAACAGAATTCGTATTTCTCTTCAAAATAGAATGGACAGTAAATTAATTGGGACAGAAATTATGCGTAAATTCAATAAAATGCGGCCAGCGCTGCAAATCTAATAGGGCAAAAAATCTTTACTTCGTCCAAGTTTTTGTCACGATTATTCATCCACAAAAAAAGGAAATGTTGAAATGGACAAAAGAATAGCAATATTGGAGGCAAATTTAAAATTTATTTTCACAGGCACATGTTTATTCATGGGCATATTTTCTAAAGGACACTCTAGTGGTAAAGGGGAGGACGCTGCATGATAAAGAGATTGTTATCGTTTCTGTGTGTTTATAGAAGACTTTCACAACAAGACCATGCAAGAATAACAGAATAACCTATAAAGGAGAGCTGCACGGACTTATTAGAGATATTTGCTGTATCTTTGGGAACAAGTATTCTGGAAAACAGATTTATCTATCCGTAAAATAATGATACTAAGCTCATGTCTCGCCTCTGTTTAAATCCTGTAGGATCAGGAGCTTCAAAAATCTTTAAAGAGGATTATATGCCTATCACAGTTACCAGATCTTTCTCTCATCGAATATTTTTTGGGTATGTAAGACCGAAAGACTAAAGGTAAGGAATCCAATAAATCAACAGTACCGCTAAGCAAATCTTCTTGATAATTGAAATAAAATTAGTCTAGAATCTCTGGTTGAATGAATGCTAATAATAATGCAACGTTTTTTACGTTTACGTATTGACAAAAATAAAAATATTTTTAAACTCATTTAAAAAAATTACTTATGCAAAAAAATAATAACTCAAAATAAAAGTAAATTCTATTAGGATTAATTTTCTTTTTAAATCAATAAAATTCAAATTGTTCAAATAAATATCTATGACCGGTATTGTATTTAAATATAGAATAATTATCAGAATATCTTTTTACGTTGAAAGACTTTTAAGCGATATTAGCAATTATTATTATTTATTTTGGAAGAAAAGTAAAATTAAAAAAACTAATATTAAATGTTAAACAAGTGAAAAATTCATGTTTGGTTGGACAAAAATTTCAACCCCCAAAAAACCCCTATTCAAACTGTTTTGGTAAAAAAATTTTCCACTTTCGTTTTATTTCAATTCTGTATAAACTTTAACACCTATTAAATAGGGCCAGTTCAAATAAATTACTACAATTATTGACCCAATGCCATATAGAAAAAGCTTTTCTCAAATTTTCCTTATGAAAATAGAACAGTATAAATAGAAAATCCAATAAAAAGGGCCGAACAGCTATCTTCTTATAGCTCCAATTTTGCATACTAAACAAATTTAAAACTAAACCAAAAAGTGCAAATTATATGCAATTGTTAGGATTAACTACAGAAAAAATTTACAAAATAATTCTATATCGATTAGTTGAGTTTTTGTTAAAATTGATTTGTCAGATGGTATTTCAAATAGGTTTACTAATTGCTGTTCAAATAAAGTTGAAAGTTTTTATTATTTCAAAGTTGGAAGTTAAAATTTAAAAAAAAAATGTTATATTAGTTCATATAATAAAAAGTAGGTTAATTAGTCATCTTTAAAATTCGTGTAGTTATTTTTCATTTAAATTTCATTCTGCGATTCAAAGTCTACGCATCCCATGAAGTCTTGAAAAGTATTTTCACAAATAACGCGTTCTTCCCAATAAATACAAACTCTCAAATTCTTTAAAAAATTTCCAATTTCAAATTCTAACTTTCAAAATTGGTACACCAAGTGATTAGCAAAAGTAAATTAAAGTAACTGAATCCAAGTATCTTTTAGTCTACACCGTAAGTCATAGCCTCAGTAATATTTAATGTAAGCTACTTATCTGTCAATCATTTTAAATTATATTTTTGAAAGATCGCCAAACTGTGAGCATATTTACCAAAAATATTACTGCTATTAGTAAAGGTTTGGCAGAGTACCCAAATATATCGATTTCACTGCGCGCTCAGTATTTTGACTTGTCTTAGACTTGCATATTCATGTATACAGGATGGACCATTTAAAAGTTGCATTTTAAAAAGTAAATAAAAATATATTGTATATTTTTATAAATTTCCGGTTTTATTAGAAAGATTGAACCTTTCAAATCAATCCTGGCCTTACAGTAAGGCACTGCTGGCCTTACAGTACCCCATTCGCTCGATCCAATTTTTCAGTACATTTTCGATTGTCTGGGCCTGTACCTCTTCAATGGCAACTTTGATTTCGTGTTTCAAGGCCTCAATTGTCTCTGGATGGCTTCTGTAACATTTATCCTTAACGGCTCTCCAAAGAAAATAATCCAACGGGCTTAAATCACGGCTCCGAGGCGGCCAATTAACATCAGAATTTCGGCTGATTATTCTGTTTTCGAAAGCAGTGCCCAAAAGTTGGATTATTACGTTGGCTGTGTGGCAAGTGGCCCCATCCTGTTGAAACCAAATTTCTTACATACCATTCTCTTTACCTTTTGGAAACAAAAATTCGTTGAGCATCCCACGATAGCGCTCACCATTGACCGTAACGGCGGATCCTTTATTGTTTTCGAAGAAAAACGGGCCAATGATGCCTCCACTCCAAAATCCGCACCAAACCGTGACCCTTTGTGAATACATCGGCTTTTCCATGGTGGCGTATGGATTTTCTGAGCCCCAGATGCGACAATTTTGTTTGTTGACATTCCTACCGAGGTGGAAATGGGCCTCATCCGAAAAGATGATTTTTCGGTAAAAAATGCTCATCTTCAGCCAATTGATCTTGAGCCCATTGGGCAAACCGAAAACGCATCGGATGGTCATGCGGCTTTAGTAGTTGGACTAATTGAACTTTGTAAGCTCTCATACCGAGGTCTTTGTGCAAAATTCTCAACAGAGAAGTGCAAGAAATGTTCAATTCCTGAGAACGGTAACGAGTTGATGTTGATGGATGATCACGGACATTTTCAGCAACGGCGGCAATATTCTCGGCCGTACACACTGTATTTGAGCCGAAAACGAGTTGGCAACCAACAAACCAGTTTCGCGAACTTGCTTCACGAATTTATCCACAAGTTGACGTGATGGCATTCGATCTTTGCTCATTTTTTTTAATTTCTCACAGTTTGGGTTGAAGACTCACCACTTTGGAAGTAAGTTGTCAATATTTCTCAGTTTTCTTCAAGAGTATGGATTACAATTTCGTAAAATTCAGACTTTCAACTAACAATCTGTAAATTTGTGATGACATTTAACACTCTAGTACTTAAAATAAATAGTGGTGTAAAATGTAACCGCTAGATGGACCATCCTCAACTCACGCAAGAATTATAGCCTGCCGACAATAGAATGCGCAGATACGACAATATTGTGAGCTGGAACTGGAGGCATTGGATACCGAAATTATCATTTTTACTCGGTGGATACGTCAGTAATCGAAATTGCTATTTAATAGGCTCTAAAAAAACTCACAAGTGACTGTTCATAGCAATGGAGGCATTGTGTCTACAAAAGTGACTTACTGTTCTGAATGTGTCATTTGCTCGCATTTCTTTGAAAGGAAGAAGCATAGACAATTTCCGGCATTTCTAAGCTCGATGACCGTAGGATTATCGCCCATAGGAGTATATGTGTTGCTAATAAGATGGTGCCACGGCCCACACAATAGAACATATTTTGATTTTATTGCGCAAAAAGTTTTCAGAATACTTGATTTTGTGATCTGTCTCACAAAATGGATTACAATCCAAAATGGGCGAAAAAAACTTAAAAAATTACTTCAAAAGGGTTGAGTCCTGCAAAAAGTCTCATGGTAGCCTTTTATTATGTTTTATATAAACAATCTCCAACTCATATAAAATTTAAAGTGTGTTTTATTTAACTTTACTTTCCAAAGCACAAAATGGATAATTCTTTAACGGTGATAATTTTCCAATTTTAAATATTTTTTTCCAGTCTTTTTAAAACTTGATTTGAAGCCAGTAGATTATCTATAAGACTTTTTCCAAGACTTGATAGGAAAATAATCCAATTAAATTAGTTATTATTTACGGTAAATATAACTTTTGACTGTAGTAAGATGCGATGGTAACCTACAAAAAAATATCCACGTTAAGTAAATTGGGATGTGTTATTCAAATAAAATTTTAAATAAATATATTTTAAAGCAGTTAAAAGGTTAACATAACAGTTCGGCTGAAAAGTTTAGAACGTAACACAGTAGAAATATTTTTTTTTGCAAAATTCATTTTTATTATTCAACATAGTTGCCTTCGAGGGCGATACAGCGATTATAGCGATCTTCCAACTTTTTGATATCATTTTTATAGTACTCTTTCGGTTTTGCCTCAAAATAGGCCTCAGTTTCATTATCGGTCTTAAATTTCCTGCCAGCGAGCATTCTCTTGAGGTCTGCAAACAGGAAAAAGTCGCTGGGGGCCAGATCTGGAGAATACGGTGGATGGGGCAGCAATTCGTAGCCCAATTCATTGAGTTTGACCACCGTTTTCATCGACTTGTGACACGGTGCATTGTCTTGGTGAAACAACACTTTTTTCTTCTTCAAATGAGGCCGTTTCTTAGCGATTTCCTTCTTCAAACGATCCAATAACGCTATATAATAGTCGCTGTTGATCGTCTGTCCCTTCTGGAGATAGTCAATGAATATTATACCATGCGCATCCCAAAATACAGACGCCATCACCTTGCCAGCCGACTGTTGCGTCTTTCCACGCTTTGGATTCGGTTCGTCGCTCGCTCTCCACTCTGCCGACTGCCGATTGGACTCTGGAGTGTAGTGACGGAGCCATGTTTCATCCATTGTCACATATCGAGCAAAAATTCGGGTTTATTGCGCTTGAACAGCTCCAAACACTGCTCAGAATCATCAACACGTTGTTGTTTTTAGTCCACAGTGAGCTCACGCGGCACCCACTTTGCACACAGCTTTCGCATGCCCAAATATTCATGCACGATATGTCCAACACGCTCTTTCGATATCTTCAGAGTCTCAGCTATCTCGCTCAACTTCACTTTACGGTCATTTAAAATTATTTTGTGGATTTTTTTGATGTTTTCTGCCGTCACCACCTCTTTTGGGCGTCCACTGCGTTCTGCATCAACTGTGCTCGTACGACCATTTCGAAATTGACGAAACCAATATTCCACAGTTGAAATAGCTGGAGCAGAGTCCGGATAACGTTTATCAAACCATGCTTTGGTTTCCACTGTATTTTTTTTCATCAAAAAGCAATGCTTTATCAATACACGAAATTCGTCTTTATCCATTTTTTTTCAATAACAAAAGTTGCTCCACTCAAAATGCTATATCTCACGAACCAATCGACCGATTGCTGTCAAATTTTGACAGGAATCATTTGAAGCATGGTGCTTTGTGATAATTAAGTAGATTTTTGCAAGAGGCGCCATCTAGACGTCAACGTTTTAAAGTTTTCAGGTGAACTGTTATTTTTAAAAAATATCAAAAAATAAAGTTTATTAAGAACATACACGTATGTTCATACAAAAGAAACTTCATTTGTCATGTTTATATTGGAAAAATTATTTATTATTTCTTGACCTAATAATTGAATAATGGACGTTATATTAGCTGGAAGGAAGACTGCATCCATATAAGAATACCTAAGACCGACATCCAAATTAGGACGCTTTTGAATGTCCTAGCGCAATATTCAGAATTAAAAGTAATTTAAAATTAAGAATTCGATCTGTTAATTAGTTTTTAATTCTTTTTTTAATTTTTGTAGGAACTTAAAATATTTTAAAATTATTATATATATATTTATAGAATTGGTAACTAATATATTATTTATCAATGTTTTATTAAGAAATAGTTCATTACATTGAAATTGTGCTATAAAATTACTACGTTATACGAGGGCTACCTGTAATTTTTTGCTGTAAATAAGGGATTTTCGAATAAGAGTGATATGATTTCTTTTCAGAAAAAAGCATACTAATTGCTCAGAAAATTCAAATATTTTTTATTTAATATAAAGTACAATCAATACAATTAAGTTTAAAATAAAATGTTATTCAAATGGCCTCCACGACTTCTTTTGAAGGAGCGAATTCAATGAACCCAATTTTTGGATCACTTTTTCCACTAAATCAAGTCGTACACAGTCGTGTATGTTACGAATAGCACGTTCAATATTGACTTCTTAAGCTTGAAGAGAGTCTGCTTTATTGCTAAAGACCAATAACTTCAAATAACCCCACAAGAAATAGTCAAATGGTGTTAAATCACAACTTCATGGAGGCAATTCAATGTCACAATTTCTTGAAATAATGGAATCTCCAAACTTTTCTCGCAATAATTCGGTTGTTGCATATGCTGTGTGGCACGTATCCCCGTCTTGTTGGAACCAGATGTTATCAAGATCAATTTCTTCTAATTTCGACCATAAAAAGTTTGTTATCATCGATCTATACCGCTCTCCATTGACAGTAACGGTGTTACCAGCTTCATTTCGAAAGAAGTACTGGCCGATGATGCCACCAGACCAAAAACCACACTAAACTATCGATTTAGGTAAATATAATTGGTGTTTATGTATAATTTGTGGATTTTCTTCGCACCAGAACCGACAGTTTTGTTTATTTACCACACCACTCAGATGAAAGTGAGCGCACGAAAAGTTGCAATTGGAGAACGATTATTTTGATATTAAAATTAAATAATTTGTAAACGTTATTCTTGCATATATCTCTCAGTGATGAATTTGTAAACATTACTAAATACAATGAAAAAAAATAATAGATCATGATACATTACAAATGGCCGAAACGTCAAATAGAAATCATATCACCCTTATTGGAAAACCCTATATAATTATAATGTCTACAATTTTACTCGAAAATCATATTAAAAGAGTGACGCTAATAAATTTATTGGAAATATAGTTTAATGGACGTCTGATTTTACGAACAGGTGATGTCAATTGGCCACCAAGTTCATGCGATTTGATGGCGTTAGACTTCTCCTTGTGGGACTATGTGACAGATGAGGTTTATAAATATAGTCCACATGTAATTCAAGAGCTGAAAACCAATATCAACTGTATCATTCGTGAAAAAGTCGATGTCTGTAAAAGTAGTTGTGGTGGTAATTTGCCCAACATTGTTTTTCATTCGTAAATTGTAAAGTCTGTCAATAAAAAATGACGGAATGTTTATAGAAAATGTGTCTTGATGGATGCGTAAGAAAAATTGCCAAATATAGGGCTTTGAAGATACGCAAGTGACCATAAAGAAGCCATTGTATGCGGGGAAAGTGGATTCTAATCGTTATGCCCATATGATACTCGATTTTTGTTGGCCTGAATTTAAACATGTTAATCTGGACAATATATGGTATTTTGGCTCTTTTATACAATATATTTTGGCTCTATTGCGCGAAAAACTGCAAGGACTTGCAATTTCGAGATTTGGTGATGTTAATTGGCAATCCGACGATCGAGCGATTTGACGCCGTTAAACCTCTTCTTATAGGGTTAAAAATCGTGTTTAGGCAGATAATCACTAAACTTCAGACCATTTTAAAATCAACATCCGTCAAGTTATCAAAAATTACCTAAAAAGAATTAAGTTCTCTATAAAGTTTGATAGTATTTGCATAATATAATTTATAATTACAAGGGTTAAGAAATATAATGAAATTTTTTTTTATCGAAATACGAATTTTAATTGTTTTTTATTCAACAAAATTTGTACAATTATATTGTATATTATTTATTTAAATTTGTCTAATTCTATACTAGCACATTAAAAAAAACTGATTATTTAAAAAGCAATAATAATTAAGTATAGGCGATTGTAGCATTGAAGTACAAATAATCATTGAATTGTCACTTATTTTGAAAATACTTTTTGAATACTTCTGAATAAAAAATATGTGAAAACTAAATAATGAAATTTATAAAGAACGTGAAGAAAATATTGTTTCAATACACATATTTGCCATGAGTTATATTTTAAATTAATGTAAAAATCTATATTAGAGAACCCTTGGGGATGGTTGAAAATATAAGTGTTTATATACCACTTTACCAACAAACTGAATAGTTTACTTGTGTTCCCAACAGGACGTTGGTCCTTGACAATTTCAAGTAAATATCTATACTGTATTTAGCCTCATCTTTGACTTTATACTATTACTTTGAGTTTGGGTTTTCAACAACCCAAAGTTGATGTTAATTATTATTTTCGACTATATGGCTAACCATTGGATAACGTTTGCTAGCACTACCAAATGCACTACATATGCACATATTTGAAATATTGTTTCCTCAATATTTGTTCGCTAATATTTGGTCAATTATTGAAGCATATAACTAGTGGTATAGTTTTATAAGGGATGTTCTGGCAGCTTCGTACATCTCTTGTTCCCAGAATTCCTATTTCCTAGTATTGATACCTTTTAAGCTTTTGTAAATTTATATACATATACTTATGTAGTCGATATTTGCACCAAAATCAATGAACAAACATATAAAACTTCACCTTCTTGTTTTACTAGTATACAACTAGTTTTAGAGTGGCTTTTCTATATAAGAACCAAAGTGTTTTGATTTCGAAGGATTGCAAAAGGTATGCCTACCCACAAGCAATCAATTGCGTAAGCCATTATCAATAGAGTTAACTTTCAGCATTTAAAACTTATAATTATACAAAGGATTCCTCTATAGAATACTCTAATTAAGCTATTTTGGATCCACTTTAGACGAGATAAATACTATTTGAATTAGATTATAGATATTTAGAAACCAAAAAAACATTGAATTCTTCTATTCCATACTCTTGTTCTGATTTTCCCGACAAACAAACTCTTTGACGTATTCGATGCAAGCTGTAAACATAATATTTTTGACTACAATTTTTGATAGCTCTCAAAATACACACACTTTCGACTAAATTTGATATTAACTAAGATAAATTATAAAATTTCACTGTTCCAATAGGTAATTAAAAGTTTACAAGGACACAACCTTACTGATACGGCAGCCGTTCGAATTATGTGAAAAGTTTAGATTGTACATTACTAACTAATAACATTGATTGTAAGTAATTTTCAAAATTTCATACATGAATAAAGTTTATCTCATGCTACACATATTTTTGAGTAGAAAGATTATTCAAATTCTCTCATTTGTAAATAAGACATAGAATATAGTGACTATATTTATAGCACTTATCATAAACAAGATATTGAACGCATTGTATATGAACCAATTATCATATAAATTGGATTTGAATGAACTTAGTTCAACTCGATTCGAATAAACTTTGCAAAGACTAATTTCCAATGGCTCTTCAAAATTTCAGCTGCAAATTAGGATACAAGTACGAATATACCACTTAATTCAAAAAGGTTAGAATTCTCATCAATTCTGAAATGTTGAGTTAATAATGATATTTTGAGTTTCTTTATCATCATTTTAATACAGGTCGAAGCCTCAGAAGGAATATAAACAAAAATACTATTTCAGGGGTGGATTAGTTTTTATTTTAAAAAATTCACAGTTGATTTGTATAGAATATAGGTTTTTTTTTATAAAATTGGCAAAATTTAAAAAATCAACAAAGAACACAAATTGGAGTCTGTTGGAAAACGGGAAATGGATCCCGCTCACAGAACTCCAGACATCCTGGACTCGAGCCGCGGTCCACAAATTTAAAAGTGGTGGACTTGTTTTTGAACTCCTGACTAATGTCTTCTCGGACGGTGACTGAAGCCACTGTAGACTTTCTGGGTAGAATATTCTTCATCCAAATGGATTGATTAAGTGTCTAGCCCACCCGAGCATATTGATTTTAATTTTATCCAGATCAGCGTAGTTGCGGTATTGCCCCAAGATCTCAGCGTTAATTAAATCTCCTCCCAATGGTGAAGGTTAATGTAAAATACTTTGAAGGATCCTCCTCTCGAAGGTGGACTAGAATTTAAAATGGTTTTTGTTGAGAACTCAAGTTTTCGAAGAATACATGAAGACTTCAGGAGCTAGTGCCTTGTAGACCAGAAGCCTTAATATCATAGTTTTTGAGTGAAATAATTTAGACTGACTGGAATCTTCAGATTAAAAATGCTGTTGACAAAATCGAGGCAGCGGTAAATCGTTGCATTAGACTAGCCAGTGGAGTATATCGGACATCTCCGGTGGAATCCATACTGATAGAAACTGATCGAAAATTTATTGCTTTTTATATTCAAAAAGCACGCCTAAACTTAATTTATAAGAACCTATGCCTTCCAAAATAACTCCTCCACACATTAATCAAAAACATTATCATCTCCCCCAGTTCAAAAAGGAATTCATCATCACTATCCTTATTAATATCCTACCTTGAAAGCGTTTCATCCATCCTTCCCCTCGTTTTCCAAACTTCCCTTCCACACCAAGATTGGGAACCGTGGTTGGGTGCAAAGTTGAAAGTGACGGATTCTCTTGACAGGTTTAAGAAGGCTAGTACTGATCCGTTCCACATATAGGAAACTTTTCCTTGAACAGTTGGACGGACTAAAATATCATCGACTGTTGTTCACTGATACCGCCGCTGACACCGATACTTCATATTTTTCGGTCGTCGAACTTTTTGGCTACAGAACCCACGCACTATGTTGTGGAATCTTCCCTTTTAGGGCAGCTTCATATTATGCGGAGCTGTGGGACATCAAAACGGCAATTGAAATTGCGACAAATATTCCCAGCCAATAAAGCGTTATTATTTTAAGCGATAGCCTTGCCGCCCTTAAAGCCATTTGTGGACCATTGAGTGACCCAGTACTTTACGCAATTCGTCATAGCCTACTTAGCAATAGGAGTGTTGTGTTGAAATGGGTGCCTCGGCATGTGGAATTGAAGGTAATGAAAGTGCTGACAAATTGGCTGGAGAAACACTCCATCGATCAGTGATCACGGTCATTCTCAATCTCCCCAGCCTACTAACAGAATAACAACTAATATCATAAGCCATCCGCAGACACGATGACTGGACCAATAGCGACACATTTTTGTCGACTCATTAGATAACCACTAATAAACCAGTCTATTCAACATACATACCAAAATTCTGGCTCCTCAGAATCCGGATTGGACATACTGCTTCCTTTTTGGCAACACCAATCGTTTTTTATGGCAATCCTGTGGCACCCATTTTATTATCAGATAACCAAGAATTACTTCGCGAGCAGAATTCCTCCCTTTATGGAGCTGCTGGACCTAACAACTCCATTCCCTAGTTCCCTATTTAAACTTCTACAACATAACATAATAATCTGCTCCACAAAATATAAAAAAATTCTTAATATTCTATACTACTAACCACAGACTAGTCTCTCTTAGATAATTTCCCAAACGTACTACGAAGTCGCCAAATGGCCTCACGGTCGGGCGCTATGAAGTGGCCCCCGGCACATGTCTAAGGGACCTTACAAACAAACAAACAATTTAGTCTGACTGAAGGAGGGTCTGTTAGCTGCCAGCAATCGTGCGCGGATTTCTGCCTCCATATCAGCCGCGACCCTTGACTACAAATAAGAAAATAATATCTCTTTCGAAGCTATAGTCTCGAATCTGTATGTGACTTGCGCTAGTTGGTTTTTTTCTTTGCCATAACACTGCCAGTATACACTTTGTTTTGCATACATTTATCGGCATCCAAAATTTTTTGCCGCCGGCGCAATCTTGATAAAGGCCTCTCGTACAGCTCTTTCTGGTTGACACATCAGAAACCTTCATGCTACCCACACACGAGTGATGATACCATCATACTACCACTGAGTACCGAATCAGTTTTCCTGACGTTAAAGAAAGCGCACGTAAGTGGATGTGAAATCGCTCTGAAAGTGGTTCGACTGCTTTTAATCTTCCTCTCACACTAGTTATGGTCAACCTAGTCAATTTAGTCAACTTTCCTCGGATACCGTACTCTCTCAGGGATGTGGAGAGTTTTACCTCCGGCTATGATATTATAAGCAGCTTTAAAGTCGATGAATGGATGGTGGATCGGTTGAGCATATTCCAAATGCTTTTCGAGCGAATATGCATTCAAGCTCAATATTATATTTCACGTCAGATATTTATAGACCGGCTATAAAGAGCTGATGTAGAATATAATATTAAATTTAAATGTATATTTTATAAATGAAAAAAAGAAATTTCAAAACAATAATTGAAATATTTTTGGAGAGTTTTTAAAATAGTTGTATTGAAGTTTTTACCTAATTTACATGATTTAAAGTGAATAAGATTTAATACTAGACAAAGGCAATAAATTTAAAGCGAAAGTCTCTTAAAATTGTTGATGTATATATAAAAATTAATTTTTGCTTAAGAGCAATGCCATCAAACAAGCCAATATATTTTTTTTATTGCTCCTTACCATTTTGTTGATAACTTAAATTTTTTTATATCAAGAAAAATTCTGGGTGTTTAGTTTTAAATTCTTGAAAAGTTTACGAAAAGCTGTATTATATATGAACTTGGCTTAAGAAATAGAGTCAATCTGGGGACGATTAACTCACCATAATGTCTGGGAATTCTTAAAATAATAAGCACAATCTAACCGGCAATTTATAATTTATTATTATAAATATAAAATTGTGTTGCATTGGGGTGTGAATAAAATGCATCCTGATTTTTTTATCATATTTAAACGAAAATTTATGTTTAACATCGCTGTGATTATTCTTTCTATCTATTATATAAAAAAGTTTTTCATGGGGTAGAATTTTATTATGATGTATATATGAGTTTTTGTTGTTTCAATATGTGTGTTTTTTTGAAGTCATGAAAGAGCGTAAGCGTATTTGAGTGAAGAGGAGATGAAAGAGCGTAAGCGTATTTATTATGATGTATGTATGAGTTTTTGTTGTTTCAATATGTGTGTTTTTTTGAAGTCATGAAAGAGTGTAAGCGTATTTGAGTGAATGAAAGAGCGTAAGCGTATTCAAAAGAATACTGCGATGATGTTAGGATTGTAATGTTATTTAGCGAGAAAAAAAAGTAGAATATTTGGACATAGGGGGCCATGAGCGAAGCGAGCAAGGGCGGAGGCCCCTAGTTTTAAATAAATTAATTTTATTAAAATTGTAATGATTATCAATATTATTAAAATGATATTCACATTTATCATGGGAGTTATGATCTGCAGATATTGTAACCATCCAAAAGAAACAGCACTCCTGCACGGAAGCAAATTTCCGGCCAATATCACTTCTTTCTAATGTAGCAAAATTGTTTGAAAGGTTTATCCTAGATAGACTTTATCTCTTCATCGAGGAAGAAAACATAATTCCAGAATTCCAATATCGGTTTTGCGAAGGCTACTCTACACAGCACGCACTTTTAAATGTACACACAGACGTTATTCTGGAACGAATTAAAAACCATTCAACATGGCTCTGTACGCTAGATATTGAAAAGGCATTTGATAGCGTACCGCACATGGGTTTCATAGTCAAACTCATTAAAATTAAATTTTCAAAATATCTGATTAATCTAATAATCAGTTTTCTAGCTTTTAGAAAAGTCAGACTGCAATATGGATGGGTCCGTCGAGGTATTGTCAGACATACCCCAAGGCTCATTAATTGGTCCTAGGTTACAATATATAACCTTTCCATTACAGATATATGTAAGGTCCAATTAAGCAAAAATACTCCTATGGTATTATACGCCAATGGTACCCTAGTTTACAGTGCATTAATGCGATCTAAGGAAGCATTGGAAGCTATGAAGTTATCAGTCAATACAGAATACTATAAGAAATGGGGTCTGATTCCAAAGTCAGAGTGCTTGTTCCTCACGCCGACAGGGAAGAAAAAATTCGTAGTCTTTGGGTTTGGAGATACGGCTGACTTGATTATGAGACGCGTAGAGAATGTTAAGTATCTATGCTTAAATCTTAACAAGAACCTCAAATTCAACTCCTTTGTCAACGATAAAATAATAAAAGCCAACGGCATATATTGTAGGCTGCTGAGAATGTATCGCTCAGAAATCCTACGTAAGGATGTCAAACTTATTATTTATAAGTAATTTATAAGAGCGTACTTATGTTACGGCTTCTCCATCTGGTCATCTTTTTATCCAACAGTAGTAATGAAACTGCACAGGATGGAAAAGAAGATCCTACGAAAAGCCACAGGGATCGGCAGATCTAGACAGTTAAAAATGTTTATATCAGACGACAGGTTTTACCGGGAGGCAGACGTTTCCCCATTTGTAGTATGGTAAATGGGAATAATGCACATATGGATTAAATCATTACCCCATCATCAAAACAGGAAAGTGCGGCAGACAACGGAAAACAACTTACTGGATATCTTGAGAAACTCCAAGAATCTGTCACCGTTACTTCTATTGAAGGACACAGAAGAAGCTCTGAAGTAACGTCTCTAGATCTACAAGAAGAAACCATAGCGACAACATCGAGGTTAGCAATTACATCACTCGAGGTCAGGAGCATCGAAGGGAATCAAGAGGACACAACAAACGCAGATGTCTCCGGATTCATAAAAAGAATTTAATTTATAAGAGTAGATTTAAGGGTTAAGGTTAGGCTTAGGATATAAGCACGCGTTTTTAAAATATCATAATAAAATTAAATAAAATATTATATATGTATTAGGAATAAATTCAAGGATAGCAGAAAGCTAAGAACCAATAAAGACAAAGATTGAGCTAGGATTAAATATTCTTAAGAGAAAATAGTATTAAGATTGTAGTAGAAGAAAATTGTTAAATGTCAATGATATTTAATAAAATATACTTAAACTTGAACTTGATCATAAAAGTTATGTATGAGAATCTAGCGTTGTCAGTATCACATTCACTGTTTGAGTTGGGTTATTAACAACCAAATGCTAAATTTGTCAGATTATAGATATTTTTCACTGTAAACCGAAGATACTTACGTGCAAGTCCTTGGAGCCACTTATAATTTATTTATCGTCAACTTGGGTCCTCACCGACAATTATCATTAATTTTTTTTAAATAGTATTTGTACTAAAGGAATTATGAATATAATTACAATGTTTAAGTAAATCGAGCGTATGGAAGACATAAGGACTTTCCACATTCGGATTGAACGATTGAAAAATAATCTCATTGTTTAACCGTACGCCTGAATAGGGGTTGCCTTTTAAAGGGAAGGGAATTCACTATATTTTAAATGCATTAAATTCCACTTCATATATGCCAGACTTGTATTAATTTAACATATGTAGGTTGCCATCGCATTTACTTTGTTGAAAAGTAAAAACGTGCGTCGGGAAATCAATATGAAAAAGTGCGAGTACTGTCATCAGCAAAACAGTGGATTGAATTTGAAATAATAAACAAGAGATCATTCATTAAAATAAAAAAATAGGGTGGGAGATAAAACAGAATCCTGGGAAATAGCATCACTTTTTTGGTGAATTGTAGACAAGCTTGATGCGAAAATTTGTCAAACGTCTTTAAAATATCAAGTGCAGATGTGACATAAAATCACCAGTGGATCTATTGCTACGGACACCATATTGACGGTCCCTGAAGAGTCCTGTGGTTCAAGAAATTTCATTAGCTGATAGTTTATAAGCTTTTCTATAATTTTCAAAAGAACGGTTCATTAGTGCAACTGGTGGGTAATTAGAGGGGAAAGTGTAATTGCATATTTTGAGGACCGGTTAGACAAATATTGTTTTCCATCTAAAGAAAAGAAAAGGTATAAATCCTAACGCAGTGGTTTTTGATGCCTCGTTATAGTATGAAAGAAAATACATAGTATTTGGGGTGTTGGAAAGAACGGGAAGGTATTAATATTTGGATAGACATAAACATTCCTTTGAACGTGAAGATCTAAAGGAGTATGGCCAATGACGACCATAGCCAGAGAGCACATAATTTCTGCTAGGCATGCTTGTCGCTAGCTTTTTGCGAAGATTGCGGGGGAGTTTGAAGTTTTAGCAGAGATATGCTGCCACACGCACCATAACCAGAAAAAAACATGCCGGGACATATATGGGATAATAAAGACACCCGAAGGTGTTGGGTTTTCTCATGGGAGGGGAAAAAGAAGAAATAAGAAAGAATATCGAAACTAATGAAATGAAATACAAAAAAAAAAACCTATTCAGACAGAATTGAAAACAAATAGGAATTGTGTCGGAGGGTATAAAAATTGGGAGGGCTAAAATGGATAAAAAAGATAATATTTTTTTAAAAAAATTACGAAGATAGAAGAAAAATTATTTAAAAATAGAAATAAAAAGAAGAACCATAAGACCAAAGAAAATTAAAAAGAGGTGAAGCCGACCGTCCGTTGTTGGTGCGAGCGATTTAGATTGTCCGTCTCTCCCTGGTCTATGTGTATTGCCAAATCGGCCCTATCGCATTCCGCGACCAAATAAAATTGGATTGCCACTATTGTATAAACGACGATGATCTGTACTTTTCTTGGACCAGGTGCCTGTGAGAAGGAGGAAACTTGAATAAAAATATCAAATTACTTAAAATTTATTATAAAAACTTTTAATTCACTAAACTATAAAAATTTAAAAAAAACATATTCAATTAATTAGATCCTAATATGTTTAAACAATAATTCAATCGTGGTTACAAGTAATATATTAGCACCTATTAATATATTACTTGTAAAATGGTATTTTAATTTAATTATAAGTAATATATTAATATGTTATGTATTCTATAGAAGAAGAAAAAACAAGCAAGTGGAAGAAAAGGAAGAGAATATTAATATAGTGTTATGAAAAAATAAGTTTATAGCAAAATAATTTAAACTTATTTATTTATAACCCTATAATAATATTTATCTCGATAATATATTTTTTTCTTATTTTATTTCATATTCACATAATTTTATGTATGCACTCTTCTGCGTTTTTATTCATGTATTCTTCTGCTATTGGAGATCTTGGGATAAAGTATTGTAAAAATTTCCTCTCTGCTGCCATCATTTCGACGGTTGTGTGATATATTTAGAAATAAAGGGCATCATTGAAGGCCTGTTCCATTTCGTTGTGTACAATTTATTAAATTTAAAATTTTTTTAGGTGCAACAGTTATTAAAATTAGCAAACGGTTTTTTTTTGTAAAAAGTTCTTCTTAAAATTAGAATACAATTTTTTTTTGTAATAGTTCTTTTAAAAATTAGAACTCAATATTTATGAAAAAGTTTCTTTTAAAATTAAAACATGTTTTTTTTAATATAAAAGTTTTTAAAATTTGAACACAATTTTTTTATTAAAAGGTATTTTTAAAATTTGAATAAAATTTTATATGTACCAGGTGTAGAAGATTAAATCCGCTGTTTTTTAGTCAAAAAAAAAAAAACACATGGTTTTTTCATAGACAGCAAAAACAAAATTATTTAAAGTACTTGCCCTCGCTTATATAATCGTGTTGCCATCTATTTTGTTGACATTTGAACTGTCACTGCGAAAGCTTAAAAAACAGCAAGACATCCACTTTCTAAACAAGCATCGTGTGAAGCCAATATGCATAAAAACCATCATAATATCAAATGTCACAGACAGTTTAAAAACGAATAGTGAAACTAGCTAGAAATAAACATAAAAACAAGTGTCGCGTACGGAGGGCATAGCAGTACTTCTAAAAAAGAGACTCATGAGTATTACAGTGGAATAATTATAAAATTAGAATGCAACTAACCAATTTACTAAAAATCTTTTATAAAAAATTTTATAAGAAAAACATTTGACTAATCATGCTGAGTAAGAATATACCATAAGCTTAAATCCGCTGCTGTTTAAAGCATGTCAAAACTGTTGTATAAGGTTAAATCCGCTGTTTTTTAGTCAAAACATTAAAAGCAAAAACAAATTTATTCAAAGTACTTGCCTTCGTTAGCTACACATTTTTATCATCTCTCGGGCAATTTGTGGATACCACGCCAAAAAAAATTCCTTCTCTTTCGAGGCAAACCACTCATCAAGCCATTTTCGGACGTCTTCGTAAGAATCGAAGTGCTGCTCAGCGAGCGCGTGGCCCATCAACGAAAACAGGTGGTAGTCGGAAGGGGCCTGGTCTGATGAATAAGCGGGGTGGGATAACACCTCACAGTTGAGTGTCTCCAAGTAGTTATCGACCATTTTTGAGGTTGGTGATGGTGCGTTGTGGAGGAAAATCAGCTTGTCATGTCTTTGTTGATAATCCGTCCTTTTTTCACGCAGAGCACGGTGGAATTTGATCAGTTGTTGGTGGTAGTGGTGGGCATTGACAGTTTCACCAGGTTTCAACATCTCATAGTAGATGATACCCTGCTGATCCCAATAAACGATTTGGTCTGGGGGAAGATGTTAATGGTTGGCCGGGATCAACCCACGATTTCTTTCGTTTAGAATTGTCGAAATATTAACACTTTTCATCGCCTGTTACAATCCGATGCAGGAACGACCATCTGCCTATCGTTCAATTCATGCGGCACCCATTTTCCGATCTTTTCAATATTCTCCATGGCACACAGACACATGGAAAGTAACACCCAATTGCTCCACGATACCTATTTTTTGCGATTGGGTATTGTCTTCGTCCAAAAGAGCCTGCCATTGATGGTCCTCAACTTTCCTAGGCTGATTTTCACGGTTCTTGTCCCACAAGTCAAAATTGCCGTCTTTGAACCGACGAAACCAATCTGGGCACGTTGTTTCCGATAAAGCACTGTCACCATAGGCGACCGATTAGTCTATAAGTATTCCATGCGATTCGGCAGCCGATTTCTTCAAATTGAAGCAGAAAAGCAGAGCTTCCCACATATGCTCTTTTTCTAGCACAAAACTAGACATGATTAGTAAAGGAAATATGTATGTTGTTGATCGAAATTGCTGACAATGTGCACTGATTAATGTTTACAGATGTCAAACTCATAAAAAAAAGTATGGCGTGCCAATGGTAGCTTAATACGCTCACTCACGCCATCTATGACCAAACCGCGGATTTAAGCTTATACACCTGGTAGAAGGTCTTTTTTAAACATTAGAACACTTTTTTAAATATAGAAGTTCTTAAACTTAGATTTTACAAAAAATAACAACTGACTAGTACACCCGGCTCTACATCATAGTGTCATGGTGCCGGCTGCATTTATCGTTTGTTCGTTTCTTTTCGTTTTTTTTTCGTAAATTCGACAAAGCGTCATCAAATCATGGCATTTTCTAGCAGTAGTGCTATCAGAGGCAACAAGCTTTCAAAATTTGTATGTACTACCTTGCTGATTTGTGTGCCATCTGTTGGAAGTACGGATGACGAACAAATCAGTAAGGATACCATAACAGCCTATACAATTATGACCCTCCATTAGTTGGTGCATTAAGGTTCAACAAGTTCCAGTAGTTGCTAGAACTTATGGAGTAATAATATCAGCCAGGATATCCCGAATATTTTACTATCTTGTCATTAATAAAGGTATAAAATTTTTCTAATTTTACGAATGGTTCAATTATGGCCGTTAACACATTTTCATGATGGACTATTTCGAAAGGATATCTTGATCGTATTTAATATCATTGATTTATGTAAACTGAAAAGATTTTTCAGATCATTTAAAATATACCCTATAATATCATTAAATATCTGTTGTAAATAATCTCCTTTCTTTATAATGAAATCCTCTAATAAATACAAATTCCTAAGGTTGCAGTTAGTATTCTCTGAGAATGCAGAACTCCATAATCGTATCGCTAGTATAATACTATCTATTTTCACAGTTTTATTTTACCTACTTTTGTTAAATGCTTATAAGAGTTTTATAAAAAGATTAAATTAAGTTAATCTAAAAACAAAGTAGAAAATATTGAATGGAAAATAATCGTTATAAAGTGCCTATAATCATGCTATTGGAGAATGATGCATTTAACTTTATCACATGAACAGTGTGGAGGAATCGAAACGAGTTGCTTTGGAAAAATCCTCTTTAGCTAGTGTTGTCATGATAGGATTCCATATTCTGCCATGAAAATTGAACCAAGAAAAAAGCTGTGCAAAATGTGAACAATTAGCTTTTTCCAGAAATATCTTCTCGCAATTTGTATGGTTGAGACTGGGTGCTTACAGTTCCGCTTATTCATATCACACGTACTCCTACATGTACCTATACTCCCTTGTTGATGGCCTTGGTTCTCTAGGGTATTCTGACACTATTCGAATTCTGTAATATTTGTAATGATATTAGAGTGTCTATTGATGGAGCACTGGGTAGTACTATTAAATAGTATCCTAGCAGCTTGTTTTATAAAGCTTATAACCCACTAGTACGTGGCATCGTTGAGGGTAGCTCTGCTGCCTACCGTTGTCCGTGCATCTGCTGTTTCTGTCGACTTAATTGGAACGTTTATGATTGCAACTGAACAATGCGATATAAAAGCATTTAGAGAATGGGCTGAACTTTTTACAGTAATTCTTCTGCACTGAAAATATCGACCTTTTGAAGAAGAACTCGAGGCTATTATGTTATATTGGGTCGTTTCTCCCATTCGAGCTGCTTAACTTCTTTAGTGTGTGCGGTTTCTATTTGTAAGCGAACATTTCTAGCAATTATTTTATTTCACTGGCACTCTATTAGGAATGTATATTCTGCAATTTAGCTAAATAACGGTATAGTTCAGGGATTAAGCAGCCATGCGTTTTGCTGCCATCATTTCTAAGCCGCTTAATGTAAATTATATTGACAAAAGCCCAAAGCATAACAATTTCTTCTGTTAGTATAGCATAAAAACCGATTCGCTGTAAAAATATTCTGTAAATTCCGAACAATGACAACAGTTTATATTTTATTTTATTTAAAAGCATATATGAAATTGTTATCATAAGTTTACTTATCCCATTCTGTCTTTATTTATATATCGTTTCTATTCTAGAGTTCCGCTTACTTACTAATCTACTTACAGCTCAAGGGCTTATGGCTAAAGTTGCCTCAAATAAAAATATATTTTCCACTTCTTTTTCTATAATAGCCTAGAGGTTCCATTAGCCATTGTTGGATTTTAACAGTGACTGCTAATGTAAATGTAGCTTATGAATTTTATTCAATGGCTTTCGTTAAATTGTATTACATATTGCTGGCATAAGAATTAGAGTGCAAAATGTCAAAATTACATAATTATCGTAGCTACTCAATTAATGGAATTTTGTAAAAGCCTCCACAGCTAAATAAAAACTTTCCATTTTCACCACAATAGAGATAATGCTTTAAGACTCTTAAATGATACTAAATTGTTTCTAGTTTTATTTTAAAAACACAAAAAATAAAGAATATTATAAATTGATATTTTTTTTTATTCACATTCCCCTAAATAGAAATATGTTGACGTATATGGTAGTTTTTATTCGTTTAATTTAGTTTGGCTCACCACTTTATTGATTCTGTCATAATCAAATATTTGTGGTATATATAAAGCGTGTGTAATTTCAGAAACTAACAAAAATTGAAATAACAAAATGACATCATTTCAAAAATGTAAAGTAAAGAAATCTACATTATTGATTGTATTTTTGAGTCAACTATTAACTTAGAAAATCTTAAGATTATATAACACCTACAAGACGGAATACAAAATAATGCGATTTGAAATTCCTTAATGAACCTTCTAAATCGAATCCAAAATTTCTATTCAACCCTTCTGATACCTGCAGAATTTTCTTCTAAATCATAATAATAAGCAATTATTTAGTAGCAACAACTTTTCCCTTCAACCCATCTGATATCTTCTGCTCGCAATACATACTAAAGGATTCTAAAGACCCATTGATATTATCAACAACAAAAATATTAATTAATTAATAAAGAGAAAGAAATATTATTACTTATCTAGTTTTAATGTATTTTTTCCAATAAAAATTCCTCCGACTATGTAATTATGACATACAACTAAAAAAAAATATTTTTAAAAAAATTGTCTTTATAACGTATATTTATAACCATATCCTTTGCATATTGTACAATACTTACCCTCACGATGGAAATTTTTGGTCGTAAAAATAATTCTTAATCCAACGAGTAGCTAAAGCTTTTGGCAAACTAATTCTATCCATCCAATATAATTTCCATACCAACAGTTATTCAGACAAAGCCATTGCGGTGTAGACTATATACTGTATGATCTTCTATGAGGAAAATTTACTGGCCAGGTGTACACGTACTCTAGACAAATTACAAGAGTTTGAAAATATCTGTCACTTATTTTTACTATGGAAATGGAAAAGATTTCTTTCCTCCACTTACAACCTTATACAATAATAAAATTGTACCTTTCATAATATATATATTTTCACGTTATAATGAATCTTAAATATACTCAAATATTATATATCCTATAACCACCGGTGTTCATCAAAGTAGTATTTTCAGTTGGTCGTGAATCATGATTTTACAATGGCCGTGTTATTAAACTAATCAAAGATTATCTTAATCATGGCCTCATTAATTGAGAAGCACCGATGGCAGTTAACTTCGCCTTTACATTCCCCGACACTGTAATAATATTTTTGCCATTGCATCTGCCCTTTACTTATAGTAGTTAATTAGTTAATGGAAAAAAAATTATTCTTATTAAAAATTATTTAAGAAAATATTGTATAAATATTCGATGTAGGCAAAATATTTAACAGGACGATATTTCAGGCAATCAATATTTGACATAAAGAAAGGAACTAAATAATATCGAAAAATTTAAATATTTTTTAATAAAATGGATATAATAAGTTCAATTAATTATGATTCCTTACAAGATGTAATCAAAAAGTTCAAGGTCTTTTCTATCATAGGCAAGTGTAAATATTATTCAGTATAGTCGCAAGAAGCAAGCGAAAATGACTAGACTATGAGTTATAATTTCTAAAGTTTCTAAAAGCTTTCATAATTATTCTTCTACAATAATCGTGTAGGCAAAATATTTTACAGGACGATATAAAAGCATTAAATAGAAACTCTAACGATGGAAAAAAGAAAACATTTTCTTAGAATTTATCACCGCTTTAATGCAACAATTAAGATTCTAATTGCCTTAATAAATTCTTGTATTATGCCATGAGCCGACAGGAATTATTCAAGAATTATAGGAGCTCTCTGGTCGAGACGATGTCGAAAGATTTTATTGGGTGTGGTGGGTAAATTGAATTCAATATTCAACGTGTGAATGTGTTTATGGCAGGTTTATTAATAGAAGGCTCATCCACCCTATTGGTATTATAGTGTCGTTATTGTATTGTTAAAGTATCATTTTGGCCATATTGTTATTGTTGCATTCTTGTTGTTTCTGCTGCTCCAACATTGTACTGGTAGTATCCCTTCGAACTAGCATGTTCCATGAAAATAAATTATATAGCTTCATTGGTTATATTACTTATATGAGTATAGCCAGTCCCCTGTCAATTATATATATATAGATGATGGGAGTCCTTAGCTGTTGGTATAGTAGCATCAAACTGAAGGAGAACTTATCTACCAATTGGTCAACTCACTTGTAACTGCCCTCATCAAAGTTCTGATTCAATAAATTATTTGGCATTTCGTTTGTAATACGCATCTAAGTGTTTGTTTATCGAAAGAAAAACCATAAAAATAAATAAATTATAACCTTTGGCAAATGTTCGAGTTTGTAGGTTGAGAAGAATCGTGCAATCAGCCATAAGCGAAGTAATTTTTCAACCGGCTGCTATCATCAGACTTAATAGAATATTTTTTGATAACTTTTATTAAAAAAAATTTTATTTGTGGAATTAATTTCATAAGTAGTTCAATTTTATTACTTTTCTATTTAATCAAATAAAAAATTTACTATAATTACATATTTCTTATCTTCATGGAAAATTTTTTTGAACACACTAAACTCTGCAATATCTTCCAATGCAAAAAATAATACTTCCTCTTCATAATTTGTATCTATATTTAAAAAAGTCATTTTCTAATTAAAAAAGCAAACTAAAATTATTTTTTAATTAAAAAAGTAAACTAATTTTAAAAGTTATGCAAAAATTCAGTTTCACCAGAGTTGCCTTTGCAATTTTTCCAAAACAGATATTGATCAATGCTGGCCATTTCATCTCAATTGGTTGGCATAATCTCTCGAATTGCTCACAGTTTTACGGAACTGTACCAATTCACAATATTTTCGTATTTTATCCAATTTTCATCGTCATCTTTGATTTGCTTCAGAAATGGCTTGATTTAATTGCGCTACAGCAGCGTATCGCAGATGTTAAGTCAGTCATACTCAGTATCTTAAGCACCCAAAGATCGAGTTTATTTTTGTACCCAACCTTCTGCAAGTGGCTTTAAACTATTTTATGATTAATGTTTAATTCATAAGCTACGTGTATGTTATGACTGATCATAATAATTTTTTTTTAAATTTCAGCACTTTCTTCGGTAATTGACCGACCAAAACTGGGCCAATCCTTGACATCAAAATTTTCAGACTGAAATTGAGGGTATCATTATTATACTACTGATTTTGAGACAACATCGTCACCATAAACACCATAAATTTTTTTATAAGCCTGCGATGCGTTATCGTCTTTATCAAAGTGACATTGTAAATTATAGTAAGAGGGTCGTTCAATAAGTCCTTAGAGAAAGATAGAAAAAAACTGTTTTTCAACAAAAAAAAATTTTATTTTTCAACATAAACTCCTTTTAGCTCTATACACTTTTCCAACCGTTTTTCCAAAATTTTTATCCCGTCCAAAAAATAGGATTTCGGAAGTTCTGCAAAATACTCATCCGTTTGAGCAATGACGTCCTCGTTGGAAGTGAACCGTCATCCGCCAAGCCATTTCTTCAGATTGGGGAAAAGAAAATAGTCACTCGGGGCCAAATCTGGTGAATAAGCGGGATGCTGCAACAATTCCATTCTCAATTCAACAATTTTGGCCATGGAAACAGCGCAGGTGTGCACACGCGCATTGCCCTGATGCAAGAGGATTTTTTTCTTCTTCAGATGGGGGCGTTTCTCTTTGATTTCCTCGCTCAACCGTCGCAATAACGACGCGTAATACGCTCCTGTTATTGTTTCTCCTTTTTCCAAGTAGTCGATAAAAATGATGCCCTGCAAATCCCAAAAGACCGTGGCCATCACCTTGCCGGCCGATGGCACAGTTTTTGCCTTCTTCGGAGCCCGTTCACCCTTGAAAACCACTGTGATAACTGTCTCTTCGTTTCTGGAGTGTAGTAGTGTATCCATGTTTCGTCCACAGTGACATATCGACGAAGGAATTCAGCAGGATTGCGATGAAAGAGTGCCAACATAGCCTCAGAGTCCACTACACGATTGCGCTTATTCTCCTCTGAGAGCAAACGCGGCACCCATCTTGCCGAAATTTTTTTCACAGACAATTTTTCATGCAAAATTGAAGCGACTGTACCTTGTGATATGCCCGTGGCCTCAACTAATTCGCGCACTTTAATTCGCTGATCGTTCAAAATCAGATCGTGGATTTTGTCGATGATTTCAGGAGTAGACACCTCAACTGGGCGTCCTGAACGATGTTCACCTTTTGTGGATGAACGGCCACGTTTAAATTCATTTACCCATTTGTAAACCGTCGCAAACATAGGTGCAGATGTGCCATGAACTGCATCCAACTCGGCTTTGATTTCTTTCGGGCTTAAGCCTTTCAAATGGAGATGTTTGATGACAGCCCTAAAATCGCTTTTTTCCCTTGTTATGCACAAATAAATGTCGTTAACTTTAATCGACGATAGAAATTGACCTATGCTATGGATCGAGTTTTCCTGCCGCTACTTACAAAAAAAATCTTTACCGACACTACGAGCGCAATTTCTCGGATTTTCTAAGGACTTATTGAACGACCCTCGTAAATTTTCATGTTCTTGCAATTGATCGAGATGGGATTTTTTGTATATGTAGAGCTCTTTGTATTTTCCACATTTTAACTAGAAAGGCAGGAATGTTGGGTCATTAGTCTGTAGCAAATCAACATATTAAGATATACCCATTTTAATGAATTTTGCACCAACTGCTTCTAAAATATCTTTAAGTACACTTTCTTAGTCATAAATAATTAACTCCTTTAGTAAAAACACAATTTTTTACTATGGTCTTAATAATATTTTTGCCTATTATGTGTTATGGTCTTAATACTGTTTTCGGAAATTCATTCTTCGTTTGGTTTCCTTCATAGGTTAAGATAACTGTTTGAGAAAAATATTATTGGGTTGTCCGGAAAGTAATTTCGTTTTTTCCCAACAGAGCACTTAATTGTATTTTTTCACGACCAAATTCACACTTAAGCCGCATAATCATATGTCTTTTGACCGAAAGGCTTGCTTGTGAAAAAAGTCGATTGATTCTGTATAGTAGCTTTTGGTTTATACTCTTTTAAATATGGAAAGTGCAAAATAGCATTTTTGGCATATTTTACTTCTTTACTATAGAAAAGATAAAAATGCTGTTCATGCAAGAAAAAAATTATCCGATGTGTATGGAAAAGATGTGTTAAGTGACCGCCAGTGCCAAAACAGGTTTGAAAAATTTCGATCCGGCAATTTTGATCTCGAAGATGCACCAGGTTCTGTAATAAATGGTAGATTTGCAAGTACTTGTGGTCGATAATAGATGGCGGCATTAAATGAAATAAAAATTCTTTTATGGGTTCTTGTTTGTGATTTATTAATTTTTTTCATAAGCTATAAAATTATACGAAATATCCACATTTTGCAGCTATACACTGTCTCAAAGGGTCTTAACCACTCATCTATGGCAGCACGCGCTACCTGAAATGGTATTGAAGCTGTTGTCCTTATTAAATTTGTTTTGAACCAATTAATATTTTTCTGACAAGGTTGCTCTACTAAAATGTACGGCAATCTGTAATCCAACGGATTAAGATCTGGAATTCCAGACGGCCAGTCTTTGGCAATGACTAGTTTTGGTGTTAAGATCCAATCACCGTTGTATTGCGCGGAGGCTTTTCTGCAAAAAAACTGTGTTGGTTAGTGGCTTCATCACATTCACCAAAATATCTCACCAAAATGAAACCGAGTTGCATTCGCATGTTTATTCCAGACCATCACTGAGGAATATTTATTTTTATATACGATCGTCCTGCTGAAAAAAGTCCTGTAGATTCTTTATTATTACGTAGTGAAAATGCACATAATAGTTGTGAAAGTTTCCCGCAAGACGGATTCAGACTGGTTTAACGGTTGATCAAAAACCAATTTCCGTGAAGTTAGTTAAAAACATCACAAACTTCTGTGCTGATGTCTTATTGTAGATGAGACATGAATTTCACTTAAGGAACATATCAAAAGGAGGCAAACGTTACTGCATCCGTTGGGAAAGTTATGGCTATTAATTTCTGCGATGCAGAATTCATCTATCTATTCGGATCACCTTTATCTTGATGTGTAAATATTTTAAAATTTCCGTTTGTTGGCGTTTTTTATCAATTCTCCTCTCAGATCAAAACCTATTAACAAAATTTTTTATCGTTGATTTACTTTATCGAATAATATTATTATTTTCAGCATTAGATTTTCCATATTGGTGGCACTTCATAATACTTTATGAGTCTGTTCTCTTTTAATAGTTATTTTTAAGACATATTATCAACTATAAATACGTAAGTCAACAAATTCCTAATTTTAATTTAATAGTCAATAAAATTTCATAATAACTAAATTTATTCTTACCTTCAAACTTGCATATAACGATAGGGACCAAGCTATTTATGTTGCAGTGACTTTACCAAGAGTATAAGCTTAAATCCACTGTTTGGTCATAGATGGTGTGAGTGAGCGTATTAAGCTACCATGGACAAGTTATACCTTTTTTTTATGAGTTTGATATCTGTCAGCATTAATCAGTACACATTGTCAGCAATTTCGTCCAACAACATACATTTTTTCTTTGGTAATCATGTCTAGTTTTGTGCCAGAAAAAGAGCATATGTGGGAAGCTCTGCTTTTCTGCTACAATTTGAAGAACTCGGGTGGAGAATCGCATCGAATGCTTATGGAAGCCTATGGTGACAGTGCTTTATCGGAAACAACGTGCTAAAATTGGTTTCTTTCAACCTTGGTCGGTTTAAAGCCGGCAATTTTGAATTGTGGGACAAGAAGCGTAAAAATCGGCCTAGGAAGGTTGAGGATCAATTGCAGGCTCTTTTGGATGGAGACGATACCCAATCGTAGAAAATACTCGTGGAGCAATTGGGTGCCACTCAACCAGCCATTTCCATGCATCTGCGTGCCATGAGGAAGATTGAAAAGATCGGAAAATGGGTGCCGCATGAATTGAACGATAGGCAGATGAAGCGACGCCAAAACACATGCGAAGTCTTGCTCGCCCGACAAAAAAGAAAGTTGTTCCTGCATTAGATTGTGAAAGGTGATGAAAAATGGTAATATTTCGAGAATCCTAACCGCAAGAAATCGTGGGTTGATCTCGGCCAACCATCACCATCTGCCCAAAGACCAAATCGCTTCGGACCAAATCGTCTACTATGAGATGATGAAACCTGTTGAAACTGTCAATTCCTACCGCTACCACCAACAACTGATCAAATTGCACCGCGCTCTGCGTGAAAAAAGGTGACAAGCTGATTTTCCTCCACGACAACGCACAATCGCACACGTCAAAAACGGTCCGAAACTACTTGGAGCCACTCAGCTGGCAGGTGCCACCCCACCCCGCTTATTCACCAGACCAGTCCACTTCCCACTACCACCTGTTTTCGTTGATGGGCCACGCGCTCGCTGAGCAGCACTTCGATTCTTACGAAGACGTCCGTAAAAGGTTTGATGAGTGGTTTGCCTCGAAAGAGAGGGAATTTTTTTGGCGTGGTATCCACAAATTGCCCGAAATATGGGGAAAATATGTAGCTAGCGAGGGCAAGTACTTTGGATAATATTGTTTTTGCTTTCTATGAAAAAAATATGTGTTTTTTTAATAAAAACAGCGGATTTAATCTTCTACCCCTGGTACATGCATCGAAATTTATATTTAGAGTAACAAATATTCTTTCAACTTAATAGTTTTAATACCGAACTAAAGTTCATTTGATTTTTCCTTTTGTAAAATACTCATCAATCATATTAACATTATCATATAAAATGATCATAAATTAAATAATCTTCAAAATGTTTTAATAAATTTTGGTCTAATTGTATATTTGTTATTATTTTATAGAAATTTATTTACTGCTAATTTATGAGTTCTTCCCAAAACAAAATATCGGTAGAGCTTAATTTAATGAGTTGAAATTGAAAAGTTAATTTATTTTTACAAACATTTCCCTATAATACTATATAGAGTCTGTCAATAGTATCATACTGAGTAGCAATAATATTTATATAGAATTTATTCGACAATTTTAATATCATTTATTGTACTCTTGGGTTAATATTGAATATTTAAAACAGAACAATTTTTAGCAAGAATATTTTATCCGAATAAAAGAACCTACCAATTATGCTACGAGTATCTTAAAAATTAAAATTATAAAAAATCAATAAACTACAATAAATTATGGAGAGATTTAATATCAAAAAAAGGAAATAGAGTATGAAAATATATTTGCAATAATACTGAAGAGCTTCCAACCGATTTTCTTAGTCACACTTATTCCCATTTGATAGTAATAAATAATACTGATAAAATTTTATATATAAATATTTCAAAATCTTATTTCAGTATTTTTGAATAAAATAAAATATTATCCTTTCTTCTACTTCTGTTATCGTTATTGATGAAATTCCTTGCGGTTTTTATTTCGAATATGTTTAAATAATTCATACGAAATCTCGCATTCTTGAGGACATGGAGAAGCATATCAAATACTTTAAAATGATAGAAATATTGTAAAAGCTTAAAATACTATTAGTAAAATCGAAATATTTACAATTGTTGTGGAAGAATAGTTTACAGATATTGATGATTCTAAGAATAATTTGCAGAAAAGTATCTTCTTTCAAGTAGGGATACTTGAGCTACTGAATTCTCATATTATTTGATTGAAATAATATTGCATATTTTCATATATTGCTGTCAAATATTTATATTTGAATTTTCATCGATTTATTATTGGTTACAATTATTTGAAGGGTTATTGATTTAACATCAGAACAGAATTTTATATTACAATTCTGATAGATTGCATAATATTTACAATTCTGATAGACTTTTATAAATTCTATTTATCGAAAAAAAACTTCATTCGAATTACGATGAAAACATATAAAAAACCTCAAATTATAGCATGCATTTGTAAAGAAGGAAAGATAACCTCCGTAAAAAAGAGAACATTAAAGTCCTGGTAGATTACGCTTTTACGTAAAGGGGAGCATCAATTATTTTAGACAAAGAATACTCTGAACTAAAAGAATAAAAGCAGGGGTACCTCAAGGAAGCATGCTAGGCTAGACCTTATCCTGTATTTATTATTCTAAAGATAATAAATATAATATTTAAATATTAATGCTCACATTTTCAAATGACACCACAAAAATGACGGTAAATTCATCTGTTGAAAGAGCCAAAAAAAAACCTGCACAATAGAATAAAAAAAGTCAAAAACTGGACGAACCTATGGTGCTTTAATTTAACCATTAATGGTAATATATACAGGATCAATTTTCTTGTAGGTATCTTTAACTTAATAACAAATGTAGACAATTGAGGGGAGAACCTCCGAAGTTTCAATGAAAAATAAAATTTACTTAAGCCTGTTTGGATGTACAGTATCCTTCTTGGGGATTGTACAAGAAAATCAAACATGAAAATAACACAAAGTTTTACGGGATATTGTAAATGCTTTTGGTAAATAAAAAATAAAGATTTCGAACGTGATTAACAAATTAATAAGGTTTCCGATGAAATAAGAAAGAAAGCTTCTAAAACACAAATTACCCTGAGATGAAAACTGTTAGAACCTACGTCATCTTAAAAGGACTAAATCTCACGAATGTGGAGAGTAGCAACCGCGATGAAAATTCACTTTTTTTAAGTACTTGTCCTTAAAAAAAATCCTAATGCGATTAAATTAATAAAGAATGTTAAGTCATTTGTCGACTTTAACTGAAATTGGTCATGCAATATTGTAGGAAAGTTTTTTTAGTGGTTTAAAGTCCCGTACTATTCAAAGAAGTCCTCTTTATGTCTTTTGACATTTTCTCCTAGTCATAAAAAAAAGTTATTCTATACTGAGGTGATTGGATATGGCGGGATTTGGACGGCTTAGTAGAACCGCACAGTTCTAGTTTATAGATCTAGATCAGTTACCAAAACCTATCTGCATATTTATCAAGGATGCCTTCCCATTGGAAAAACTGATTTTGAAGCCTATTATCCTATCTAGATTGCAGACTGACAATTTTTCTCTCTTTCCACATTATGGAGCTTCTTGATTAGCAGGGTTGCGTGTTCAGCATTTGCACTCTAACATGTCCGTGATTTTTTGTAATAATGCCCTTCTTGTATAGGCGTTAATCGATGATTATCTGCAGTTATGATTTATGAATACCGAATCTGCATGGCCTCCACATATCTCAAAGTAAAACTTTTTGACTCGAGGATGAAATTTAAAATACTACATAAAGGACATTTCTAAATATTTTTGTTTTGTTTTGTTCGTGGCTGCATGCTTTAAATGAAGTTATTTCTCCAGCTGGATTCGTACTTAAGCCTCCCCATTATGGTGTAGTTAACACAGTACGGCTAGGTTAGGTTACTTTAAAGTTAAAAATGTGTTAATATATGTGAAAAGCAAATTCAATTATTGAAAAAACTTGGTTTGAAATTTTATTTTATAGATGTTTTATACATAAGAACTGTTTATCGTTTACTTATAAGAACTTCTCCTTTTATTCTAAAACGTAACAAAATATTTATTCCCTTCACATACAGAACCAAATCTAATTTATCATAAACAAATTTAATGATTTGTCAAAATTTTTATTGGTAGGTATTTTTTCTGTTTAGGTTCTATTCTTATCTACAGAAATGATTTTCCACAATATGTCAACGCTATTTTCAACACCTGCTACCATGAATTTCTTTTCAATAATGCAGATTTATACAGATATTCTACAGAAAAATCGTTAGTTTGACAAACCATACTCATCTGTTACAAGTGAAGTCAAATTACCTTCAAAATAAATGTTATTATTCCTAAAGGAAAACTGAATTGAAAATCAATAAAAATTATACATTTTTCCATTCTATAGAATTTTTCAATTTTTAGGTATTTTAAACTTCACATAATATAAAAATGGGAATTTTTGGAAAATTGCAATTAGTTTTTTTTTTGGAAACTTATAAAGGTTTTATAACATTTTCAATCCTTTATTTTCTATTTAAAATTATAATATAGAAAAAATCAATTAGATAAAAATTTTCCGACTAAGGTTTGGTTTGTAAGTTATTTAAGAATGTTAAACAAATTAATACAGAAAAAATTCACATGCAAAAAGAATTTAAATATGGGGTTTTTACGTAAATTGGAAGGCTAATATGACTAATTTTATAATACAATATTCTCGTTTGCTAGATTATAATATTTTTAATAGATTTGCTTCTAAAACGCCAAGAAAATGATCTATTTTTGAAGCGTATGTGTATCATCACTGGGGATAAGAAATGGTTTGTCTACAACAATTTTAAGCGCAAAAAATTCTGGAGTAGAAAAGATGAATCGGCTCAAAGCACTTCGAAAGCCAATATTCATCAAAAAAAGGTTATACTAACTGTTTGGTGGGATTTCAAAGGAATCGTTTATTTTGAGCTTCTACCGAGCAACACAACGATCAATTCTGAAATATACTGTCATCAGTTGGACAAATTGAATGATTCACTTAAAGAAAAAAGGACAGAATTGGTCAATAGGAAAGGTTTCGTTTTACAGCAAGATAATGCGAAACCACATACAAGTTTGACCACTCGGCAAAAGCTTTTAGACCTTGGATGGGATATACTGCTACACCCACCATACTCTCCAGACCTAGTACCTTCCGATCATCATTTTTTCCGGTCTCTACAAAAAATTTTTGACGGTAAAACGTTTAATTTAAATGACGAGGTCAAAAATCGCTTGGATCAGTTTTTTGCCAGCAAAGAACAAAAATTTTATGGGCGTGGAATCATGCTAATGCCAGAAAGATAGCAAAGGGTATTGGATAAGAGTGGATAATATTTAATTGAATAAAATATTAATTCACTATGAGAAAATCGTCTTTAATTTTTATAAGAAAAAACGAAATTACTTTTCGAACGACCCAATATGTCAGTCTAAATTATTTTGCTTGAAGCCTCTTTCCATAAATGTGAAGTTACGTTGCAAGGGCGGTTCTTCTAGGAAAAGGATCAGACAATTATATATATCAGAAGTGGCTACGAAACTTCACTAAGTTCTCTAACCCACAGTCTTGAGCCGGCCTAGCAGTGCCTGGAATTGATAAAGTTCCTTACTGTAACTCTTTGAGTGAAAGTATCGACCAAGTACACTAAAAACAAAACTGGTACCACGAGGATCAGATGCCTCACGGTGTTAAAACAAACTGTGCCAGATCAGAGAGATAAGGTGCCTTTGGCTGAAACGTGATGGTTATTGTTTAATACCTACATAACGGGTACAGTCTTAGGACCAGAGGTGTGGGAGACCAGTTATCCCGTGTGCTATTACTGCAGATGATAGTAGAGGTTTAGGTAGGCCTTGCTACCAACTGTAAGGGTAACTGGCTTGTAACTGATTACTGATTATGAGCAAGACTACATATCTGTAATGCATATAGAAATTCAGGGGTGGGACCAGATGAAAGCACAAAATGTTTGACTTGAAATAAGGAGAATGGTCTGCAGGTTGAGACCGTTCACCATTGTGGAATTGACGGATGGGCTGTTTGATTGCTTCATGCATGGCGTAGAAAGGCAGGTTTGAAAAATATGTAATCGTAGAGTAGGAAATCTAAAGTCACTTGCCATTAGATGAAAATATAAGGTAGAGTAGGGAGATGTGTCCGCTGCCAAGAAGGCATTGAAAGTGGAATTAAAGATGAAACTATTTAGCTAGAGACTATGGGTTGAAAGAGCGGTATGAAAGAGTGTGTTCAGGTAACCTTTCATTGGTAGACAACCGATCTGGGTATTCCATGCACGAAGTAATCCAAGCAATAAGTTGAAGTTGAAATGAGTGAAACCTGGATTTGAGAGAGCTGGCTAGAGCCACCTGGATCTAATTAGTTGTGCTAGTGAAATCAATTACAAGTGCAGGTCTGTGACAGCTGTTTGAATATATTCCAATCCCTATGATCGTAGGCGAGCCGTGGTTTTATGTCTAAAAATAGGAATACCAAGTCAAGTTACAGAATTATTCTATTGCGCACCAATATATTTCCCGAAAAGTTGGATTTTTAGCCATTAGCTGCATTCGAAAGCCCAATTGTCATCATCAATAACAAGAAAACCAGAAGTCCAGTTTGGATCTACTAAATCAAAGAATTCCAGACCTCATGTGTTTACCCGCGAGTTACTAGTTCAACAATCTGAGCATACTTTTAGCGTTCTGACTACCGCCAATGCTCTATTATGCTCTCAATGACCAAACCGTTATTTTATTACATTTTTTCCGAACTCAGCTAAGTGAGTTATTATAATTAATGTCACTATTATTTTATAGTCAGAACTTTTAGGTGAAATAATTGAGATTAACTGAAAGAGATGCTGATGGCTACCATCAATTGCACGCGGACTTTTTCCATCATTTTTAATTGGCTGCGGCACTTGACTCTGATTCATCATTGATTTAATTCGTTTGAATCTTTATGCTATTTTTTCTAATTGGTCTTGTTTTGGTTTCATTAATGTGTGCCGTTCAATCTTGGTAAATACGAGTACCTCACGTACAGCTCTTTCTGATTGACATAAAAAATTTGTTGTTGGCGTATGCTAAAAACTGGACAGACTTACTAGGCTTGGTAACCTTCATTTGATTCACGAATTGCTTTGCCGGGGACCATTAAGGATTTTAAATGCTTCCGAATATTAATCTAATTAATCTCTGGGATGCCAAACCCTTTCATGAAAGTGGGGCGGCCTCGAAGCCGAAGAATCATTAATGTAACTATTAAGCAATGAACGACTTGATATAGTCTAACGTATCGATAATAATCCAGCATTCTGTCGGCAATGGGGGACTTGCAATTTTTCAGTCAAAGTATTGGTTTTGTAGTCTTTTTAAGGCTTGATAGCGACAGCATTTTTTTTCACCTATAACTTCTTTATCAGTCTGGCCAAAAATCAGATCTCCCTCTTTACTGTAACATGATGATTTTCGTAATGTTATTTGTCTCGTCCTACTCACAGTTTCCTATGTTTTTCAATTATACAAATGTGCTTGTTCTCCAGAGTTTCAATAAGAAAAATGTAGAAATATTGGTGGTTGTTATTAGTTTGAAAAGAATTTTATGGTACATAGTAAGATGTTTTTCTGGAATGTGATGCAAGGGTCGTTCAATAAGTCCTTAGAAAAAGATGAAAAAAAACTGTTTTTTAAAAAGAAATCTCCTTTTAGCTCTATGCACTTTTCCAACTGTTTTTCCAAAATTTTTATCCCGTCCAAAAAATAGGATTTCGGAAGTTCTGCAAAATACTCATCCGTTTGAGCAATGACGTCCTCGTTGGAAGTGAACCGTCGTCCGCCAAGCCATTTCTTCAGATTGGGGAAAAGAAAATAGTCACTCGGGGCCAAATCTGGTGAATAAGCAGGATGCTGCAACTATTCCATTCTCAATTCCACAATTTTGGCCATGGAATCAGCGCAGGTGTGCACACGCGCATTGTCCTGATGCAAGAGGATATTTTTCTTCTTCAGATGGGGGTGTTTCTCTTTGATTTCCTCGCTCAACCGTTGCAATAACGACGCGTAATATGCTCCTGTTATTGTTTTTCCTTTTTCCAAGTAGTCGATAAAAATGATGCCCTGCAAATCCCAAAAGACCGTGGCCATCACCTTGCCGGCCGATGGCACAGTTTTTGCCTTCTTCGGAGCCCGTTCACCCTTGAAAACCACTGTGATAACTGTCTCTTCGTTTCTGGAGTGTAGTAGTGTATCTAGGTTTCATCCACAGTGACATATCGACGAAGGAATTCGGCAGGATTGCGATGAAAGAGTGCCAACATAGCCTCAGAGTCCACTACATGATTGCGCTTATTCTCCTCTGAGAGCAAACGCGGCACCCATCTTGCCGAAATTTTTTTCACAGACAATTTTTCATGCAAAATTGAAGCGACTGTACCTTGTGATATGCCCGTGGATGATTTCAGGAGTAGACACCTCAACTGGGCGTTCTGAACGATGTTCATCTTTTGTGGATGAACGGCCACGTTTAAATTCATTAACCCAATTGTAAACCGTCGCAAACACATGTGCATGTGTACCATGAACTGCATCCAACTCGGCTTTGATTTCTTTTGGCTTTCGGGCTTAAGCTTTTCAAATGGAGATGTTTGATGACAGCCCTAAACTCGCTTTTTTCCATTGTTATGCACAAATAAATGTCGTTACCTTTAATCGACGATAGAAATTGATTTACGCTATGGATCGAGCTGAAATTTTGACAGCTTTCCTGTTAATAATGTTACTTACAAGAAAAAAATCTTTACCGACACTACAAGCGCAATTTCTTGGATTTTCTAAGGACTTATTGAACAACCCTCGTATGTTTTTAAATAGACCGCGTAGGCATATTTGAAATATTAAAATCTTATGTCACTATTATTTGTATTTAATAATGTTTGCAATTCATTCATGTAAAGAAAAAAGCTTAAACAAAACTTGAAAATTAACCAACTTTTTTATTAAAATAATCGCACTTCTTCCTTTCAGATGAAAGAAAGAAATCCAAAATTCAGATCTTTCTGGATCGGCGAATAAACAAAAGTTTTATTATTGAGCTGGAGCCAATTAACAAGTTATTCACGAGGAACCTTTACATTCCAAAAAAGTGACCATTTGCTGTAATCATCGGTCTCTAATTTTTTCAAAAGAAGAAAGAAGTTGCCCTTAACTTCTTCTTCAAAAGAAGAAAGAAGTTGCCCTGTCAAATAACGATCTTTTTGTAGCCTGAATTTGAAGATATTAATTTAACAAATATGTAGTTTTAACAAAATGGTGTTATGTGCCACACAGTCAATACCACAATTGATTTATTGTCGATAATTTAAATAAATGCAGATGTGCAATGGCCTCTATAAATGCAATTGTGATTGAACACCTTTGGAGGTTTATTTGAAGTCATTGGCATATGTCAATAAACCAGTAACCATTGATGTATTAAAATTGAATATTGATTGCCAAATATGCTAATTAAAAATCAAGGTCCTGTAAACGGAAAAGAGAGCAGATCGTATTCAAAGTCCTGTAAACGAAAAAGAGGCAGCTCTTAGAATATAATTGCATTGATTATACTTTAAAATAAAACAATAGATTTTGCTCCATATCTTTGTTTTTTTTTTAATTTGAAAATTATTATCTTAAGATAACAGAAAATTCTCAAATAAGATGGAAATATTTAAAGAGTACTTTTTATATATTAGGTGTGTAACTTAAAAAGGCGGGATTTTTGGAAAACTTTGAGTGTTTATTTTGCAAAATTGTTACAATATATTTTATTCAAAGTATTGTCCATCGGAAGCCACTACTTTTTCCCATCTTTCTGGCAACATGTGGATTCCGCGCCAAAAAAACTGCTCCGGTTTTGAGGCCAAGAATGAATCAAGCCAATTTTTGATGCCCTGTTCTGAAGTGAAGCGTATTCCGGTGAGGGCGTTTTGCATGGATCTAAACAAATGGTAGTCGGACGGGGCAAGGTCTGGGCTATAAGGCGGGTGAGGCAAAACTTCCCAGCCACTGTTTTCTAAATAATTTTTAACCAGTCTTGCAACATGAGGCCGAGAGTTGTCATGATGGAAAATTATGGCTTCGTGTCTGGTCGCATATTCCGGGCGTTTTTCGGCCAATGCTCGCTTCAACCGGATTAATTGTGTTTGGTAGAGGTCGCCTGTGATCGTCTGGCCCGATTTCAATAGCTCATAATAGATCACACCCTTCTGATCCCACCAAATACAGAGCATTACCTTGGCGCCATGGATACTTGGCTTTGGCGTTGATTTGGCTGGTTGGCCGGGCTTACCATACGATTTTTTGTGCTTTGGGTTGTCATAATGAATCCATTTTTCGTCGCCAGTAATGATTCGATTCAAAAACGACTTCTTTTTCTGCCGTTCAAGCAGCATTTCGGACATGCAAAATCGCCTTTCAACGTCTCTCGGCTTCAATTCATATGGGACCAAATTTCCTTGCTTTTGGATGAATCCTGCTGCTTTCAAACGTTTTGAAATGGCTGCTTGAGTGACTTCCAATGATTTTGCAATTTCTTCTTGAGTTCGACAACAGTCTTCGTCGAGTAATGCCTCCAAATCTTCATCTTGAAACTTTTTTGGCTGACCTGGTCGTTCTTTGTCTTCCGTGTCAAAATCACCACTTCTGAACCGCACAAACCATCTCTCGCACGTTGAAATCGGTGAAACATATTCAGGATAAGCTTCGGTGAGCAATCGAATGAGCAATCTTCAAATTGAAGAAATAAATCAACACTCCCCGCAAATGGGACTTTTTTGGTACGAAATTCGACATTTTTGAAGCAAAAAAAAACTTTGTTGCTTACACTATTTCGTTCAATGACTAATCGAGAATGAATGACAGATGTTTAACATCCAAAATGCCATATAAGTTATTATTAACACAGACCATGTGTAAAAGTTATGCCATCTGTTGTGTATATTTAACATACTCGTATTAATCGACTTTTAAAGAGGTTATTAAATGGAAATTTTGAATCAGAATTTTATTATTTGCATAATTCAAAAGTATAGTGAATAAATGTTTCAAGCGAGAATTAGTTCCTTCTAAAACAATTAAAATTACATCATCAATTGCTATGAATTTTGGATTATTACAGGTATTCAATGCAAGAAAGGCCAAAATATATTTTTAGGGAACTACGCTATTCTACTGGAGCTGAACGCAAGAACGGCTTCCAAATATTTGGCGCTATCTCTTAAAAACTTGTTCCGCGTTCAGCTCTAGTATAAAAAATTTCACTTACAGGACTACGTTAAAGAGAATAATAAATATTGTATTACTTTTTGTGAGAATGTATTTATATTAAGTGTATAATTTAAGAGTGTTTTTCTTTTATGTTTTCAGAACAAACACTTTTCTAAATATGCTCGTATAAGTGCATGCGGAAAAAAAAGTTCATTCCCATATTTCTCTAAAAAATATTTTAAAAAAATTTGCAATTTTAAATCTAAATAAATAAATACAAAAATCAAGTGTACTCTTTTCATTTTACATATCCAGCAAAGGAAGAGAGTTTTGTAGAAGGAAAAGGAAGGTGAAACGTTAAATCTAATGTGCCAGCCAAATGACAGAAAAACATACCATGGAGACTTATTTCATAAAATTGAATTTTTATGCCATTCTTTTGAACCGATAACAAAAACGATTGTATGTTTTCCCTCCATGCTGCTGACATTTGCAATTTTTGGTAAAAATTTCCCGTTCAATAGGATAACTTTTGCCAAAAATCAAATGAAATTGCTTTCGAAATTGTAAAATATTTTTAAGTTGACACTAGAGTGCAATGTCGCACATAAGTAAGGCCAGAGAAAAATAAGAAAAATCTCCCGCTGGGTTGTTGTCGTCTGTAAAGTGAAAATTCGGTGCCAGTTCAAATTCATCCTGCTGAGGAAGCTGCAAGTAACTCTTTAACGTATAAACTTACAGTGGCGGAAATCAAATCATGCAATAAAAAACATTTCTTTCATTGAAATTCCTTAAGTCCTTTTCATAAATTGCTTTATTGAATATGTCATACAAAATTTATAATTTGGCATAATATAAATTGTTTAATTGCAAGCATATTTATAATTATTTTATAATATAGTTGTAATATTTTGATGAAGATTCTAATTGTGTAATAAATTTAAATATATAACCTATTCAACGGTATTTATTTTATGGAATGATTTTGTATTAAACTTCAATTAGAATATTTTGCATGTCCTGTATAAAAATTTATTATACACATATCAGTAAATTATCATTTTTCATGATTAAATCGATATTTAAATTGATATTAATATAATTTATAAATGTAAAATATTTGACTCAATCAAAAATTATATTTATAATATGCGTTCAGACAAAGATTTATATTTCAATAGCAGAAAAATGAAAGCTTTTGATAGCTCGAAAAGTTAGTGAAGGAGCTATAACAAAAAGAGTTGAGCGTTGAATCTAGAGAATAGGATAAGATGATAAAAATTAAACTAATAACTAAAAACTAAGTTATTATTAGTACAGAACATTGTTTTTATAGAATTTGAGTTAATTTTCTGTTGAGTTTTGGTGAAAATCTGAGCTTTCCAATATTTACGTCTATTTGTATTATGCCACAGAAAAAATTATATAAAATATGCAAATCTAAAATAATTGTAGCATCATTTTTTTAAATAGTTTTTGACAAAAGCTTTTATATGAAATTAGACTTATAGTCCTTGTGATAAAGCTCTTCAAGAAAAAACTGTCATTTAATGAAACGTAAGCCACATATACAATAATATTGAGATGGCTAATGCCTATAGAGAAAAGCGACGAATGCAGCGAAATTTTATGTAAGCGCCACTCATAAGGAGCTTTTGGTCAACAAAATATGTTTTCAAAGATCAAATACGTGCAATTATAAACTATCTGTCAGCATACCAAGCCCAAGGTCGATTCCGGTAAGCTGGCTTAGCGGTGTCTAGAAATTTACAAGATTCGTTACCGTACCTCAAATTAGCGGAGTACAAACCAAAGTACTCTTAAAATAAAAATTGGTACTACGGGAGTCGCGGTGCCCCATGGTGTTGGAACATACTATGCCTGACATTGGTGAGCCGCTTAGGCAGCAACGTAGTGGCTGTGGTTGATACCCATATCGCGGGTACGGTATCCGGATCGCTGGTGGGAGATACTGGTAATTATCTCGGGCACTGTCACTGCTTATGACGGTAGAGATTTAGAAAGGCCTCGACACTAACAGTTGGAGTAATCAGCTTGTAACTATTTACTGACTGTAAATTGCCAGTAATGGTGGTGCGTTGATTGAGCGTAACTCAATACCTATGATCGTAAGAGACTCGTGGTTTTATGTTTAACGACAGATAAGTCACGCTTAATTATATAATATTACTGGCAGCATGCATGCAGTGCAAAACCTATACGATGTCTGTTCAAAAAGTATCACGAATTTTGAATTTGCGCGGGTTACGTATAATCGATTTTCAATTTTTTGTGGCGTTATGTTGGTACTCATGTCTCTCACTTATGCCGACAAGTTCGGCCATTTTGAATGTTCAGTTAATTTTTGACAGCTGCTTTATTTGCACGTGTTTTGGCTCGTCTTTAATTTTTGTCCATTCCAAAAAATGGATCAAAGAATTTGTATCAAATTTTGTGTGAAAAACAAAATTAATCGCGCGGACGCATTTCGAATGTTGGCTGTGGCATACCACCTTGATCAAAAAGTTACCGGAATTTATACAGAAAATTAAAAATATATGTTTATTCATCTTAATCTATGTTGTCCCATTCATAGTAATCCCCATCGACTTTAACACACTTATGCCAGCGGTTGATCCAATCCTCGAAACATTTTTTATATTCGGTTTTCAGTGCTTCCTGCGATTTTTCCATTATTTTCTCTCGGCTGTTGAAACGCGTTCCCCGTAATAGTTTTTTAAATCGATTGAACAGAAAGAAGTCACAGAATTCGGTGGTTGTTGGATGGTATTTGTTGCATTTTTCGTCAAAAAATTACGAATAATGATGGCACTGTGCGACGGTGCGTTATCATAGTACAAAATCCACGAGTTTTCTGCCACACAATTCTGGTCTCTTTCGGCGAATTGCTTCACGTAAACATCTCATAACGCCTAAATAATACTCTTTGTTTACTGTCCGGCCTTCTGGCAAAAATTAATGATGCACTACTCCGTTGTAATCAATGGAAACCGTGTGCATTGCCTTCTTTTTTGACTGAAAACGACGTGGTTTTTTTGGTCTCGGCTCATTTGGGGAACGCCATTCACTTGTCTGATGTCTGGATTGCGTGTCGTACTCATAAACCCACGTTTCGTCTCCAGTAATGATCCTTTTGATGAATGTGAGATCGGACTCAGCCTCGCAAATCATGTCTTTTGCGACGTCAACACGCTCTCTTTTTTGCATGAAATTGAGGTCTTTTGGCACGAACTTTGCTGCTACACGACGGAAACCCAAATCATTACCCAAAATGTCTATGACGGATCCACAGGCAATGTTCAAGTCCTCCGCTATCTCTCTGATGGTTAATTTGCGGTTATTGACGAACATTTCTTTTACTTTATCAATGTTTTCGTCGGTTTTCGATGTCGATGGTCGGTCACTGCGTTCATCATCTTCGATTGACTCACGAGCACTTTTGAACCGCTCGTGCCACTGGTAAACAACCGTTTTATTTAGAGAATCGTTTCCGAAACACTTTTCCAACATTTTCAACGTTCGCGCACCATTAAATCTATTTTTAACGCAAAATTTAATACAAGGTCGTTGTTGCAAATTTAAATTCATTTCTAAAATTGTAAAAAATCGCCAACACATACAGAGATAGATGTACTCTTGGCTACGTAACTTTTGCAAATGTCAAGCTATGACGCTAAGATTAAGAGGGAATATCAACAACCGATGTACCAACTTAACAAAAAAAAACAGAACTCAAATTGGAACGATGGGAGTTCTGTTTTTTTTTGGAACGATGGGATGCCACAACTTTTTGATCAATGTGGTATGGTAAAGCTATATTGAACCGAAGCAATGTTTATCGGTGGTACAAAATGTTCTCAGAGGGTCGAGAAGATGTGAACGATGAAAAGGTCGAATGTAAAGGTCTTCTTACAGTTTCTTCGATTGCAGGGCCGTGGTGCATCATGAATTCTTGCCACAGGGTAGAACGGTCAATAAGGAATATTACCTGCAAGTTATGCGGAGGTTGCGCAAAGCAATTCGTCAGAAACGCCGTCAGGTGTTTTTGAACCATGATAACGCCCCTGCTCACGCATCGTCTCTTGTGCGCGAATTTTTGTCCAAAAACGACACAGTAAGAATGCCGCAGCCACCGTATTCCCCAGATCTGGCCCCTTGTGACTTTTGCTTGTTCCCGAAACAGATTCTTTGATCTATTTTTTGGAATACCGCAGCCACAGTATTTCCCAGATCTGGCGCCCTCTTACTTTTTCTTGTTCCCGAAACAGATTCTTTGATCCATTTTTAGGAATGGGTAAAAATCGAATACGAGGCAAAACACGTGCAAGCAAAGGAGCTGTCAAAAATTAACTGAACATTCAAAATGGCCGAACTTGTCGGCATAAGTGAGAGACATGAGTACCAACATACCACCACAAAAAACGAAAATTGAATGTACGTAACCCGCGGAAATTCAAAATTCGCGATACTTTTTGAACAGACCTCGTATACAATACTACTCGTAGATAGTGAGGAAGAGAAACGAAGTTGTTAAGTGCATGCATATTTTGATACGATCTTTGCCAAGTATCTCTTCACGAGGCATAAAAAGCTTATTAAATTTTTCAATCGATGGAAGCAAAATCCTTCAACTGAAAATAGGAGAATGCGATCGATTTTTATATTTCTGATCCCCAATTTTTGCTACGGTTTCTGTTTGAGTAAAAATTGAGGGATTTGCTCAGGCAATTCAATGTGTTTTCACAAGTGTGTTTCTTGATTTGAATAAGATAATAGATAGTTTAAATTGATGGCATATGATCATATGTACATATATTAATTACGTACTTATACCAATTAACTATTAACAATTAATAGTTCTATTGTAATTAGTAGTTCCTTAATTTATTTTTTATATATCATAGTTTATTTAAATAAATATATTTTTCCATGTATAGCAGCTACATTTTTTGTGTGAAAATCTTTGACAAAACTATTGATAGAGTCATATTCTCTAGAATAAGCCAGCTTTAAATATTAGTGCAAATTGAAACATAAATAAATAAAAACAATCAAATAATTAATAGAGATTCTATTTCTATGTATAAATTCAAAAAATATTGTTTCTTATTGGTACAACTAATTTTTCAACCATACTGAATTTTCTCTTTATAAAGAGTATTTTTTTAGAGGTACAAGACTTTAAAATAAATTAAACACATAAAAATCATGGTTATGACCAAGATATTAGTTTATTGAAAATATAATTTTATGCAATTAGCGATTAAATATGATTTTATGCTAATCACCGCCACACTGGCTTGAATACAGTGCAATCTGGAACTCCAATTTTAGACGACTTTTTCGAGCAGCTGGGGCAAATGTTGGCTTTCAAGTCGTCCAGCGTCTCTAGTTCATCGGCAAAGACTACCGATTTCACATATCCCTACAGAAAATAATGCGAATATGTCAAATCACACGATCTTGGAGGGCAATTCACTGGTCAATTACGCGCGAATGTGTTTCTTATTAATTAACTGTGGTACGCGCTCTATCGCATATTGGGCCATCTCATTGAGACCAAATCTCTTCCAATAGCACGTTCAATATTGACTTCTAAAGCTTGAAGAGAGTCTGGTTTATTGCTAAAGACCAATAACTTCAAATAACCCCACAACAAATAGTCTAATGATGTTAAATCACAACTTCTTGGAGACCATTCAATGTCACAATTTCTTGAAATAATCGAATCTCCAAACTTTTCTCGCAATAATTCGGTTGTTGCACGCGCTGTGTAGCACGTATCCCCGTCTTGTTGGAACCAAATATTGTCAAGATCAACTTCTTCCAATTTCGGCCATAAAAAGTTGGTTATCATCGATCTATACCGCTCTCCATTGACAGTAACGGTGTTACCAGCTACATTTCGAAAGAAGTACGGACCGATGATTCCATCAGACCAAAAACCACACCAAACTGCCAATTTATGTGAATGTAATGGGTGTTCATGAATAATTTGTGGATTTTCTTCGCACCAGAATCGACAGTTTTGTTTATTTACCGCCCAACTCAGATGAAAGTGAGCCTCATCGGAGAAGATGATTTTCTTAAATTGGAGAACGATTATTCTGAAAATAAAATTGAATAATTTGTAAACGTTGTTCTAAGGTAAATCTCTCCATGATAAAATTGTAAACATTATTGAATACAATAAAAAGATAGATCATGACATATTAGAAATGACCCTAACGTCACTTAGAAATCATATTACTCTTATTGGAAAACCCTATACATTATTTTAGACTTTTTTAAATTGATGAAATGATAGGCTTTGTTTTTCATATAAAAGCTTTGGAGGAAAGGTACGAAATCTACCAATTGCAACTTTTTTTCAAACTTTATCTTTCTTTATTGAAATGTGTTGTAGAGACTTTATAATTTATGAATAAAAAAACTACGTTTTCAGGCGTTGAAAATGATCTGATGATTTTAAATCTTGCGCCAATTAGAAAGCAAATATTTATCTTTTATGTCGTACATCTTTTGTGAATTTTGTAATTCGTTTTCTCTAATATTTTTCTAAAGGATTTATAATATTTTAAAAATGGAAATAAAACGGAAATTTGGAAAAAAAAATACGTAATTCAAATGTTATGCAACTTCGTAATATCATTATTATACAAACTATATTTCTCTGCTGAAACTTGAAAATTTGCCTCGATTTTTATGTACTGAGTTGGACTTCTTGTATATTATCCGTCCTCTAGGCTTCCTGAATCAAATAAATTGAGTGTTCTGACATATACCATATTAGCGCTCCATCAAGGGTAAAGCTTTTCTCGTCTTCTGCTACCATGCATGAAACAGTTGTAGACATTTTCTGTAATGTTTATTTAAAGGCTTAATATTATTTAAAAAATTGACTTCTCCTATACATTGGTTATATGCTTACGGATTTAATGTCTCACCCAACACAACTTATTGAGTTTTATATATCCAATGACCAAATAGTTATGATAGGTGTATCAATTAGATATTAGAATCATCGATCCTTTTACAAGAGGTCAGACATGATTTAAAGGACGCATCTTTTCAACCGGGTTAAGAATTTAAATGCTTACTAACCATATAAGTTTTCAAAGATTATTTGGGAATTGTGCGATGAGAAATAATTTAGGCTGAACGAAAATTTTTTTCTTTATATTATTATCGGCTGTTATCTTTGACATCAAATGATAGAACAATTTTTCCTTCTTTGTGGACGATGCTACCATAGTTGGTTTTATCTTTTTTCATATGCAGATTCTTACCACCGACCTAATCTAGGAGAAAGCTTCTCGTATAGCTTCTTTTGGAAAAATTATAGTGATTTTTTTGGCAAATTTTAAATAAACCTTGCTCACCATAAAGTCTCAAAACACTTTTTCTATCCATAGATTGAACAGGATCGGTAAAAATGTTAGACCCTCTTGTCGGAAACTAGTGCTTACGAGGGTCATTCAACAAGTACTTAGCCTACAAAAAAAAAAACGAAAATTTTGGAAAGGTGGCAATTTATTTTTCCACATAATCTCCTTCAAGCTCGATACACTTGGCCCATCGATGCTCTAACTTTTTTAACCCGTCCAAAAAATACATTTTCTTGAGGGAAGCAAAATAGGCCTCCGTGGCGACGATGACCTCCTTATTCGACCCAAATTTATTCCCGGCGAGTGATTTTTTCAGGTTTGGAAACAAAAAGTAAATGTCACAGGGGGCCAAATCTGGAGAGTATGGTAGATGGGGCAGCAATTCATAGCGCAATTCGACCAATTTGGCCATGACGACGGCGGAGGTGTGAGCCGGCGCGTTGTCGTGGTGGAACAGCACTTTTTTCTTCGCAAAGCGGGCCGCTTTTTCTTCCATTCGACGTCAAATCGGCCCAATAAGTCAGCATAGTAGCGCCCCGTGATTGTTTTACCCTTCTCGAGGTAATCGATGTGGATCACACCTTGCGAATCCCAGAAAACGTTGGCCATCACCTTTCCGGCCGATCGAACAGTCTTCGCCTTCTTCGGAGCACGTTCGCCGGGTGAAGTCCACTGTTTCGACTGTTCCTTGGTCTCTGGTGTGTACCAGTGAATCCATGTTTCGTCGACGGTCACGAAACGACACAAGAACTCCGCTGGATTGCGCTGAAACAGCTCCAAACACGTCGCCGATGTGGTCTCACGGTTGCGCTTGTTTTCCGGTGTGAGCAAACGCGGCACCCATCGCGCCGACAGCTTTCTCATGCCCAGTTCTTCGTGTAGAATATGATGCACCGTTCCTACTGCGATGCCCACAGTCTCAGCTATCTCGTGAACCTTCAATCGATGGTCTGCCAACACGAGATCGTGGACTTTTTTAACGTTTTCCTCCGTAGCAGCCGTTTTTGGGGCAACTGGGCGTGGCTCATCAAAAACCGACGTGCGGCCACGAACAAACTCGGTGAACCAATTCTTGACGGTCGCCATCGAAGGAGAAGAGTCACCATACACAGCATCCCAGCGATCTTTGATTTTGCTGCGCGTTTTCCCTTCCAAAAACAAGAATCTAATCATCGAACGATATTGTTCTTTTTCCATTTTTGTGCAACCGACCGACACGCCCGCTTTCAAAGGCTCTCAAAACAAAACTAATGAAGGGAATCGACTGAAACTTTGACAGTAGGCTACTCAAAGAATGTACTGCACGATGGTAAATTTCTTTACCATCGTGCAGTATATTCTTGCAGTTCCACCGGGCGGTGAGGCTAAGTACTTGTTGAATTCTTGTATAGAGAATGCTTCTAAAGGGTAATAAATTTGTTTTTCATAACCTCAAGCTTTTGTCATGGCAAACCAATTTTTATAACCTAAGTCGAGATACCAATAAAATATCATAGATGTCTCTAAAGTCAAAAAAAATATGGTTTTAATTTTTCTAGATTTTCTATCAACTATCGCAGAGAAGATCTGATCTTTAACTAAGTTTCGTAGAGTGAAGCTACTATGGTATTGACATATCATTTTTTTGGCACATGAGTCTACACTATCCGAAAAATTCCAAGACTATGACTCCATTTTAATTGTCGTTCACAATCATATCTGCATTATAGGATAGATCTGATAATTGTTCCTTAAATTAACGGACCGTCTGATGTATTATATACGTATATAGCTGAAACAAGTCAACTATTATATATTGCTAATTATGAAATCAACATGAACAGATATTTACAAGTAATACATATGTATGCAAAAGATACCAGGTGTATAAGCTTAAATCCTGTTTGGTCATAGATGGCGTGAGTGACCGTTTTAAGCTACCATGACCAACCCATACTTTTTTTTATGAGTTTGACATCTGTCAATATTAATCAGTGCACATTGTCAGTTTTATGCCAGTAAAAGAGCATATGCGGCAAGCTCTGCTTTTCTGCTTCAATTTCAAGAAATCGGCTGCCAAATCTCATCGAATGATTATGTAGGTTCAAAGACGGAAATTTTGAATTGTGAGACAAGAAGTGTGAAAATCGGCCTAGGGAGGTTGAGGATTATCACTTGCAGGCTCTTTTGAACGAAGACGATACCCAATCGCAAAAAATACTCGCGGAACAATTGGGTGTTACTCAACCAGCCATTTCCATGCGTCTGCATGCCATGGGGAAGATTGAAAAGATCGGAAAATGGATGCCGCATGAATTGAACGATAGGCAAATGGAGCGACGCCAAAACACATGCGAAATTTTACTCGCCAGACAAAAAAGGAAGTCGTTCCTGCATCGGATTGTGATAGGCGATGAAAAGTAAATATATTTCGAGAATCCTAAACGCAATAAATTATAGGTTGATCCCGGCCAACCATCAACATCTTCCCCAAGACCAAATTGCTTCGGACGGAAGACGATGCTGTGCGTTTGGTGGGATCAGTAGGGCATCGTCTACTATGAGATGTTGAAACCTGGTGAAACTGTCAATGCCCATCGCTACCACCAACAAATTATATCGTGCTCTACGTGAAAAAAGGATGGATTATCAACAAAGACATGACAAGGTGATTTTCCTCCACGACAACGCACCATCGCACACGTCAAAAATGGTCCGAAACTACTTGGAGACACTCAACTGGGAGGTGCTCCCCACCCCGCTCATTCACCAGACCTGGCCCCTTCTGACTACCACCTGTTTTCGTCGAAGGGCCACGCGCTCCCTGAGCAGCACTTCGATTCTTACGAAAACGTCCAAAAATGGCTTGATAAGTGGTTTGCCTCGAAAGAGATGGAATTTTTTGCCGTGGTATCCACAAATTGCCCGAGAGATTAGAAAAATGTGTAGCTAGCAAGCGACAAGTACTTTGAATAAATTTGTTTTTGCATTCTATGAAAAAACATGTGTTTTTTTTTCTAAAAAACAGCGGATTTAAGCTTATACACCTTGTATATATGAAAATAACAAGATTATTAATTATGTACTTCTATTTTTTTTAAACATAAACAAAAAGACTTTGTATTTTATACAGTGTTGTTGCCTACGAATACAGCTGAGCAATTGTAGTTGAGAATACCATACCATATCAAGGTGATTGATGTTGCCTTTCATATAGTTAACAGACTTTTATGTATGTCTTTTGTAATATGTAACAAATGCTGCTCTAATAATAATTCTTAAAGTTTTGTATTGAATGGACCTTTTTTATATATTGAATGGAAAATACAATTTTCTTAAAAAGTCCAATATTCAAATTAGCAACAATGATCAAAAGATAATTTTTCCTTTAGCCAAAAGAATAATTTTCTAGCTTTAATCTATTTTTTAATCAAATAAATTCTAAGTTATAGTACTAATTTTAACCAGAATGAATAACCTATACTTATTAAAGTAATTTTCAGAGATCAGATTAAAAGAAGAGTCTCCCATATAATCAAAATTTAATAAAATAAATTTCGCGCTTCTATTTAATTTTAATTTTTCTATCTACAATTTGATCTTGTATAGTATTACTTATTATATTCCGCTTACTAAATCTTTTTCAGAGGTTATCCTCAGACAGACACAAACTTTTTGTACAACTAAAGAAAAAACTTTTAAGTTTAGAAAGAAGAGACTATCTTTTCAAGTATTATAAAGTAGAACATTTTATATTAAAAAAATAGAATAAGTAAAAATGGAAGAAGTGTGAACATCCCTCACAGAATATATCTCATACTCGTTTAATAGATAAAGTATTACTAGACATTCTCAAATTTACATAGTTCAAAAGGAAAAAAGTTAAAAAAGGAAATTTTCTTATGTGACACTATTCATTAATAATATAAGAAATTTCAAAGAATAAAAAGTCTCCTGTACATCTTTGATAATATAAAGAAAACGAAAAAAATATGGCAAGAAAGATTTCAGAAAATAGGCTAAAACTATTAATGCAAAAGAAAATTTAGGAGAAAAGTTTGAAAATATTTTATTTCTTTTAAAAGTACATTTTTAATATATATTTTCTCTTCAAAGAAATAAATTACCTTTTGTAAATGCTAAAAAATATTTCAAATATTATATAATCTACTGAATAATAAATTCTAGAAAACTATAAAAATTTGTAATAAAAATGATATTTATCCTTTAAAAACAAGAAGGAAATATAAATTTAAATTTTGTATAATTGTGAATTTCTTAAATTACAGCATTAGTAAATACTAATTTTGGTATATAAAAAAATGCTGACTACATATCAGACAATTATCTAATTTTTCAGTTCAATTAAAGCAACTTTGAATAAAATATTAATGTAATTATATATGCTTCAAATATTGATTATATAGCATTGATATTATATTTAAAGTCATTTTCATTTTTAAAAATTTTTTTTCTAAATTACTTACTATAATAAATATATATTTAATCATAATATTATCGCCAGGGAAATGGAAACCTATGAATTCATGTAAAGCTTAACCAAATGGCCTAACATTTTATAGAAATTCAGAAATATCCTACAGGAGTATCATCCAATTGTTAAATGAAGAAATTGCAGATTATCGTACTTATCAGTTTCACCATACCACGCCCACTGACGATATTAAAAATGAGTTAAGGGCTATCGGTTTTCGAGTATGAAATATCTTTAAGGTCATCAATAAAACTACAAAACATTATCCACACTCTTCTTTTTTTATTTGAAAACGGCAGTAAACAAATTAAGAAATTTTTTATGTTAATAGCTTGGTATATAAGGAATTTTTAATTTTAATAGCTTGGTAGATATAGTTCAATATCACTAGTACCAAAAATATGAGCATACCAAATTCTATTGTAGACATGTATCTAAATGGGTAAAATGTGCTGGATAAGATTTAGTTGTAAACAGCACAAAGGCCAACATAACGCCTGCAATAAGGGCACTCTCTGCCAATTTTAAAGTCATTGTAGCCAAAAATGTTTCCTTGATTGCCCAAATCACATACTAATAGTGCACAAGTATCCCCAACATGATCAACATCAACATCAACATCAATATCAACAAATAATTGTATAAAAAATCAAAATTTATAAGTTCCTCCCACTCCTGCTTCCTGAGCAGATGGTATTGCAATATTTATTTAACTAACCAATAATATTATTCAAAACTTTAACAAACTCCTTACTTCAAATTTTGTCCATACTTATGACAATTTTGTGCAGTTTGACATCTCTTGCCCAGAAAATAATTGTTGTCATGTACGGAAGGCGAAATAATTGTTGTCATATACAGAAGGAGACAAGAACTTGACGTACTGATGTTGCACTAATAATCAAGACACACTTTACATTTAGATGGTAGTTAAGCGTACATAATTTTACTATACACAAAACCGACTATCCAGACAACACAAGGCACAATAAAACTGCCATCCTTTAAAATATGGTGTGTAAAACACTCACAAACTACTTTGGAATCATAATAGTCAGTACCTATGTTATAACCCCCCAATGAACATCGTTTGTCTTTAATGTTGCGTTCGTTTATTGTCCCCCCTAATAAAATATTCACTATCACGGAATTTGATTCATTTTTCAATTCAAATTGAAAATTATTCATAGTGAAACGATATTATAACGCCAAGCTCCCTAAATGAAGGAAAAGAGATTCACCAAGAAATATTTTCTAATACCACTTTTGAGTGCTAGCTCCTTACTCATCCACCTATTGGACTAATAGTTATAAAAAACATCCTATTATCCAGGACTATTTCATTACCACGTCTCTTAATTATGTTAATAATACTACAAATATACTTTTTCAACTTAATTCCCGTTATGATCTGATTCTCCTTACATAAGATATCTTCACGATTTGAAAATCCTTTTCTCTTAAACTTATAAATGGGAAAGATGATTGCGACAATTTCAGATAGAATTTGGACCGACAAATTGACTTACAACCTAGCTTTTTATAACAAATAAGAAATAGACAATGCAGCAAATAACTTTTATATATCAAATATATGAGTAATGTCTACAATATATTACGAAAAATTTGTATCTTGATAAGCGATAAAAGTCGAAGTAGACAACAATGAAAACTAAATCAATAATTAATTAACTATAAAATGAGTGTTTTACTGAATACACAGAATCATTGACAACAAATAAGTCATTCTGGACAGGTACGCATCCAATACAAAATACTGGCAAAATCTGGGCAAAAACGGACAAAGAAAAACCGATCTAGGAAACTGCACGAAGATTTGTAAAAGAATCAATATGACCAAAAAAATGCACCGACAAATATCACACGATTGTCCATAAGTCCACCACTTAAGTTCTTCCATCTCTCCAAAGTAAAATTCACAATACAAAACATATCAAACAAAAAAGCCCCAGAATATGACCAGATAACTTTGGAAATATTTAAATAAAATATTTAAAAAATTGATAGCTGATATTAATAATAATATCGCAAGCACATCACATTTTTCTTCACTTTGGAAGTTTTGCATCACCCACGGTCTTAAGGATAGGATGCTTATAGGTCTATATAAGGTAGGAACTCTGTTGGTGTTGTTGGGATCCCAAAACCCAACAAAACCAACAGAGTTCCTACCTTATATAGACCAATAAGCATTCTATCCTTAAAACCATGGGGGTAATTCCTCTATATTAGTTTGCATTGAGAACAGAGCATTCCACTATTTAGCAGTATCGTCACGTATTTGACTACATAGGATATTCGCTAGAACGAAAGCAATACTGCTTAGGCGTATTTCCTACATTTCGCATCCCTTCGACCTTGTATGGCATGTGGATTGCTTTGGAAGCTGCAGCAAGTTTTAGCCTCTGGTTAGTTGAACATTCTAAAATCTTATCTCTAAGACTGATATTTTCAGGTAATTGAAAATATAGAATCTTCTAACATTTATCCTATCTTCGCCGGTGCCTATCACGGAGTTATCCTATATTCAATCCTTTAACGTATTTATATCCTTGTTATAATGATATCCTAACTGCAACATATGCTGACGATACAATCATACTTATCCATCTTAAAGGTCTCTCCACAGCCACCACTATATTAAAGAACGACATTCATTCCTTAGAAGCCTGGTTCAAAAGGTGGAAAGTGTGAGTTAATGAGTGAAAATGCGCTCATGTTACTTTTTACGCTACCAAGAAAAGGCTCCTGATACAATCCGAAAATTAACAGAAGTGACTAGCGGGCTATACAAACAATTACTCCGAACTCCTAAAAAGTAAATTATTATTATACAGTGCGATACTAAAACCGATATGTCAATATGAACTTGAATTTTGTGGTTTGATCAAGCATTCCAATTCGCAACAAATCCAAAACTTGCAATCTCGAATACTTCGAAAAATTATCAATGCTCCTTTTTATGTACGAAGCAGCGTTATTCATCATAATCTATATGTTTCATTATAGTTAAAAAAAATTCCATTCGCGTTTATTCTAGCATCCTAATCTTCTAGTAAAGAAACTGTTCACTTATGCGGTCATCGACATAAAGAATGATAATGGCTTCGAGATTATTTAAATTTATAAAATAGATCATTCCGTTTTGGCAGACATCGATGGGTGTTTTCCCTTACATGCCTTCATGTTCTTATATCTTCCTTTTCACATAGTTGTAGATATCAGATTCTTATATGGTCTTATAATTGTGCGTAGTTGTCGATAAACTAAAAAAAGACACCTTTTTGATTAATATCATTAATATTATTATATTTGATGGTCGTGTAAAAAGACGCGGTGCAAGAGTGGAACATATTTAAGAGTCTACACATATAATATCCTATCTGATGAGAGGAACGCTTTTTCTGAGTTTTCCAAAGGATTTCAATGACAATCGACGGTCTGAACGTTTTATTCAAGTTTTGATGAGCGATTTCCGTTTTCCACTGCTTTTTGGCTCTCCAAAAATATTTCCAATAGGCTCGTTGTAACTTTTCATGAGTCAAACTCACGTGAGTTTTGTCAATGATGCTCAAAATTTCCCTACTCCATTTTTTCTATTGCACTACAAAAATACAAATTCACTTATTACGCTCTATAAGGTTGCGTTATTACCGAACGAGGTTGAAACTTGTACTGACGCTTAGGAGAGACTTACATATGTATATAAACTATGTGGAGACGACGTCAATAGTATTATCTGATCGATCGCTTTCAATGATGCTAACGTTCGGCTGAAAAGCTTATAAGATAACACAGTAAACATATTTTTTTTTTGCAAAATTCATTTGTATTATTCAACATAGTTGCCTTCGAGGGCGATACAGCGATTATAGCGATCTTCCAACTTTTCGATACCATTTTTATAGTACTCTTGAGGTCTGCAAACAGGAAAAAGTCGCTGGGGGCCAGATCTGGAGAATACGGTGGATGGGGAAGCAATTCGTAGCCCAATTCATTGAGTTTGACCATCGTTTTCATCGACTTGTGACACGGTGCATTGTCTTGGTGAAACAACACTTTTTTCTTCTTCAAATGAGGCCATTTCTTAGCGATTTCTTTCTTCAAACGATCCAATAACGCTATATAATAGTCGCTGTTGATCGTCTGTCCCTTCTGGAGATAGTCAATGAATATTAAACCATGCGCATCCCAAAATACAGACGCCATCACCTTGCCAGCCGACTGTTGCGTCTTTCCACGCTTTGGATTCGGTTCTTCGCTCGCTCTCCACTCTGCCGACTGCCGATTGGACTCTGGAGTGTAGTGACGGAGCCATGTTTCATCCATTGTCACATATCGACGCAAAAATTCGGGTTTATTGCGCTTGAACAGCACCAAACACTGCTCAGAATCATCAACACGTTGTTGTTTTTGGTCCACAGTGAGCTCACGCAGCACCCACTTTGCACACAGCTTTCGCATGCCCAAATATTCATGCACGATATGTCCAACACGCTCTTTCGATATCTTCAGAGTCTCAGCTATCTCGCTCAACTTCACTTTACGGTCATTTAAAATTATTTTGTGGATTTTTTTGATGATTTCTGCCGTAACCACCTCTTTTGGGCGTCCACTGCGTTCTGCATCAACTGTGCTCGTACGACAAGTTCAAAATTGACGAAACCAATATTTCACAGTTGAAATAGCTGGAGCAGAGTCCGGATAACGTTTGTCAAACCATGCTTTGGTTTCCACTGTATTTTTTTTCATCAAAAAGCAATGCTTTATCAATACACGAAATTCGTCTTTATCCATTTTTTTTTTCAATAACAAAAGTTGCTTCACTCAAAATGCTATATCTCACGAACCAATCGACCGATTGCTGTCAAATTTTGACAGGAATCATTTGAAGCATGGTGCTTTGTGGAAATTATGTAGATTTTTGCAAGAGGCGCCATCTAGACGTCAACCTTATAAAATTTTCAGCTGGACTGTATTTTTGATATACGATATGTCACAGTAATGTTAGTCTTATTACTGTCACATCTCGTATATCAAAAATATTAATACTAACTTATAAGATTAATCGTCAATTATTTTTGTAAGAGAATAAAGGACAATAAATTTGTTAAGTAATTATCGTATCTTTTACTTTTTATTTTTTCCAATTGTCCATTAATACTACCTTAACAAACTTATAAACACAATCAAATCAAAAATGTCCATTTCATTTCAAGTTCAGAAAACACGTGACATATTTCAGAATTATTTAAATGTTCACAATTCATATTAAAAACTTTCAATTTTGAATTGTTAATTTTTTTTCTGAGAAAAATTTATTCTTTAAGAAATATTAAGAAAATAGTTAAAACTGTTCTAGCTTCTATTTGGTGCATCATAGAAATAAAAGATTGATCATATCTAATTTTTTAAAGAAAATTATATTCAGAATGTTTTGTCTGTCATTAAAACGATTCCTTACCCAAATAAACCCGTCCATTTTCCTTCCTCCTATACACCTATCAGCCTCTTACCAATACTTGGTAAAGTTTTTTGAAAACCTCTTATTAAAACGACTCTTCCCAGTCCTAGTAATGAAAAAATTATACCTTATCACCAATTTGGCTCCCGATCTGAACACGCCAGTATCCAACAATACCATCTCATTATTGATCGCATTGCATCCTCTCGTGAGAGGAAAGAGTATTTATTGCCCAGGAGTATTTTTAGATATCTCCCAAGCTTTTAATAGTGTATGGTATCCTGTTCTCTACTGGAAACTCAAGAGCTTTCTTCCTTCTACATACTATCTTATCATAAATTCATATCTCTTCCAACGACATTTCCAAGTTGTAATTGACTCAGAATCCTCGGAAATATATCCTCTAGCCGGAGTACTACAAGGCAGTATCCTTGGTCCCATTTTATATAATATTTGTACCCATGACATCCCAGTTGATACTAATACTATCATTGCTACTTATGCAGATGATACGACCACACTTGCTACCCATACAAATCCTGACATAGCTTCCAACAATTTACAATTCCATATTCACAACCTTCAATCCTGGTTTAAGAGATGGAGAGTGAGGGTACATGAACAGAAGAATACTACTCTTCCCCGAAACACTCATCGGAGACTTAAGATACAATGGCCTAGAGATTTTCTAGAGAAATCTAACTTTCATTAGTTGAAGGAATGCCGATGGGTGTTTACACCCACTTCATAATTTATAAGATTGTTCATTAAAATGTTATGTAAATTTGCTTATTACAATACAATTGTAGTTGCAGATAAAAAAATGTTTTGATTGAAAGGTACGTAACCACTTTCTATTTATTGTAGAAAGGAACAATCATAGAAGCTGTCGGTTATCAAAATAATTCTGTGAGCAGTAATTATATGCACATAATTTGCACGGTGAAATGTTTGAGTTTTTCCATTCTTACTGCCGTGAACATAATATGCAATATAACAACACACCTTATCGCCATTATTATGATTATAATATTTTTTAGAGAATTTTTTATCAGTTACTCTTATGTATTTCCCAATAATAACAATTTCAATTATTAATGGGAAATACATAAGAGTAACTGATAATTGTACCGAACAAATACTAAGAGCGATCTTAGCGTTAAGAAAATATTTAATAAGGAATCCAATATCCAATAAAGTAATTATCCAAAACATAATTCTAGATTGACTAAGACTTTTAAAAATAAGAAAAATTAAAGGATTATTTAAAACACATAGTCGTGTAACCACAAATAGGGAAAATTTCTCATTTTATAAAATAAGAGCTTTGAAATGCTTTATTAATACTAAAATAAAATATTTCGCATATAAAAAATTAATTATTTGTATACCCGTATTTGAAAAAAAGGTGATACTTTTAAGTGGAGAGTGGAGGGGTTAATGTGCCACAAAATAGATAACCGCCATAAATAAAATTGATGATTGGGAAAGTTCAGGAATTTAACCCGAGAAAGCATTTGTTTACATTTTCAATTTTACATTATAAATTGTTTAAAACTAAAATAAAATACTTATAATCTTATTCGACCTACAGTAGCAACATGATAACTCATAGAATTTCAAAGTCAATGTTTAGATCCAGCCAAAAGTTAGTTGAAATTTTTTTTATAGTACAAATATATTTGCAATTAAATTTTAGTTAATTTAACTTTATTCAATTAGAAACTTTAAATTAAATATTCAACAATCATATTTGCGATGAACCTTAAATTATAATAAAATTATTTCAAAAGGGGAGTGAAAAAGTTAGTTGGAACATGCAATTTTTTTATAAAGGTACTAGTAATAATTCAGACAAGTATGATAATATCCCGTATATTTTCATCTCCGTTGAGACAAATCATGTCTAGATAAGCCAGCTGTGTAAAATCTAGTTACCGAACATAAATTCTACTACAAATTAAGAAGTATAAATCTCAATTAACTTTTGGAAGGCAATGTACATGTGCATATATTAACTATCGTTTTTTAAAACCAGTATCGCACTTTCGAGGTGCTGTAGTTATTATGTGACTGTAAGATTTCAATTTGCATTCTTCAGTCATCGGAAAAGAAGTTTTATGATTTTAGAAAAGCAATATGAAACTGAATTTATTTATAAAAAATATTATAATAATTTTGGAAATAATTTTGATTGGTAATTGACATAATTAATAGGAAAAGTTTATAAGAAATAAATAAAATCATTTGATTTATTAAGTGTACTTTTTCAGATTTTTGCAGTAGTGACACTATTCCGGTTCCGCGTAATTGTGGAAGATTTAACAAATTAACAAATGGATTGGAACCGCTGACTGGTTTGGGAGAGTTCCCATGGAATGTTGCATTGGAATATGATAGCATTGACCCTAAATTTCGCTGTAATGGAGTATTGATAAGTGCACGATATGTAATTGCCGCCGCACACTGTGTACAAAGTACAATTTATAATAATAAACTGTGAGAATAAGTTTTAATATATTTCATCAATATTGAATTGAATGAGAACATATTAAAAAAGAATGCCGACTTTTCGTATTTTAGAATTGCAATCCATGTCGGTAGGCAAAATTTAGAAAGAGAAGTCGATTGTGATGGAAATATTTGTTCGGATCCATATCAACGCATTGAAGTAGAAGAAATTATTATTCACGAAAACTACCTTGACAGACGACAAAGCAAATCGAATAATATAGCTCTTCTGCGTTTGAAAGATGAAGTTACCTTTAACCGATTTGTGTCTCCTGTGTGTTTACCTTTTAGCTCAAATCTATTTTCGGAACCGCGTGAAGGAAATCCGATGATCATCACTGGATGGGGAAACATAAAATATAATGGTTATATTTAATAGAAACTATATTATTTCAACTTAATTAACTGGATTTTTTCTATTTTATAGATAACAATTTAAATTATAAACGACGCGTCGATGTTACATATGCAAACCAAGATGAATGCAAAGAAATATTTGGTCCACAATATTTAAATACAAGCTTTTGTACAAAAGCAAAGAGAAATGAAGTAGATGTTTGCCAAGGTTTTAGTGGAGCCGCGGTAGTGCAGAACTTTGGTGAATATTGGGCGGTTCAAGGCATAGTCTCATTTGGAAAGCAATGTGGTCAAGGTATACCTGTAGGCAACACACGAATATCAATTTACAAAGACTGGATTATTGGCAACATTAATCCCAAATTTACCACAATATCTCACACGTAAAAGGTGTCGGTTTACGTTAGAACTAGTTGTAGAACTTTTTCATTTCAGAGCAGATTTGCTTCCTGAAGGTAAAGATTGCGGGGATAGTTTTGCATCATCGGTAATACGTGGAACGATGACTGGTTTGTATGAATATCCTTGGGCCGTTCTAGTTGAAAAAAATGGTGAACATTTGTGTTCTGGCTTTCTCATTAGTCGCCGTTATGTTCTTACATCAGCGAATTGTGCGGAATACGGCATGTATGCATCAATTTGATATGCACATCTTATATTAATTGATGAACAAAAGCAAACTATTAGAAATATTTTCTATTATATTTAGAACTCATGTGGTAGCAGGAGAATATGATACCTCACAGGATGTGGATTGCATAACAGAATCTGATGAGACAATTTGTAATGATCGAATTCAAAAAGCGGAGGTTGATGAAGTTATAATTCATGAAGGATACTCAAAGAGAGGCAATGCATTACTGAATAATATTGCAGTTATTCGACTAAAACAGAGAGTTTTCTTAACTGATTCTGTATTTCCAATTTGTATGCCGTCATCGGTTGCATCATTTACAGCTTCGAAGGTACCACAAACACTTACAGTTACTGGTTGGGGAAATACAGAAGCATTTGGTAGGTTATGGTAAAATTAATTTACCATCAGTTACAAATTGAAAATGTTTTCATTTTAGGTGCAGTTTCGACGAAAAAGCAAAAAGTTCTCTTGGCTTTCGTGAATAATACTGAATGTGCATCCAGATTAGAGGTTTACAGGTTCTCGCCAAGTAATTCGTTGTTGTGTGCAGGTCTTTCGACCAGAATTCATGTCTGCAACGAATTTAGTGGTTCCGTTCTAATGAAGGAGGTTGATGGGACCTGGGTTGCAGAGGGAATTTTTTCGGGTACTTTCGGGTGTCGTCCAGAAACTCCAGGAATCTACACTAAATTAACATATTATGAATCATGGATAACAAATAAATTGAGATCATAAATACTGGTTTACGTCTAAATAAATTGAACAATTACTTACGTATGTGATTTATAAGTTGTTTTTTTTACAATGGTTAATTTAATATACACAATTTATATAGTAACTCATCATCGATGGCACAATAATCAATACTCTATAGAGAAATATTATTTCAGGAATATTTTTATATTTTGAAAACTTACTATCCTCTACAAATCATCTCTTACATGGTTGCTTTAGAATTATATTGGAAATAGCCCGCTTGATGGTGTGACTCAAAGATTTATATCACATATGGTTGTGGTTATATGGGATATGATAACTTCTTTATATTATTAGAATACACATCTATAGGACACGGAATAGTACAATACAATTATGAATAGTTCCCAAATAAATAGCAGTATTGTGGAATCCGAATTTTTATCGATTTAACAACGCGAACATCGACAACGTGTAATTATTTCAAAAGCAACCGATATAGTAAAATTCATGAAACTACAGCTGAAAGTAAGGAAACATCCATAAGGGAATAATATCTCTCCCAAACTATATTGTTTTGCATAAAACGTTCCAGATATACCTGTTGAAAATTCAATTGATAAAGAATCTTTAGCCACAAATGATGTACACCTCCCAACATGTGGCAAATAAGTTTTGATGTTATATAGATAAGAACCCGTTAATAAAAGAAAAAGCGCTTCAAAAGTTGTGAAAATCCAGAGACAATTCAGGAATGCCGTTTACACCCTCGAAGAGTTATTATATGGCGTGGTGTTTAATCTTGTGGTGTTTTTGGTCCATTTTTTTGCGAAGGCTTCTAGCTTTGGGGATAAGGGGAAATACAACGAAACTTTTTCATCTATTATTTGGACCAAATTGACATTAAATGACATGCGGTTCCACCAAAATGGCACTACGCCACACACTACACGTGCTACAACGGAACTTCTGTAATCGATGTTTCCTGACCGAATTGTGTCGAAAAGTTGGGATGCCCATTTGTTCCCGTCTTTCCCGAGATTAAATCACTTCCGATCTGTTTTTATAGAAATGCTTAAAAGGAATGATAATAAAATAAAGAAAACTTACGCAACGAATTCAATGAAATTAACTAAGAAATGTGTGAAAGCGCGTTAAAAAATTATATCAAAAGAGAAGAGATTTGCTACAAGACCAGAAGCAGCCATTCGGCTGATATTGTTTACAACTTCTTATATTATTATTATTATCTACAACTTCTTAAACTATTAGATATACACTCGAAACTAACAATAAACAGTAAAATTTTAATATACAATACAATTATAAAACTTATTAAGACATATGGGATTGAACTGTGGGGTTCAACGAAACGTTCCACTTCCTATCGAATCTAAGGCCTTACAATCCAAGACCCTCTGTAAAATTGTTGACGCCTCCTTTTATGTTCGTAACTACGTGATCTAAATGTTCCCTTCGTTCAGGACCTGTGCATTTCCCGCTATCAAAATTTGAAATTCTGTATTAGTACTAGAATAAAATATTTTGCGGATCAAAAATTAATTAACTGCATACTCGTATTTGTAAAAAAGGTTTTTTTTGGTTGTGTTCAGGAAGGGGGGGGGGGGGGTTAATGTGCCATAAAATGCATAACCGTCATAAATAAAATTAATGGTTCGGAAAGAGCAATTCAATCCAAGAAAGCATTTGTTTAAATTTTCTATTTTACATTATAGATTGTTTAACCACTTAACAACGCGTTGACTTAGTAAAAACATCTTATAAAAGTGGTAATTCTGTTGTAGTCCCATTTCGCGCTTTATTTCCTGCTCGATGGATTGTCTTATATGAGAGTTTGAAAAATTGAAAATTGCCTCATATGAGGTAAATGGATCCACTTTGAAAATCCACAAGAGACTGTGAAGTAGCCAATGTATCCACGAAATAAGAATTCTACTTTGAAAACGAAGAAGAAAAGACCATTTGTTGATCTAAAATAAAAATCTTAAACTGGTGCAAGTTTCCATAGTTCTCAGGAAGGATGCTTAAAGATTTGGTGATATTCCACTGTCTCTGTTACAATTTTTATTATGGGGTTTTACCAAAGTTCGTGTCAACAAAAGTCCGTGGAAAATTCTCAAATTTTACAGCTTTTAAAAACTAACATTCGTCAAGTTATATGGCCCGAAATGTAAGAAAAAATTTCCAAAAAATATTCTAAAAGAATCGAGTTCTTTAAGAAGTCTATTGACTTAATACATAATGGCAAGGTTCAGGCAAAATATATTTTATCATAATCAAAGTTTTAAGTGCATTTTATTTGATTTTAATTCCACAAGTACAAATTGGATAAGGCTTATAGAAACTTCAACAAACTCTTCGTAAAAAGGCAGTTACAGTCGAAATTTTTGAGTAATATAAGGATTATTTTTAGTAAAACCAATGATATTATTAATCTAATTCATCAACACTGAGAATTTTAATATATTTTATGGTATGAAAAAAACCCTCTTTCGAAAACCGAAGTACTATCACACAACTCAAATCAAGACCGAATCGCTTCCGTGCTTGTTTATTTGCTTTTTGAATGTAAAATCCTCTAAACGGAAGCCAGGTTCGACTTTTCGTATGCTAGTTAAAAGTACTTGATCATTTGTTAGTTTAATATACAAAAAAGGATTTCTTAATGTCATTTTATATAAAGAAGTTATAAAAAAACAAAATGCAATAGTTTTTAAATGAAAGTGAGATTTAATTCTAAGTAGTTTCCCAGACTAGTTGAACAATTGTACAATCTAATTCTCGAAAAAACGATTGCATTTGTTTTTGATAAAACATCGAAAATATAATTTTACAAAATAGTAGCTGAAACTTTGATATAACTGATGCCAGATTGAAACAAAAACAAGGTTCAATCTTTGTTTGTAAATCAAAAAACTTTACTTTAGCAATCAATATTGTTCCAAAGATCAGTTAATATACTTCATTATTAATTGCTTTATCTGAGATTGCGGAATAAATTTTCATCCAATTACAGGCTTATGATACCCAACTAGTTACTATTGCCTTGTTTTAGTTTTTATTTCGATCGATTTGTGCGGATCAGTATTACTGCTTTGGTTTCGTCTGAATGTTTGGATTATTTTTGATTGAATAAGACAAACAACTTTAGCTGATTTTGTCTACATATGTGTATAATATATATGTAAGTAATGAAATTGTGCACATAGCCATTACGATGATTTAACAGCGAAAACAATACTAAATAAATGCTTTTTAATAACCACTAACAATAATATTAAAACTCGTTTACTAAAATCATAATCATTTATGTTAAAAACCCCATTTGAACATGGCTTTGAAAAATAAAAATATTTCTACGATTGTGATAGCTTAGAGCTTTGGAAAAACTAAAATAAATTACTTATAATCTCATTTGACCTACGCTAGTAAGATGATAACTCATAGTTTTCAAAGTCAATGTATAGTTCCAGACAAAAGTTTGTTGATATATTTATTTTTATAGTACAAATATATTTGCAATTAAATTTTAGCTAATTTAACTTTATTTAATTAGAAACTTTAAATTAATTACTAAACAAGGAGAGTTGAAAAAGTTAGTTGGAACATAGCAATAAATTACACATAAAAACAATATTATTTGTTTCTTTTTAATAATTTAATCATGATAGTGATTCAACTAAATTTTTAAAAGTATTTAGGATCCACAGCCTTATGTTGTAAGAACATGTTGTTAAAGTGGTTTCAAAACTTTTTTGTAGTTGCCCTTCTTCTGATGTCAATTTATGGATTCATTTTACACAATTTTACTTTATAGTAGCCGATAAACGCTTACAGTAGTGATCCTTCGCCATCCTTAACATAATCTATTTGCTAATGTAGAAACATTTGGGCTATTTTTTATAAAGGTACTAGTAATAATTCAGACAAGTATGATAATATCCCGTATATTTTCATCTCCGTTGAGACAAATCATGTCTAGATAAGCCAGCTGTGTAAAATCTAGTTACCGAACATAAATTCGACTACAAATTAAGAAGTATAAATTTCAATTTACTTTTGGAAGGCAATGTACATGTGCATATATTAACTATCTTTCTTTAAAGCCAGTTTCGCACTTTCGACGTGCTGTAGTTATTATGCGACTGTAAGATTTCAATTTGCATTCTTCAGTCATCGGAAAAGAAGTCTTATGATTTTAGAAAAGCAATATGAAACTGAATTTATTTATAAAAAATATTATAATAATTTTGGAAATAATTTTGATTGGTAATTGACATAATTAATAGAAAAAGTTTATAAGAAATGAATAAAATCATTTGATTTATTAAGTGTACTTTTTCAGATTTTTGCAGTAGTGACACTATTCCGGTTCCGCGTAATTGTGGAAGATTTAACAAATTAACAAATGGATTGGAACCGCTGACTGGTTTGGGAGAGTTCCCATGGAATGTTGCATTGGAATACGATAGCACTGACAATAAATTTCACTTAAATGGAGTATTGATAAGTGCACGATATGTAATTACCGTTGCACACTGGGTACGAAGTACATTTTCTAATAATAAATTGTAAGAATAGGTTTTAATATATTTCATCAATATTGAATTGAATGAGAACATCTTAAAAAAGGATGCCGACTTTTCGTATTTTAGAATTGCAATCCATGTCGGTAGGCAAAATTTAGAAAGAGAAGTCGATTGTGATGGAAACATTTGTTCCGATCCATATCAACGCATTGAAGTAGAAGAAATTATTGTTCACGAAGACTACCTAAACAGACGGGGAATCAAATCGAATAATATAGCTCTTATGCGTTTGAAAGATGAAGTTACCTTTAACCGATTTGTGTCTCCTGTGTGTTTACCTTTTAGCTCAACCCTATTTTCGGAACCGCGTGAAGGAAATCTGATGGTCATCACTGGATGGGGAAACATAAAAAATGATGGTTAAATTTAATAGAAACTATATTATTTCAACTTAATTAATTCGATTTTTTCTATTTTATAGATAACAATGCAAATTATAAACGACGCGTCGATGTTACATATGCAAACCAAGATGAATGCAAAGAAATATTTGGTTTACAATATTTAAATACAAGCTTTTGTACAAAAGCAAAGAGAAGTGAAGTAGATGCTTGCCAAGGTTTTAGTGGAGCCGCGGTAGTGCAGAACTTTGGTGAATATTGGGCGGTTCAAGGCATAGTCTCATTTGGAAAGCAATGTGGTCAAGGTATACCTGTAGGCAACACACGAATATCAATTTACAAAGACTGGATTATTGGCAAAATTAATCCTCAATTTTCCACAATATCTCACACGTAAAAGGTGTCGGTTTACGTTAGAACTAGTTGTAGAACTTTTTCATTTCAGAGCAGATTTGCTTCCTGAAGGTAAAGATTGCGGGGATAGTTTTGCATCATCGGTAATACGTGGAACGATGACTGGTTTGTATGAATATCCTTGGGCCGTTCTAGTTGAAAAAAATGGTGAACATTTGTGTTCTGGCTTTCTCATTAGTCGCCGTTATGTTCTTACATCAGCGAATTGTGCGGAATACGGCATGTATGCATCAATTTGATATGCACATCTTATATTAATTGATGAACAAAAGCAAACTATTAGAAATATTTTCAATTATATTTAGAACTCATGTGGTAGCAGGAGAATATGATACCTCACAGGAAGTGGATTGCATAACAGAATCTGATGAGACAATTTGTAATGATAGAATTCAAAAAGCGGAGGTTGATGAAGTTATAATTCATGAAGGATACTCAAAGAGAGGCAATGCATTACTGAATAATATTGCAGTTATTCGACTAAAACAGAGAGTTTTCTTAACTGATTCGGTATTCCCAATTTGTATGCCATCATCGGTTGCATCATTTACAGCTTCGAAGGTACCACAAACACTTACAGTTACTGGTTGGGGAAATACAGAAGCATTTGGTAGGTTATGGTAAAATTAATTTACCATCAGTTACAAATTGAAAATGTTTTCATTTTAGGTGCAGTTTCGACGAAAAAGCAAAAAGTTCTCTTGGCTTTCGTGAATAATACTGAATGTGCATCCAGATTAGAGGTTTACAGGTTCTCGCCAAGTAATTCGTTGCTCTGTGCAGGTCTGTCGAGCAGAATTCATGTCTGCAACGAGTTTAGTGGTTCCGTTCTAATGAAGGAGGTTGATGGGACCTGGGTTGCAGAGGGAATTTTTTCGGGTACTTTCGGGTGTCGTCCAGAAACTCCAGGAATCTACACTAAATTAACATATTATGAATCATGGATAACAAATAAATTGAGATCATAAATACTGGTTTACGTCCAAATAAATTGAACAATTACTTACGTATGTGATTTATAAGTTGTTTTTTTTACAATGGTTAATTTAATATACACAATTTATATAGTAACTCATCATCGATGGCACAATAATCAATACTCTATAGAGAAATATTATTTCGGGAATATTTTAATATTTTCAAAACTTACTATCCTCTACAGTGTCATCTCTTACATGGTTGCTTTAGAATTCTATTGGAAATAGCCCGCTTGATGGTGTGACTCAAAGATTTATATCACATATGGTTGTGGTTATATGGGATATGTCTTGGTATAAAATGGCTATCTTGATAACTTCTTTATATTATGAGGATACACATCTATAGGACACGGAATAGTACAATACAATTATGAATAGTTCCCAAATAAATAGCAGTATTGTGGAATCCGAATTTTTATCGATTTAACAACGCGAACATCGACAACGTGTAATTATTTCAAAAGCAACCGATATAGTAAAATTCATGAAACTACAGCTGAAAGTCAGGAAACATCCATAAGGGAATAATATCTTTCCCAAATTATATTGTTTTGCATAAAACGTTCCAGATGGACCTGTTAAAAATTCAATTGATACAGAATCTTTAGCCAAAAATTATGTACACCACCCACAATGGTGCAAATAAGTTTTGATGTTATATAGATAAGAACCCGTTAATAAAAGAAAAAGCGCTTCAAAAGTTGTGAAAATCCAGAGACAATTCACGAATGCCGTTTACACCCTCGTAGAGTTACTATGTGGCGTGGTGTTTTTGGTCCGTTTTCTTTGCGAAGGCTTCTAACTTTTGTGTTACGGTTCCTGGTCAGTGAGAAGGGGAAATATAAAGAAACTGTTTCATCTATTGTTTGGACCAATTGACATTCCACCAAAATGGCACCACGTCACACACACTACACGTGCTACAACGGGACTTTAGCAACCGATGTTTCCTGACCGAATTGTGCCGAAAATTTGGGCTCCCGATTGGTCCCCTCGCTCCCCAAATTGAATCACTTCCCATATTTTTTCATGGAAATACTTAAAAAAAGACAATAAAATAAAGAAAACTTATGCAACGAAATCAATGAAATTAACTCATAAATGTGTGAAAGCGTGTTAAAATATGATATCAGAAGAGCAGAGATTTGCTACAAATTTAATTATTTCCCATTAAATAATTCCCAAGTATAATTAACCGTTTTGGTCAACCAAATAACTGCATATTATTTTCAGTCAAAACTATTTGATATAACATGTTACAAGCTTATCTTTAGGAAACCCGAACTAATTATTTTTACATCTTGTACTAACCATTTAGTTATTTTCTTATATAATAAATAAATAAAAACTGTAGTTCTTAAACGATTTTAATAGGATTCTTATAATATCAGTTTTTAATTTTATTTATTATATAAGAATATAATATGTTATAATATAAAATTGCTGAGGCTACTGATTAAATTAAAAAAATATTTTAAAGATGCTACTGAGGATATTAAATTATGTTTATCATTTATTATAGGAATAAATGGTAATAAATTAATTTCTAATCCTATTCAAACTGGTAATCAAGAATTTGATGAAATTGTAGTTAATGTTCTAAATATTAATGTTGAATTAAATAAGATATTTGAAGTATTTATTATAATTAAAAAGAAAATAATTAAAACCTTTATACTTGGGGTAAGAACCCAATAGATTAATTTAGCTAATATTTTTTTAAACTAAATCAAAGTATTAAGTATTTAACAAAATAGTTATGGTGTGGCCTTCCCTTTTTTAGAGGCATATGTTTGTAAACTTACCATTTCCATTTATTTAATTGATATTTTAAAGTGATTTTTTTAATATTGATATCATAATTACCTTCTAAAAATTTAATAACAAGTCATTAGTGTACTCATGGATATTAGCGTTCGAATCCCACTGAGGCAATTTCTAAAAAAATCAGCTTACGTTTCCATTTCTACTTTAATTTCCTTATCCAGATATCCTTTGTCGTCAAATGGCCTTTAGTTTCATGGCGCTTAGACTATACATTTTAGTACTAATGTTATTTGAAATTATAATTAAAAAAAAAAAAAAATAATAATAACTCATTTGAATTGAAGAAACTAAATTTATTTGATTGATTTCAATTCAAAAGAAATGAAACCATTTAGATACGAGGGTCGTTCAATAAGTCCTTAGAAAAAACTGTTTTTTTTTAATTTTTTTTTTTTATTTTTCAACATAATCTCGCTTTAGCTCTATACACTTTTCCAACCGTTTTACCAAAATTTTTATCCCGTCCAAAAAATTGGATTTCGGAAGTTCTGCAAAATACTCATCCGTTTGAGCAATGACGTCCTCGTTGGAAGTGAACCGTCGTCCGCCAAGCCATTTCTTCAGATTGGGGAAAAGAAAATAGTCACTCGGGGCCAAATCTGTTGAATAAGCGGGATGCTGCAACAACTCCATTCTCAATTCCACAATTTTGGCCATGGAAACAGCGTAGGTGTGCACACGCGCATTGTCCTGATGCAAGAGGATTTTTTTCTTCTTCAGATGGGGGCGTTTCTCTTTGATTTCCTCGCTCAACCGTTGCAATAACGACGCGTAATACGCTCCTGTTATTGTTTTTCCTTTTTCCAAGTAGTCGATAAAAATAATGCCCTGCGAATCCCAAAAGACCGTGGCCATCACCTTGCCGGCCGATGGCACAGTTTTTGCCTTCTTCGGAGCCCGTTCACTCTTGAAAATCCACTGTGATGACTGTCTCTTCGTTTCTGGAGTGTAGTAGTGTATCTAGGTTTCGTCCACAGTGACATATCGACGAAGGAATTCGGCAGGATTGCGATGAAAGAGTGCTAACATAGCCTCAGAGTCCACTACACGATTGCGCTTATTCTCCTCTGAGAGCAAACGCGGCACCCATCTTGCCGAAATTTTTTTCACAGACAATTTTTCATGCAAAATTGAAGCGACTGTACCTTTTGATATGCCGGTGGCCTCAACTAATTCGCGCACTTTAATTCGCCGATCGTTCAAAATCAGATCGTGGATTTTGTCGATGATTTCAGGAGTAGACACCTCAACTGGGCGTCCTGAACGATGTTCATCTTTTGTGGATGAACGGCCACGTTTAAATTCATTCACCCAATTGTAAGCCATCGCAAACACAGGTGCAGATGTGCCATGAACTGCATCCAACTCGGGTTTGATTTCTTTCGGGCTTAAGCCTTTCAAATGGAGATGTTTGATGACAGCCCTAAACTCGCTTTTTTCCATTTTTATGCACAAATAAATGTCGTTAACTTTAATCGACGATAGAAATTGACCTATGCTATGGATCGAGTTTTCCTGTCGCTACTTACAAAAAAAATCTTTACCGACACTACGAGCGCAATTTCTCGGATTTTCTAAGGACTTATTGAACGACCCTCGTAGTATTCACTTTATGGTATTATAAAATTCAGCTGAATAATAGCACAACGTATATTTATTACAATATTATTTATAATCAACAATAATCCCATAATATGTATTATAAAATTCAGCTTAATAATATATTTAAGTACATTTAGTATTATTTATAATCAACAATAATCCCATAATATGATTTATTGTTATTTACTGGGATTTTATGGTTTTTCAGTAAACTTATTTATGTGCTAATTAAGCTTTAGTTGATTATAAGGATAATCCGTATTTCATTTTAATTGACTTTCATGCTAATATACTTGTATAATAGGTCGTGTATTTAAGAATTTAAAATTAACAAAGTTTTATATCAGTAATAAAACAAGTATTTCTTTTGAACAAATAATCCGCATAGCCGCAAAATTAATTAATTATATACTATTCTATTAATATAGTTAAATAACATAAAATTTTAGCTAATATTATACAACATAATTAATCCCATAATGTTAATTGTTTTAAATTAAATGTATTATAGGCAATATATGTTATTGTATTATAACATATTTCAAATTTGATAATAGAGTAACTTTTTACATAGTTTAAACTATGTTCATTTATGTTAAAATTAACTGACGTAAAAAGGATCGTTAATATAATAATATATAAAGTATATTTGGTACCCTGATTTAGCGACACTCGAAACATCTACGTCTAAAGCGCGGCGGTTTCGAGTTCGAATCCAGATAGGGAAATAAGCGGGATGTGCTTTAGATGTCGCCAAGTGTCCTGATTGTAAGTGGAACTTAAGAAATTGCAATTTAGGGAAAATGTTGCTAGAAATAACCACTAAAAAAATTACCACTAGTGGTACAATATCAAAACAATTCTCTATTCAGATTATAAAATATTATATCTTAATGGCGTTGAGCATTGACTTTTTGCCGGTTGAGTAAACGACTTTTATAATAGCTTCTATTTTAAAATAATTTCCAAAGTCGGAGGAATATTATCGTTTTGCGCAGTCACACGATTCTAAGATGTTTTAAAAATTACTCTTTAAAATTACTGCTTCATATTTTTGGGAATTAATTTCACCTTTAATAATGACTCGATTACCAATTGAAGCTGGTATAATGGAGCTCTACAATATTTCATAGAGTGAAAATTTTACTATATGGGCTGCGTATTTATCACCGGAAATGTTTCTTGCCATCGGATTATTTTCTTTCCATTAGGTACAATTATATTGAATTTACACTTATTACTTATAGGAACTGTAGACGATAAGTTACCAACCTTTTTGCTCAAAAACTGATTAACAAATATATTGCATTGTCCGGAAAGTAATGTCGTTTCATTATGAAATTATTATCCGGACCACCCAATAGTTTATCTATTGGGATGCTTTCTTTAAGTGAATCATTCAAATTGTCCAACTGATGACAGTGCACTTCAGAATTGATCGTTGTGTTGCTCGTTAGAGAAGCTCAAAATAAACGATTCCTTTGAAATCCCACCAAACAGTTAGCATAACCTTTTTTTGATGAATATTGGCTTTCGAAGTGCTTTGAGCCGGTTCATGTTTTCTACTCTAGGATCTTTTGCGATTAATATTGTTGTAGACAACCAATTCTCGTCCCCAGTGATGATATACTTCAAAAATAAATCAATTTCTTGGCGTTTGATTAGCAAATCACAAACGTCAATGCGACGGCACACATTTTTTTCCGTAAGAAGATGAGAAACCCATATGTCGAGCTTTAATACTAAACCTAGCCGTTTCAAATGATCGTAATTGGTCGAATTTGACAAATTTAATCTTTCAGCGATTTCACAAGTTTTTATTCGCCGGTTTTCATCAATTAGTGCTTTTATTGTGTCTTCATCAGCTTCAACAGGTTCTTCCAGAATGTGGTGCATCTTCAAGATCAAATTGCCGGATCGAACTTTTATATAGCAAAAAGTAAAATATGCCGAAAATGCTGTCTTTCACTTTCATATTTAAAAGGGTATCAACCAAAAACTACTATGCTGAATCAATAGAATATTTTCATAAGCAAGCCTTGCTATGTCAGCTATCAAAATACATATGATTATGCGGCTTAAGTGTGAAGTTGGACGTGAAAAATACAATTAAGTCCTTTGTTCGGAAACACAGAATTTACTTTCCGGACAACCCAATATACGAGGCCTGTTCAAAAAGTATCGCACGTGTTTTGGCTCGTCTTCGATTTTTGCCCATTCCAAAAAATGGACCAAGGAATCTGTATCAAATTCCATGTGAAAAACAAAATTAATTTCGCGGACGTATTCTGAATGTTGACTGTGGCATATGGTGAAGCTACCTTGGACCGAAGCAAGGTGTTACAAAATTTTCTCAGAGGGCCGAGAAAATGTGAACGACGAAAAGCGTGCCGGACATTCGAGCACGTCAACAACAGACGAAAATATTGATGAAGTGAAGAAAATAGTATCGGGCAATCGTCGAATCACCGTTAAAGAAGTTGCTGAGGACTTAAACATATCGATTGGCTCGTGCCATTAGATTTTTTCTAATGATTTGAGCGTGAGACGGGTTGCCGCGAAATTCGTACCAAAATTGCTCAATTTCGACCAAAAACAGCATCGCATTAACATTGCTAAGGAGATGTTGGACTCTGTCCGCGATGACCCAAATTTGCTCCAAAGGGTCATAACTGGTGACGAATCATGGTTTTATAGTTATGACGTAGAAACCAAAGCTGTCACACGAGCCAAGACCGAAAAAAGTTCGGTCGAATGTGAAGGTTTTGCTTACAGTTTTCTTCGATTGTAGGGGCGTGGTTTATCATGAGTTCTTGTCACAGGGTAAAACGGTCAATAATGAATATTACCTGTAAGTTATGCGCAAGTTGCGCGAAGCAATCCGCCAGAAACGTCCGGTTTTTTGGAAGAATAAAAATTGGCTTTTGCACCATGATAACTCTCCTGCTCACGCATCATTGCTTGTGCGTGAATTTTTGGCCACAGCAACCATATTCTCAAGCTCTGGCCACCTGTATCTTTTTCTTGAACCCGAAACTGAAGAGCCCAATGAAAGGACGACGCTACGCTACGATTGAGGAGATAAAGACGGCATCGAAGGAGGAGTTGAAAAAGATCACAAAAAATGATTTTTTGAAGTGCTTCGAGGATTGGAAAAAACGTTGGCACAAGTGTATAATATCTGGTGGTGATTACTTTGAAAGGGGCAAAATAGATATTCATGAATAAATAAATGATTTTTGAAAAAATACTTTTTGAACAGACCTCGTATTATTAAAAAATTATTATAATATTATTAGTGATATGACTGTGCTTGGTATAATCACACTAGTTTTTCTATATTTGGTGTCATATTTGTCATCAGCAATCTTAAATCGCCACGTTCCACTATTGACGAGCTGTTTCTTTCCTTTGTTAGTAAATTGCCGACTATTCCAAATCGTTTTCCGGCCAAATAATACAGAAAATTTCCTTTCAAACCAAAATTATTGATATTCATTTTTAGTTTCAATTTTAGCTGACAATTCTACGAACTTCTCCTGTAGTGATAATTCTGTTCCCTATAGGTTTGACGAAGCTTTTAGAATCCAATCTGGAATGATCATTTTAAGAACGTCTTTAAATATATTTATCAAAAAATACCAGAATATTGTCAGCACTTATTTCCACAGAAAAAAGATTCGGAAATTGATAGAATTACCTTCGAAAATTATCCAAATTTCGTCGGTATTTGTTCCCACAGAAAAAAGGTTTGGAAACACGAACGCAGTAATAGATATATTTTCTTTGTTCAAAGCATATTAAAAAAAATACACAAGTCATTTCACATCCTATATTTAAGGGCTTACTGAAATGACTTTTATTATACTAAGACGTTATACTCGTAAATTATACAAACTACTATCGCTCGTAGAGCGATAGTAGTTATTACACAAAACTTTTTATAATATTATATAATCTTCAAATATTTTTAGGATTGATGAAACCTAAAGGAATGAAATATTTCAGTTGAAGTAACCACGAACAATGGCACAATAAATCTTTTGAAGTGGAATATTTACCACCTAAATTAGGTATGAAATAATACATTTGTGTATATCTCCCCCTATAAATTTTCTTGTACTCTATCATCAACCGTACCATATCCATTAGTTCACCTCTTTCAAAGCAGATTTGCAAATTCCTATTTTAATTAACCACATTACCGTAAATATGGTTATCTGAAAAGCCATATACTTTACCAAAATTAATGTACATAATATGATAAAATAAATTTTAATATATTCCACAATAATGAAATATTTACCAAAATTTAAGAAGAAAAATGAAAAAAAATGTTAACATAATACCCACAAGGATATTAAAGGACTAACAAAATTTTGTTTATATTGTATTATTTTGAATATAATTTTAAAGTTGAAATTTGGCATTTATCATATTATAGATTCATTAGAACTACCCAAAAAACAATTTTCAGAGGTTTTCCAATTCTTCATCATTTAATTAGAACCGTTTTTATAATATCTCTTACATTTATTTCAAACAATTTATTATATTAAAAGTATTTTTTTATAAAAATTATTGTATTTAATTTACTATAATCGAAATAAGCATTACTATTAAAAAATTATTAAGTTATAGGAGCTTTTGAATGATTTAATTGAGAGAAGTTGATATATCGTATATCAAATTCATTATAATTGAAGAAGTCAATTTTCACGAGCACATTTTTAATTAAATTCTATTAAAGAATAATTCAATAAAAATACATACCTTGTTATTTTTTCCCTATGGAATCTGTCATCCACAGGCTTTAGCAAATAGGGCAATACAAAATTGAATAACAAATAAAATTGATCCAAACCTTATATGAAATGGTCGTTCGGCAAAAAATGCATTTTTTCAGTCAAAATATTCGCCTTTTTGAAGGAATAATAAGCCTTTTGGTACAGAAATTAGATGAATCCAGGCCGATGGAAACCGTGAGAGCACCACAATGCGTTTTTGTTTTAGTTATTCGGCAGAAACGACGAGTTACTGTGTTGGAATGGTTTTGGGCTGCTGAAGTCAAAAACGATGTGTGTAACGCTGAATTGTGAGCATTATCGTGATACGATAACAAACCATTCTATTTATTGTAAACGCAATTCCCTGGACAGATTGTCTCATAAAACAATGAGGTCAAATTGCCGCCGAGGATACGTGAGAAGTAAGGTCAGTTCCAATAATCCTGAGGGTACAAAATAATACTATTCGTCAGAGGAACCATGGTAATCATTTGCAAAGTATTGTATTTATTATGTCACTCTATACTATAAGCTATTTAAAGATTATTTTATGGCAAACAACCTGAATTGTTATATACATATTCAATGCATACAGATTGATGTTGCCAAGTACAATTCTAGAGTATAACTTTAGTACATTTTTAATTGAAATTCTTTTACATTTTTCTAAATTTTAACATAAAAAACCAATTTTTTTAAATTTTAAATTAAAAATTTTAAGTCTTCGAAATTCTTAATTGTACTATTTATTATTATTTTGAATCAAGGAAAAGTGTTCACAAATTAAGTTCTAATGTTAGACAGTGTATAAACTCAACCTTCAAACCACATTAATATGTTTTGATAAAGCATAAGTTAAACAAATTAACTGAAAATATATTACAATTCAAGTTTTTTGCAATAATTATGTATAAATAATATTTCAATAAAAATAAATGAACAAAATAATATACTTCTCTTTAAAGGCTTACAATTTCAATAATCCAAAGTTCAAAGGGACTTTCAATATGTAACCAACAGTAAATTGTTTATTAATTTTAAATGTTTTTGCAATTTAAACTCGAATCCTTTTTTTCGTCGCAATCTTATTTATGTCTACTTATTTAAATCTCACATTTATCTCATATATAGAAACCTTTTTTTTAACAATACCGCTCCACGTATAAAAACCATAATTTCCACCACCTATTCAAAAGGTTGTTAATCCTTAATTTCCTTAATTGTATCTAAACTTTAATGAGATCTGTCCGCACATTCGTTACTCTTCCAAGCTGCCCCTTTCCTTAGATATGAAAACTTAGTTGGTAGTAGAGTTGAGAGTGTCTACTCTAAGCAGATTCATAAAAGCGAGCACCGATTCATTTTTCTAAAGGGATCATTGGTACCGTTTATCGCGAGTAAATTATAGGATTTTTCAAACTTGTAGTTCCCGTTTCCATGGCTAATTAAGGACAATTAGAACAGCAGTAGAGATGTCAAGTAACATTCACAACAGCATACATACTGTGATTTCCAGTAATTGTCTTGCCGCCCTTGAAGAGAGACCCAGTTTTCAACAACATTCGGGACAACCTTAGGGTCATGTGGGTATTTTCGCAATGACTATGCGGAAAAATTAGCTTGGAAAACCCTCCTGTGTCCAGTGCTCGTACTAACCCCTAATTTGATTACGAAATGATACTAAACATCTACCAGGTGTATAAGCTTAAATCTGCTGATTATTCCACATATTTTTTTCATAGAAAGCAAAAACAATTTTATTCAAAGTAGTTGCCCTCACTAGCTACATATTTTTCTCATCTCTCGGGCAATTTTTGGATACCAAGCCAAAAAAAATTCCTTCTCTTTCGAGGCAAACCACTCATCAAGCCATTTTTGGACGTCTTCGTAAGAATCGAAGTTCTGCTCAGCAAGCGCGTGGCCCATCGACGGAAACAGGTGGTAGTCGGAAGGGGCCAGGTCTGGTAAATAAGCGGGGTGGGGTAGCACCTCCCACTTGAGTGTCTCCAAGTAGTTTCGGACCATTTTTGACGTGTGCGATGGTGCGTTGTCGTAGAGGAAAATCAGCTTGTCATGTCTTTGTTGATAATCCGTCCTTTTTTCACGCAGAGCACGGTGCAATTTGATCAGTTGTTGGTGGTAGCGGTAGGCATTGACAGTTTCACCAGGTTTCAAAATCTCATAGTAGACGATACCCTACTGATCCCACCAAACGCACAGCATCGTCTTCCGTCCGAAGTGATTTGGTCTTGGGGAGGATGTTGATGGTTGGCCGAGACCAACCCACGATTTATTGCATTTATGATTGTCGGTATATATTCACTTTTCATCGCCTATCACAATCCGATGCAGGAACTGTAGTATATCGATATATTGTACACCCAGCCATGAGTATAAACCGAGTGGCGTGATGTTTCACACACATCAATGCCACACAGCAATGGATGAGTCAGTCATGTAGACACCGTCATGCAGTTTACATGTCTCTATATAAATCATAAGAATTATACATAAATAAATAAGTCTAATATATTACATTGGCGACGAGGTAAAAAGTAAAAAGTGAAAAAAGAAAGTTAAAAGGTGTAGTGAAATCAGTGCGGGAAATCTCGTAAGAAGATTGTGATTGATCTGTGATTGAAATCGGAGGCAAAAAGGTTCATACAAGATGGATGAAGCCCAAGCACGAGAATTACAAGAACAGCTTAGAGAGGCCCAAATCACGCTGGAAAGAGTCAGAATGGAAAGAAACAAAGCAAATGCCGTAATAGAGGATATGGAAAAAGATTTGCTGAGGTTAAATAACCAACGAGGAACGCACATGGACACAACACAGAATAACGCAACAGGCGGAAACGGAGGAACGCCGGCACCGATACAAAACGTGCAAGTATATTCAGCCACAGTAGGGGTGTTGCAGAATATAATGAACACGAGGATTGGAAAAACTACCAAGAAAGGTTAGAACAATACTTTATAGTAAATAACATACTGGAACCACATAGAAAGGTGGCTACGCTCATAACGGTCATTGGGACAAAAGGTTATGGAGTACTCGCAAATTTGTGCGACCCAGTATTACCATCGAAAAAAACATACGAGGAATTATGTGCTATAATGAAAAATCAATTCTCAAAGATAATATCGGAATTCCGTGAACGCACGGAATTTTTCGACTTAAAGCAAGGCGAGAATGAGTCGATTAGCCAGTGGTATATACGCTTGAAAAATAAAGCCAGCACGTGCCAATGGGGTGCGCAGCTCGACTTGATGATTACGAATAAGTTCGTAGCGGGTCTAAAGAAAGGTAAGATTTTAGATCGCGTGTGCGAAGAAGACCATAAAAAGGGGTCTGAGCAAATCGTCGAAATTGCGAAGAAGAAAGAGGCAGCTCTTATACAGTCGCATCAGGAAATAAACGTACATAAGGTAAGCTTTGACAGAAAAAGTAAGCAAAGTGAAGCCATAAACCAAAGCAAAGCCGGTAAAGAGGGCTATAAAAAGAAATTTAGCAAGGAGTCAAAAGGCGGCAAACAATGCAAGCATTGCGGTTATAGCAACCACGAGTCCGCAGACTGCAAATTTAAATCCTATAAATGCAACCGTTGCGGTATAATAGGGCATTTAGGAAAAATATGCCAGAAAAAAGGAAAGGAACAAGCTAAACAGCACTTCGTGGAGATAGAAAACCACGACTAAACGAGCGAAGAGGTTCACTTTCAAGCAACAAAGGCAGGATACGTCAAACCGACGCAAATCCAAATAAAGATTGGAAACAAGCAATTGCTAGCTGAACTTGATTCAGGAGCAAGCAGATCGGTAATTCCGGAGGAATTATACAAAAGGCATCTATCACAGCATAAATTGACGGGAGCGCAATTGCACCAGAAGGTCAGATCTACGTAGAAATAAAGGCAGGTAGAAAAAAAGCAAAATGTCAATTAATAGTCGTAAAAACAGGCTGTAGATTATTGTTGGGTAGAGACATGATGGAAGCACTAAGATACAAGATAGTGGAAATCAACCATGTTGAATTAAAAGGACCAAAACTACAAGAAATAATCGACAAGCACAAGACACTTTTCGACGGCAAGTTCGGAAGGTATAAATACGGCAAAATAGACATAAAGATGCAAGATAATGCGAAACCAGTGTTCTGCAAACCCAGGGCGACACCGTTTGCTTTCAAGAAGACAATCGGAGATCAACTAGACCAACTGGAAAAAGAAGGAATACTCACCAAGGTAAAGCACAACGAATGGGGCACACCATTGGTGCCTGTGCTAAAGAAAGGAGGTGGAGTAAGGATCTGTGGCGATTACAAAGTCACGATCAATAAGTACATGCAAGATGTAAAACACCCCGCACCAAAAGTGGAAGAAGTATTCGCAGAACTGGGAGGTGGAGAAAGGTTCACGAAATTGGATATGTCAGCGGCCTACAATCAGCTAGAGCTGACTGACAGATCAAAGAAATTGTGCGCATGGAGCACACCTAAGGGTATTTATTTGCACAACCGATTACCCTATGGAACGAAAACAGCAGCAGCAGAGTTCGACAAGGTAGTAGAAAAAGTAGTACAAGGGGCCAAAGGAACTGCAGCATTTCGAGACGACATAGTGGTGACGGGCAGAAATAATAACGAGCATATGCAAAATTTAAACGAAGTTTTGCAGAGGTTAGAAGAAGCTGGACTAAAGCTTAACCTCAAAAAGTGCCAGTTTTTCCAAGAAGAAATCAGATACCTGGGGTACATCATAAGCAAGAATGGGTTGTCCAAGGACCCAGAAAAAATCGCAGCAATGGTCGAAGCAAAGAGACCAGAAAACATAACAGATGTAAGAGCATTCACAGGACTGGTGACATTCTACGGAAAATTTGTACCGAGATTAGCTAAAATGTTGAAGCCGATTTATGAAGTACAAAACAAAGAAAGATTTCAATGGACAAGAAATGCAGAAAAGGCATTTATTGAAGTCAAGAAAGAACTAGCATCGGACCGAAATTTGGTACACTATAACCCAGATTATCCGATAAAACTAGTGACAGACGCATCCGACCAGGGCATAGCAGCAGTACTAATGCACGAAATGCCAAACGGAGAGGATAGACCAGTTACCTTCATATCAAGGACGCTAACAAAAGCGGAAGGTAATTACGCAATTTTGCACAAAGAGGCTTTGGCCATTTATTGTGCTTTTCGGAAATTGTACCAATATTTGGCAGGTATGCATTTCAAGTTATGCACTGACCACAGGCCATTGATAACGATTTTTGGCGAGCATAAAGGCATACCACAGATGGCAGCAGGAAGGTTGCAAAGATGGGCTTTGTTTATGAGTAGATTTGACTACCAGATAGAGCACATAAAAGGCAAGAACAATGAGCCAGCCAACACATTATCGCGTCTACCCAGAAATAAAAGAGATTTAGTTCAAGAGGAAGGGGACTATCTACATTTCATGGTGGAAGACCAGCTACCGCTAAGGTCAGAAGACTTAGCGAGAGAAACTAGAAAAGATCCAGTACTGAGCAAGGTATTTTTATACACGACAACTGGATGGCCTAGTCAAATTGAGGAGTCAATTAAGCCTTTCGCACAAAGAAAGCAAGAAATCTTCATAGAAAAAAATGTGCTAATGTGGGGATACCGAGTAATGATACCGGAGGACTGCAAGCAAATATTGCTGAAAGAAATACACGGAGGTCACATGGGCATCAGCAAAATGAAGGCGATCGCTCGACAATATTTTTGGTGGCCAAAGTTGGACAAAGACATAGAAGGCTACGCAAAAGGTTGCATGGCATGTCTGACAGAATCCAGCTGTCCGGAAAAATCAGGATTAAAGAAGTTTCCTGACAGCAAATATGTGTTCGAAAGGGTGCACATAGACTTTCTAGGACCACACAGGGGCAAGATGTATCTGATACTGATAGATGCATACTCCAGATGGCCAGAAATTGTCCACATGACAAAAACGAATTCGACAAATACGATCGAAAAACTGAGGGAAATATTCGCAAGATATGGTATACCGGACACACTAATCTCAGATAATGGAGCACAGCTGGTGTCAGAAGAATTCGAAAGATTCTGCAAAATGAACGGAATTTTGCACAAAACAGGTCCGCCATATCATCCACAAACAAATGGATTAGCTGAGAACGGAGTGAAATCTTTTAAAAAGGGCTTAGAAAAAGCATTAAAAGATAACAAGGCTCACGACAGCGCAAATAATCTAATCAGCAAGTACTTATTCGTCTACAGAAACGCACCACACCTAACAACGGGCGAATCACCAGCGAACAAATTTTTGGGCAGAAGCTTAAGAAGTAGATTAGATTTGCTAAAAATACCAAAAACAGCAGAAAGAATCCAAAAGCAAATACAGTATTTCAGAGGACACAGAGATGTCACATTCTCAAAGGGAGAAAGGGTGATAGCTCGGGATTACAAGAATCCTATGAAGCCAGGTTGGCAACCAGCAACTGTGGAGGAAGTAATGGGGGAAAAGACATACCAAATCTAAGATGGAAAAGAGGTGACGATCAGATGCGCAAATCGGGTCAATTCTACGAAGCAGCTACAAGAGTACTCCTAGAACAAGAAAAGGCAAACGAATATGAAGAAGAGCCTGACACAATGGATGAGCCAATCATATCTGAATCGAACCTAGAGAAAGCAACAGAAGACTCAAAAGGAGTAGTTGAAGAACCAACCGCATTCCAACAAGAAGTACAACAAGATGGCAATCATCCAAGGGAAATCCAGCCGACACCCAAGAAAGGCAGACCCAGAATCAAGTACGAACCGGATCCAGGTTTAAACGTAAACCAAAGGGAGCCACGAGTTCGACAACCCGCCAACAGAATGAATATGTAAGGTTCAGGCTAAGCGGGGAAGAGTGTAGTATATCGATATATTGTACACCCAGCCATGAGTATAAACCGAGTGGCGTGATGTTTCACACACATCAATGCCACACAGCAATGGATGAGTCAGTCATGTAGACACCGTCATGCAGTTTACATGTCTCTATATAAATCATAAGAATTATACATAAATAAATAAGTCTAATATATTACAGGAACGACTTTCTTTTTTGTCTGGCGAGCAAGATTTCCCATGTGTTTTGGCATCGCTCCATCTGCCTATCGTTCAATTCATGCGGCACCCATTTTTCGATCTTTTCAATCTTCCCCATGGCACGCAGACGCATGGAAATGGATGGTTGAATGACATCCAATTGCTCCGCGAGCATTTTGTTGCGATTGGGTATTTTGAACCGACGAAAACAATCTCGGCACGTCCAAAAGAGCCTGCAATTAATGGTCCTCAACCTTCCTAGACCGATTTTCACACTTCTTGTCCCACAAGTCAAAATTGCCGTCTTTGAACCGACGAAAACAATCTCGGCACGTTGTTTCCGATAAAGCACTGTCACCTCCATAAGCATTCGATGCGATTCGGCAGCCGATTTCTTTAAATTGAAGAAGAAAAGCAGAGCTTCCCGCATATGCTCTTTTTCTGGCACAAAGGTAGACATGATCACCAAAGGAAAAATGTATGTTGTTGTACGAAATTACTGACAAAGTGCACTGATTAATATTGACAGATGTCAAACTCATAAAAAAAGTATGGCGTACCCATGGTAGCTTAATATGCTCACTCACACAATCTATGACCAAACAGCGGATTTAAGTTTATACACCTACTCTAGCCTCTCGTAGACAAAAAGACTAGATAATGATAAATACTTTTTTATCAATTCATTAATGTTCTTTCAATAAGCCGGTCCACTTAACATTCTTACCGAAATTTTTGGCATGAAAACTGCTCATAATTTGTGGATTAGACATTCTACTCCCACCCATAATTTCCTTTTTAGAAACCACCTTCATCCCATCTGCCAATCTTCCGGCGTTCATGCTACAATATTTCATATACTAACCGAATGTCACTTAACCACCTAATCTACTGCACAAAGTTTATTCTATGAACAGTTGACTTTAGAAAATGTTTCAAAGCTGAATGCTAAAATTTCATAAATATAACCTTTTATTGCTGGTATTTCACAAGAATTGCTTTAATTTTAAAATCCCATTATTTCCAACATATGAGAAATCATTTACATGATTATATCAAAAATTACTATCCCATAGCTTAAATACACGTATCCAAAAATTGGCTTGCGAAATGTGAACAGTGAAGTTAAATAAACAAAGAAAAGTGTACATGTTAACTTCATTCTTTGTCACAATCCACCTCACTTCTTACCAAGAAAGATTACTAGATAATCGATCAAAACTTACACTTACCATGGCACAATACAATTTTCAAACCCATCTGGACTTACGACATTGAACTTTACGGTGTTAAGTATTCAAATTTCCGATGAATCTACCTCCTTCAAAAAATTCCTTATACTCCATTCTATGTTCATATTGTCGCTATAATTTCTGCCATAGTTAGCCGTTGTCGTAGCGACTTTTAAGAAAATATGCAACCATTTCCATTTCGTAATTATTTTATTTGAAATATTGTAATTGTTTTTTTTTTAATATTTTATTTATATAATGTAATTATTTATGGGTTTTTTAATACAAAATATATAATAGTTTGGCTAAATAATATATGTATCATTTCTGCAATGACAAGAGAGGTATTTTAAATTATAAGGAGAAAAATCATGATGAGAATTAGGTTATTACAAATTTAGGCATGTCAAGCAATTCTTAAAAAAAAACTATTTGAATTTATTCTAAATAAGAGAGTACATAAATTATTTCCAATTTTATTGTTATTTTTATTTTCTAAGAAACAAAAGTGTCTCTTAACAAATAGAAAAAGACATAATCTAATAGAAACCCTCATTTTATTATAAAAAACAATTAAAAACTTCCAAATTTATTACTAACATTTGTTAAATGTATTCAAAATTGCATTTTTCCTTTGCTACTGTAATATTTCGATCGTGAATGATTTTATTTTTCTAATATAATAATATAAATTTTGTACATTTATAAGATTTAAATAAATCTTATGCAATTAACAGTATGGTGACAGCCAGTGATATGAAGTATTTAAGATTATATATCAATCAAACTAACTATCAGCGTCATTGCGTTATATTAGCTGAAACAAATAGTTTCAGAAGTCAGGGTTTCATACTGATGGCGTCATGTGGAATAATAGAAACATATTTTTGCCATTCTGAATGATGTTATGTTTCATTAAAAACCAAGTTCTCGAAGCGGCATTTTAATAAATACGCATAATTTTTGACAGTCTATTATAACTCACTTCTCTTCCATTGTTGAATAACTTGCACAGGGTACTTTCCCAAATGGCTGACTCGACTCAAAAACTTTAACCCTGCTACGATCTTACCTTACCAGTGGAACCTTAACGGTTAGGGCAAACGGTCACTTTTAGCAAAGTTTACTATTGTCCTGAAGTACAAGGTCATTTCCGTGTCATTTAATATGAAGTATATTTTCATAATTTTTGCAGATACGCATTTAATGAATCACATATGAGATAGTAAATTGCAATAATGTACCCAAAATTATTTCAATTTAATTTTTATTAACTAATGAAACTTATTTTTAAATAAACCAATTACAAAACAAAAAAGAATACTTGTTCAATAAAAAAGCTAAAATATTTTCATTCCATCAACTCAAAGCCAATGATTTTTTGTACGGATATTTTCTTATATTTTTAATAATGGAAAGATGAAAAAATATTTCCTTTTCATCTGGAGCAGATATAATTTCGTGTATATGTGTATGTATATTTATTATCGAGTTCATACGAATTTGCCGAGTATATGAAGAGACGTAGTAAAAGGATATTGTTACTTTCATAAATTGAAATGGAAACCAATAAAGGATACACATGACGGTTAACCATTCTTCTAGATGCTAGGTTGTATTGTCAATAAAATTCAATGCAATAAAAGTTATTGCTTGTGTCTGTCTAACTGAAGAATGGCTGGCTTTTCACCACGATTCGAATATCATATTTTTACCCAGATTCGAAGCAATATAAAACACAAACCGATCATTTTAAGAGCTTTGCAAAAATTTATAGCATATTTATTTCTTTTCATACAAACAGCCCACCTCCCAACTGATATGTACTTATCAACATAAACGAGCAACTTTACGGCATTCTAATCATATACTTGTGCGACTAGCAGGGCATATCGCCATACAATTAGGACACATCGAAGATAGTATTTACTTTTAAATTTAATTGAAACTTGACTATTTTTATGTTATTGAAAAGAAGATTGGCTCCACTTTTAGATATTTTAGTAATAAAATTTTTTAATATTATTTCTATTAGATATACAATATTTTCCGCAGTAAAATTTAATTTTTTTGAAATTCTTTATTTGGCTGAATGGAAGATCCTTTTTTATACCATATATTAAACATAATCTTTATATAATTCTTGTATTTTATTATGAGTTTAATCCTTGGATTTTTCATCACTTGTTTATTTCTTACACGGTATCTGACATTTTTTACTTTGAGCTTAATGTGTGAATTTAAAGAAAACAAAAGATTACGAAAGATCTAAATTTTTTTGAAGTTTTTCTATATTTTTACCTTTAAAAAAACTTATTAACAAAATTATAAAAACATAGAGAAATGTTTAGTATTCGAACAAATTATTGATCATTTCGAAAGATGACATTTCGCATCATGGAATTAATCTTGTTGTTCCTCGAAGAGTTGGATGATTTTTGAATTGTCTAATAAGCAATTCATCAATGTCAAATTTCATGGAAGATTATTAATTAATTTAAAGTATTTATTATGGACGATCTGGAGTTATGGTGGTATGATATCAAATTGTTGACAATTCGGTCGGATCCTTGTTTTGTAAATTACTTTTTTTTTATTCCTGAGATACAATGATGTTGCCAGCATCGGGTACAAAGCACACATCCCTCCCGTCACTTTGTTGTTGTTGTTTGTAGGATCTCTTAGACATGTGCTAGCGGCCACTTCATAGCGCTACGACCGTGAGGCTATTTAACAACTTCCAAATCGCTTAAAAATGCGGGATTTTTTTCAGATATACTCGTACACTGGTTAAAATGCGGGATTTTTGGCAAACTTTGAGTGTTTATTTTGAAAAATTGTTACAATATATTTTATTCAAAGTATTGTCCATCGGAAGCCACTTCTTTTTCCCATCTTTCTGGCAACATGTGGATTCAGCGCCAAAAAAACTGCTCCGGTTTTGAGGCCAAGAATGAATCGAGCCAATTTTTGATGCCCTGTTCTGAAGTGAAGCGTATTTTGGTGAGGGCGTTTTGCATGGATTTAAAAAAAACAAATGGTAGTCGGACGGGGCACTGTTTTCTAAATAATTTTTAACCGGTCTTGCAACATGAGGCCGAGCGTTGTCATGATGGAAAATTATGGCTTCGTGTCTGGTCGCATATTCCGGGGTTTTTTCGGCCAATGCTCGCTTCAAACGGATTAATTGTGTTCGGTAGAGGTCGCCTGTGATCGTCTGGCCCGATTTCAATAGCTCATAATAGATCACACCCTTCTGATCCCATGAAACACAGAGCATTACCTTGGCGCAATGGATATTTGGCTTTGGCGTTGATTTGGCTAGTTGGCCAGGCTTCACATACGATTTTTTGCACTTTGGGTTGTTGTAATGAATCCATTTTTCGTCGCCAGTAATGATTTTATTCAAAAACGACTTCTTTTTCTGCCGTTCAAGCAGCATTTCGGACATGCAAAATCGCCTTTCAACGTCTCTCGGCTTCAAGTCATATGGGACCCAATTTCCTTGCTTTTGGATGAATCCTGCTGCTTTCAAACGTTTTGAAATGGCTGCTTGAGTGACTTTCAATGATTTTGCAATTTCTTCTTGAGTTCGACAACAGTCTTCGTCGAGTAATGCCTCCAAATCTTCATCCTCAAACTTTTTGGGCTGACCTGGTCGTTCTTTGTCTTCCGTGTCAAAATCACCACTTCTGAACCGCACAAACCATCTCTCGCACGTTGAAATCGATGGAACATATTCAGGATAAGCTTCTGTGAGCAATCGATGTGCTTCAGCTGCACTTTTTTTCAAATTGAGGAAGTAAATCAACACTTCCCGCAAATTTGACTTTTTTGGTACGAAATTCGACATTTTTGAAGCAAAAAAAACTTTGTTGTTTACACTATTTCGTTCAATGACTAATCGAGAATGAATGACAGATGTTAAACCTCCAAAATGCCATATGAGTTATTATTAACACAAACCATGTTCTCAATCCCGCATCTGAGAGAGACTGCTCTGTGGTTGGTAGTATAGAATATTGAGAGTTTTGTTATATTTTGTGAAGCAGATTAGTATGTTGTAGAAGTTTAAATAGGGGATTAGGGAGTGGAATTGTTGGGTCCAGGAGCTCGATAATCGGCATTCCTGTAGAATATGGATGATAGTGAAAAGGTTGCCACAGGGTTGGCATAAAGGACGATTGGTGTTGCCAAAAAGATAGTTATGAGTAAGACCACGATTGGTGTTGCCAAAAAGATAGTTATGTCCAATTCGGATTCTGAGGAGCTTCCGCGCCCAGAATTTCGTTATGGATGTTGAATAGACTGGTTTATTAGTAGTTATCCAATGAGTCAACAAAAATGTGTTGGTAGTTTTGGGAATGATTGTGATCACTGATCGACGAAGTGTTTCTCCAGCCAATTTGTCAGCACTTTCAGTGCCCACAATTCCCACATGCCTCGGAACCCATTGCAACTCGACTCTCCTATTGATAAGTAGGCTATGACGAATTGCGCTAAGTACTGGGTCACTCGATGGGCCACAAATGGCTTTAATGGCGGCAAGGCTGTCGCTAAAAATAATAATGCTTTGTTGGCTGGGAATATTGGTCGCAATTTCAATTTCCGTTTTGATGGCCCCGTAATATGAAGCAACAAAAGATGTAGTATCGTTGTCAGCGGCGACATCCGTGAACAACAGTCGATGATCTTTTAATCCGTCCAACTGTTCAAGGAAAAGTTCCCTATATATAGAACGGATCAGTACTAGCCTTCTTAAACCTGTCAAGATAAGCAGTCACTTTCAACTTTGCTCCCAACAATGGTTCCCAATCTTGGTGTGGAAGGGATGTTTGGAAAACGAGTGGGAGGATGGATGAAGTGCTTTCAAGGCGGGATAATAATAAGGATAGCGATGATGAATTACTTTTTGAACTGGGGGAGATGATAATGTTTTTGATTTAAGTGTAGAGAGGATAATTGGGAAGGCATAGGTTTTTGTAAATTAAATTTAGGCGTGCTTTTTGAAGATAGAAATAGATAAATTTTCGACCAGTTTTTATCAGTATGGATTCCACTGGGTGCTCTCGTCGCTTTGTTTCTGGTGCTTTCAATGCTGGCAGTAATTTTCTTAAATAGTTTAATGGACATTTTTCATTAAACTATTTAAGATAGTGTTGATCCTTACAGAATCTTTAGTATGCGAAGGAATACTATTACTTCTACCCTGACTTTTTGCTCGGTCACAAAATTTGATAATTTTGACATATTGGTGTCTCTAATTTAGTTAGCTTATAGATTATGTTGAAAGCCTATCGTGGAGTACCATACTGCAATTTTTTTACCGATCTTGCTTTATTGAATGAAGTTTGTATATCGTTTCAGAGCTTCAATAGGTTATTACCGTTGATGTGGCTCACCAGCCAAAGGTGAATCAATTTCTTTAAAAGATTACCAATATAACTTAACAAACAAATTGAACGATAGGTGGATAGGATTCGTAGATTCTTTTTTGCTTTCGGGATGGATTGGACTTGGACAATTTTAAGTACTTTCTATTTAGTCAAACGAAAAACATGCATTAAATAATTCTACCAGAAGTTTTGTTTTTCGAGTTTAATAGACCGTGGATCTCTTCAGATGTAATTTTAAAATCTGCCCGAACATCAGAATTAGTGGTCTCGTTATTCGGCTGTGCACATTTTATTCAATAGTGCAAATGTGATTCGAACAGATTGACGAGAGGGTTTGACTTAGCCTGTCGGTAGTGGCGATAATCTTTGTTTATTAGTTTGTAAAGTCTTTGATAAAAGAGCGAGAGGCCATTCTGTAGAGATATGACCATAGGACCCTTATGACAATGGGTTGGCTTTGTTTAGTGCTCCGGGGAGTGTAAACAATTTTATAATTTCCTGATAGTTTTTTTACAGTTAAAGTCAAACTACGCTTTTTTTCGATATAATATCCTCAATTCAGTGCAAAATGAAGTATTTCATAATGGTGAGCATATCAACAGCGACATCCACGCTACTATTGAGCAAGCATAGTGACCAGTTTAAACTTCTCAAGAAGCTATTCAGATCATCTTAGTTTACATTGACGTTCTTTGAAACTATCTTTTTTGAACATTTCTATGTAACTAAGTAGTTTTGATACAAGAAATTATGACATATAAAATGATGGAAAAGAATCTATGGTATATTGGATTGCGTCATTACGAAATTCTCTGTTACGTTATGGACTGGAACAATTTTTCAATTTATTTTTTCTACTTTAATTAAACTAATTGATTTTAAAGAATAAGGAAAAATAATTTCAAGGTAAAATATGAACGAGAGAAAAATAACGAATGTATGAAGAAATGTATAATCACATTGATATTCTGTTCAGATTCTAGCAAAAATAAATCTCTTGTCGTTTGGTCATATATTTTCGTATTATTCGACGACAACCATCTTACTATTTCGTATATGTGATGATGTAGATTTCTGGGCATTTTCCTTATGACCGGAGCAGATGTCAACGCCGCCAAAGCAATAAAAAAGCAAAAATATTATCATTACAGTAAGAAGTTTTGTGAACAGAGCTAACTTAACATCTATAACAAGGACGTCAAGGACTTAATGTGAAAAGCACAATTGCTATGATATTTTTACGGTTCTAAGACAGAAGGTAATATTTGTTTCAAAATCTAGACATTCTCTTTATGCTTCTCTACAATGTCGAAATGTCGAAGTGTCCCTTTCCCTTTTATACCATTTCTTATATTATATATTGGCCGTAATTTTCCTTACTTTGGTTTCACGCATTCTATTGAAGACTTAAAGTTGCAATGGAATTTTTCTTTATTTCTAATGAAATGAAACTTTTAACGTAGTTTTGCAATAAATTCACTCAAAATTATAGCTACTTTATTGAGAAAAAAAACGGAAGTTTTCTATTGGAAAAATAAAATCACTTTATACAGAAATAGATAAAATTTTTTTGGATAATTGATTTTTATCTGCGTCTATTAAAGTTGATTTTTTTCTTTAATATTTTTATTAATTGTCTTTTGTCATTTTTTTTATCCAAATAAAATGAAAACTTTCTTTTGGTTTTTATATAAAAATTTAATTTGATATTTGATTAAACTAAATGATTTTAATTTCTTCTCATTTTTATTTTGATTTGAGTATCTTTAATATTTTTTTTAGGTAGTATAAAGCTCTAAATGTATTTTATCAATACACATGAGAACTTTTTTAAAGTACGAGTAACTATTGTACTTCTCTCCTATATCTAAAATATAATTTACTCGTATATTTTATACAATCACCAACATTTTGGAAGAATGCAACCGTTCGTACTGATACGCAATGTAGATGTGACTGATTGATTTATTTAGTTTGGAATTTGAACCATGAAAATAAGTACTAATAGCTTACAGACTTTTTGTTAACAAATTCACTAATCAATTATTTCAAATTCATTATTCCGAAAACTTTCCATTATTGGTACGTGTGTTGTTGACAAGAACCTTCGGAATGACCATAGATTTTATAATTGAATTAAACGCGTAAGTGGTTACTAGTCCTCCATTGAACACCTCTCCAGTTGTCGGTACATAGAAAATAAAAGACCTGGGACGATCGTAAACTTGAATGTAAAATCGAGTAATAGGCAAAACAAAAGGAATTATAACCGCATGTGGTAATCCAGATCCAGATATACTGAAAAATCTACCCTCTTCGGAGGTCGATCTCATAGATTCTGGGAGAGATCAACTATTGTTCATCAATTATAACTTTAAAAGGAGTTCACTTATAGCAAGAACTCCATTTAAAAGCATAAATCAGCAGCCCAATACATCTATTACTGAACGAACTGAAAAGCCTATTATAAACTCTCTTACAGAACGGCTGAATAAAACGACCCCTAAAGTCTTACCAAAGAGTAAAATATCCTGTGAAAACAGTAAATAAGGTATTATAAATCATCAGTATTAAATTATACTATTACATAGAACGGCAAAATAAAATTCAAAACAGCGAAAAGCTGACACAATAGCCCTGAAACAGCTTAAAAAATATAAGACAGTGTAGAAGTTATACTAACGCCAGATATAACAAATATTTTGACGAGCTAAAAATATGGTCCTTAAGATTATAGATAAAGACAATGTATGCAAGTATTCATCTTACAATAATAATATTTGGAAAATCAATGCCCCTGATATGACATATACCGTCAGCTATTACTGAAGAGCTTAACCGAAAGAAAATAGTGACACTCCTACGAGAACAAAGCTAATCGGCAGTTGAGGGTCATAACGAGAGGTCTCCATCCATATTGCAAAGAAAAACCTTATGGATTTTCTAATAATGCCTTCAGAGTTAGGTATCCCAATGAAATAAATCACCACATAAAGACGAAAAGGAGTGTCCGGAGAAAATGGCAAAATTCCAGATACAATAATATGTTATAAAAGCAATCAGTGAGTTGAAAAATGAATTAACTAATAGATATCTTATAAATTTAACAGCAAATGAAAATACTATTACTCACTATGGAAAGTTGCTAAAAGCATTAAGAGAACCATATTTCAAAATCAACTTTGCTAAACATCTAGCAGTGTTGGTTACTGCACGAAAAAATCTAGCCGCTTTGCTAAACATCTAGCAGGTGGTTTCCAACCATTTCTGAAAAATTCTACAAATGCAAATACAACTATTATTAATAAAGTACAAAATCCGACAATTCTAAATATAAAAAATTATAAATATGATTAGCCACAACACAAATGCCAAAAAAAAAACTCCTGGATTTGATATGATAACTGGCCAGATCATTAAAGATCTCCTAGAAGTCGGCTACCTAAAGCCTCAGTTCATTAATAGTGCTTGTTTGCTTCTATACGTAGTTAAAATGTGCACTAAAACTTTTGGAAAATCGGCAAAGTGGTCCTTAGGCTGAAAGCTGTGAGTTTGATAGATTTCAGTCGATGCGATTGGATGAGAAGGGCAGCCAGAGCGGAGTATGTGACAAACATTAGACTTGCCAAGGAAGTGTACTGACAACGGTATGTGAGTGAATGTGGAAATTTGGATGTATTGGGTCTGGTGTATCGATTGTGCATGCGCAGAGGTGCTCGAAACAGAGTGAATGAAGGGTATACGAATAATTGGGAGGAAAATGTGAACGCATTAATGGATGAATTTTTTCCTCGGATTGAAAGGTAAGAGGAAGTGTATGTTGGCAGGAGGTACCCTCTGCCCTTTGAATGGGATGAGATTGAATGTTCTGTATGGAGTACGAAAATAAGAAGTGCCTCAGGATTGGATGGCGTGACTAGTCAAATGAAGTGAAGTGTTTGACGGACTATTTCCGCATATGTAAGTAGCCTATTCGGTGAATGCCGAGAGTGGTGTATTTCCGAGTGACTGGAAATTAGGAGACGTGGTTATCCTTCTCAAGTCTCCGGATGGGATACGAACTGATCCATCCTCCTATAGACCGAAATGTTACTGCCGTCCTCCTATAGGCAAGGTCCTTGAGGGGATTATGGTACACCGGCTGAATGTGAAGTTGGCAGACTTCAATGTATCCGGCTCTCAGTATGGATTTACAAAAGTTAAATCGACTGAGGACGCTTGGATGCGTATAAGACGGTATGTTGATGAGAGTGAGGGTAAAAGAACGTATGCGGTGTGTTTGTGGATTTCAAGAGTGCGTTCAACTACCTGTTATGGAATCGAATTATTGAGCGGCTCGAGGAGGTTTCATGTGAAGAAACTTCGCTATGGAGAAGTTACTTCTATGAAAGGTATGCTGTAGTGTGCGGGAACAATAGGAGGATTGTTTGCCTGATGGTGCGTGGCTGCCCACAGGGATCTGTGGCTGGCTCCGGCATCTGGAATATGATGATAAACGGTCTCTTGGTGCAGTTGTGGGAAACCGGTTGCGGTGTGATTGCAAATGCGGATGGTCTTCTGCTTCTGATTGAGGGGGTGAGTAAGTATGCGGTAGAAGTAGCAGGAAGCCGCTGTATGCAGATGGTGTCTGAATGGGGGAATAGAATGGGAGCGAATGTTTCAGAAAGGAAAATTATGTGTTTGTTGCTAAAGGGTTTTTTGGCGGTCAGTAGGCCACAAAATATTCGTTTAGAAGCGGTCAGGGTCCGATACGCGCGGGAAGTACGGTACCTTGGAGTAAAGGTTGGAGAGAGGCTGAACTTTCGGCCTCACTTGCAATATCTAAGAGGGCGCGTGGCCGGTTTTGTTAGCATCCTGGTTCAAATATTTTGCAAAGAATGGGGACTTCGATCCAGAGCGGTGAAAGTCCTGTAGAAGGATGTATTTGTTCCGTGTGCAATGTATGCGTCGTGGGTATGGGCTGACAATATGTGTATACGCCACCAATATGCAAGGGTGAGCATAAATTCCGTTCAGCATCTAACGTTGCATGCATGTTTGAATATATGTAGAACCGTGCCAACCGATGTGATGCAAATTCTCATGGGAGAAATTGCATGGGACCTGGAGGTGCTGCGTGGAAGCATTTACTAACATCTGCGGTAGGGCATCCCGCTTACTAGTTGTCTGGTTATGAATGAAGAGGTTCAGGATCTTAGTCCACACCAGCGCCGTGTACTGGTCCTGAATAGAATGTATCAAATTTGGCAACGTAGATGGGATAAGAGTGTGAATGACAGATGAACGCACATATTCATTTCGGATGTGTGCTTTGCATCTGCATATGGATTTGAATTTAGTCTGTACCTTGAGTATTTACTCACGGGACACGACAGTATGAATAGGTTCCTGTACTAGGAGGCATCGTGCCCTCGTGGGGAGGAAGAGGAGAGTGCCAAGAACCTTCTTATTGAGTGTGGCCTGTATGGGGATTTTCGTGACCTAGGTGGATGTGGAATCGTGGTGAATGATGAGGGTGCGGATGTGAGTAGTGTGTTAGGTATGAGAGAACGGTATGAATACCCTAATAAATTAGCCATGGCACTTTTCGAGAGGAAAGCCAGAATAGTGCGTGAATGAGTATGTAAATGGCACGCTAGGTGGTTGCAACCGGATGAAAGACCAAGGTCGATTCCGGTTGTACTTACGAGTCTTGGCGAACCCGCGTATCTTAGCTGGCCTAGCGGTGCCTAGGGATTTACAAGATTTCTTACAGCAGCTCGATGAGCGGAGTACAAACCAAAGTACTCTTAAACCCTATTGCAACTGATGATGCGATTCAAAAATTTTGTTTTCTTATTTCTCTGAAGTTTGGAAGCGCTGTTTGTTATTGATTTTAATGTAGTGAAAAATGTTGAATAGCCACCTTGCCTTGACTTTATAATTTCTAATAAAGGGGTCTTCTCCAAATATCCATCTTTCAAAAAAATGATTTCCATTCTTTTAACGAGATGTGAAGAATTTTTTCTAATATTTCTACCCGAATAGTAAATCTCGGGTTTGGTTTGATAAAATGTAACTTTTATTCTGTTTTTTTTCCGAGAAACTGAAGATATCTGTTAAAAATCTCAAAAACCTTTTTATCGTTTTGGCAAAATATTATTATGAGTGTGTATGCCTTCAAAATATTCTACATTTTAAAATATTTTGCAAAGCCAATAATTATTCAAATAGTGCATAGAGTACAGTTTTGGGGTTTCCCCCAAGTTTGCTGTAATTATTATAGTAATAATCAATTTTTAAAATTTTTCTTAAGTTGTATGTTATAACAATTTTCTAATTAAATTTAGTTTTAATAATATTTTAAACAAAGTATAAAATTTTTATAAAAGAAACTAATTTTAGAATTTTTCGTCAAAATATAAAGTAACTAGAATATTGTCGTCTTTGGAATGTCTTTTAGTGCGATTATGCGTGATTCTATTCAATATTGTGATTTTCTATGTTGACTATAGAGCACAAAGGCAACTTTATGTTCTTTTTCAATTCATTTTTCTTTTACTCTAAGCATGAAAGTCTATTAAATTTGCTATCCAGTAGATAAAAGAAGGAGTAGGAATGTTTGTTAAAGTCTGAAATGGTTTTGTGCCTGAAGATTTGTGTACTGAAGCTATGACAAGAAAGATGAATTTACTTAACAGCAGAACACTACTCTGAGTATATGGTTCATTTATTTCTTTAATTTACCAAAGAATGAAAAAGTAGCAAGACAGTTTCTCAGGAGTACCCTCTAGCCTAGCTTATCATTTATTACGACAGCGGTGCTACTTATTTCGGTCTCATACTGTATTCATTTTGATCCTCATGACCGTACTATATTCATTTTGATCCTCTTTATTCCTATTTTCGCAGTGGTCCTCAATTTGACTTTGTCCTTGTCGTTGTCATCATTAACATTGTAAATGTAAATGTTATTGTTTGGTATTATCCATCATACTGATGTGTGTACATGTGTGCGTGGAAACGAAGTGGCATATCCTTTTGAAAAGACGTGACATAAACTGCTTGAAGAGGGTTGGCTCCATTTAGTCAACAGAAGGAAACGTTTTAATCCTATCAAAGGAGGCGGCACATCACGTTTCAACATTTCTCAAATACAACCCAGAAAACTTTATCTTGTCTACAATATTCATTTTGCCGCTTACCTTCGAAACGGAAAACATTCCAAAGCGTATACTTGAAAAAACAAATCACTGGCTTTCATCATTGTGCCAAACAAAATTAAAGACTTTGCTGGAATGAGAAAAAGCCGGTTGAATAGACTGACATGCCGTGACATCTACGAAAGGTATTGTATTATGGTCAGTCAGTCATTTTAACAGATATGAAGAATAAATCACTTAAATTAATTTGCTGTTCTTTATTTAATTTTTTTCTTTTCGACGATATTATTTCAAAATTATATACAATTTAAAGTAATAGTTTTCATACCATTTTTAAATACTTGTTCTTTTAGCTGATCTACTTATAGACTATGCAATAAATATATTCGTTCGAAAGTCTGAAAATTAATATTATGGAACTTGCAATTGTATTATCGAAATATTATTACTATCCTTTATTTATAATTTTTATCTTTTACTTGCTCGACTTATTTTGAATTGGTTTTATTCAATAATTAATGAGAAACATATCACCATCATAATAGGAAGCTATAGTTTTTATTTAGGATAGCTGAACTAAGTAATATTTGTTCATTGATATCGCTCTGAAACTATTCTGTCGATGCCAGAATACCATAAGCGGCTTGACTATTGGCATTGCTTCATCTAATTTGTATAGGGTTTTCCAATAAGAGTAATATGATTTCTAAGTGACGTTTTGGGCACTTGTAATATGTCATGATCTGCCTTTTTTTTCATTGTATTCAGTAATGTTTACAATTTCATCATGAAGAGATAAACGCAAGAACAACGTTTACAAATTATTCAATTTTATTATCAAAATAATCGTTATCCAAATGCAACTTTTGGTACGCTTTTGCCATTTTATGGTCGTAATAATCGTCCAACTGTGCTCACTATTCGTCGAATTGTTAAAAATTGTTGTCGAGCGTACATTTTCTTTACATAATGTTCAACTGCCAATAAGATAAAGAACCACTCGAAGTAATGAAAATATTGCTGCCGTTCCGGCAAGTTTTGCTGAAGACTGCAATTTGTCGATTCCAAGACGTGCTCAAGAATTGGAACTGTCTCAAACCATCCAAGCAAGAAAATCATCTCCGATGAGGCTCACTTTCATCTGAGTGGTGCAGTAAATAAACAAAACTGTCGATTCTGGTGCGAAGAAAATCCACAAATTATTTATGAACACCCATTACATTCACCTAAATTGACAGTTTGGTGTGGTTTTTGGTCTGATGGAATCATCGGTCCGTACTTCTTTCGAAATGTACCTGGTAACACCGTTACTGTCAATGGAGAGCGGTATAGATCAATGATAACCAACTTTTTATGGCCGAAATTGGAAGAAGTTGATCTTGACAATATCTGGTTCCACCAAGACGGGGCTACGTGCCACACAGCACGTGCAACAACCGAATTATTACGAGAAAAGTTTGGAGATTCGATTATTTCAAGAAATTGTGACATTGAATAGTCTCCAAGAAGTTGTGACTTAATACCATTATGTTAGACTATTTCTTATGGGGTTATTTGAAGTCATTTGTCTTTAGCAATAAACCAGACTCTCTTCAAGCTTTAGAAGTCAATATTGAACGTGCTATTCATAACATACGACTTGATTTAGTGGGAAAAGTGCTCGAAAATTGGGTTCATTGAATTCGTTCCTGCAAAAGAAGTCATGGAGGCCATTAGAATGACGTTTTATTTAGAACTTAATTGTATCGATTGTACTTCACATTAAATAAAAATTATTTGAATTTTCTGAGCAATTAGTGTATTTTTTAAAAAAAGAAATCATATCACTCTTATTCGAAAACCCTTTACTAACGTACTTATGGCTAAAGAACGTTGTAGAGTTACATAGAGATCGTTTATCCTTTTACAAGAAATTAGGAATTCGTAACAGCATTATTATTTAGCTGAAGTCAGGAGTTTATAATAATTGGTTCTAAGGATCCAGGTTTCTGGAAAGAAAAAGAATTTTATAAAATAACAGCTTCAGCAGGAGTATCGATATAAAAAACGCGCAATAAATGAATTATGTTAAATCGATATTAGACGGACAGACCTCTATAATTTGTTTATTTCTTTCAAAAAAGAACCGCGACCATAAGTCCTTGTGGCGACTGGATGCTAAGTGTGACCATATTTCTATGAAAAACTGTATGAACGATAAATTATGAGTAATGACATTTTATTAAACTTTATGGAATAAATTAATTTGTTTGAAAAAAATTATATAGAGGATATATAAATTGATTTGTTGGATCAAGGAGCTCCAAACTGGAAGGAATTATATTCTCAAAGAAATTCTAGGTTAGGTGGTATTCGCCTAGTATAAGGAGAGATTGTAATATGAATGCTACAGGATTGGCAGATGGGACGAGGATGGTTTCGAAATAGGAAATTATAGATGAGCAAAATGTCCAATCCGAACTCTGAGCTGCTTTCGCGCCCAACATTTCGGTAAGGATGTTAAATAGACCGGCTTATTGGTAGTACGCTAATGAATTGACAAAAAATCATCGCTCATTGTCTAGTATATATGTCTACGAGAGGCTAAAGATGTTAAGTACCATTTTGTTAAGTACCATGATCCGTAAACCAGGCAATTCAACATTCCTATTGTTCAACAGATTGTGTTGAATATTGTTGAAAACTGAAGCATTTGATGGGTTTCAAGGACGCCAAGACTTACTGAAAATCACAATGTGTCTATGTTGGGAATGTTACTTGACATCTCTACTGCTGTTCTGATTGTCCACAATTCAATCTTAAATTCTATAATTTACTTTACGATAAACATAACCAAAAACCGCAATACCTGTACATACTATCGTGTGCTTATCAACTTTGAATTTATTCAAAGTAATAAATTCCTGTAGAAAAATGAATCGGTGATCACCTTTTTGAATCTTCTTAACGACGTAGACACTCTCAACTCTGCTCCCAACTAAGTTTCCAATTCTAAATTTAAATACAATTATGGAAATGAAGGATAAATATTAAACAGTTGGTTTTATAAATTAATTTTAATACTAGGATAACTTTTCCCTATTCTTATAAAAGTTTGATAAAAACATTCTCGAAATTAATTTTATTTTAAGATATCTATATTTTTATGCTATTGTGCTTATTAGGCAGATATCAAACTATTCATTTTAATGTCAGATTATATCCTAGCAACAATGACGATTATAGCTGCAGATTTTGCCATCTTTTGGAAATCAGGTGAACCCTAAAACCTTTGATTAAATAGACAAAACAATCATAAATATAATAGTTTTGAGGCAATTTTTAATCTTTAAATAAATCTACAATATTTGATTAATGCTTAAATATCTTAAAATTTATATTAGAATCTTCCAATTTCAAATTATAAGAAAAGACTGCGCATCTAAATTAACTTTTAAACTTCATACTAAATTTTGGAAAATAAATTGAATATTGGAATTATTGATATAAGAGAAATTATTAGTTTAAGGTTAAAGATATATTTTCTCAAATAGACTAAATTTTAATAAAGGCGGATTTGGAATGATTAAAAATAAAACTTTTTCAATAATAATTTTTGAACGAGAAATTTTTTCCTTCTTTTCTACTACTAAATCTAAGCAATAAATATACATGCCTTAATCCAGTCTCTTACTTGTTATAATCTAAAATACTGAATCTTGATTTTCTTTTATTTGTTTTAGTAAGTTTTCTTATTAGTTTTCCATTTATTAAAAAAATTTATTGTAATATATTGTGTTCTTTTATCTATGGTAAGTGATTTAAAAGAGGAAATAGTAGAGCTTCTTTCTATTTGAATACAAAAAAAATTAACAATCAATTATAATTTTTTAGAATTAAAATAATCGAACAATAAGTAAATTATGAACTCTAATAGAATTTGTTCACTTTTATCTTACATTTAATATATTATGAGTAATAAGTGATATAAGATGTTATGTACACATCCTTAGATAAATTTTTGAAATACCAAATGGATTAATATAATATGAATTTCGATCAATTGTCTACTAAGTTCTCGATAATGTTCTTTTATTTACTATAAAATTCCAGGTTAACCGTTTGTCTCAGCTTAGATTTTTTTCCAAGAAGATAATAAATTTTTTAAAAATTATTATTGCTAGAAAATTAACATCTTCAATATGTATTTTTAAACTATGACAAATATAGCCAATTATGTATAAAACCTAACAACGATTTAATTAATTTGTGAACTAAGTTTGATCATCGAAATTCTTTAAAAAAAGGTTATTTAAAGTAAATCTATGTACAAAAAAAATTTAATGAGCACTTGCACAGAAATTTAACTCTAATTGTTGTGCTAGGTAATCATAATCGGCAAATTATTTCTCTTCATATATTTAATTAGTCGTTTAAAGTGTGAAGATTTAGAAGGCAATTACGAGTTCATTTTTAAATAGAAGTTTTGAAATAGTGTTTTTATGCTTAGAAACTCCATAACGGAAAGAACCAAGCTCGGGAAATAATTCTTATTTAAGTGGTATTTTCACAAAACTCCGGAAAACTCGTACAGCGTACACATGTTCAATGCTATTGATTTAGCATGTAGGACATGTCTGGAATTTCGATTACACCATTACTATGTCAGTTGCATAAATTTTTTTATCAAATGACGCATTATGCAGTGGAGAGTCGCATCGCTTAACAGAAAGTTCGCCCCTAAAAATTATAGGTTTTCTATTATCGCGAAAGATAATTACAATTTCTTATGGAGAGGTTCCACTTTTTTTTATGGTGTAAAACACCGTCGATCTAAATTACATTGAAAATATTTTCAAGATTTTTTTGCGTAACAGTGTTTATTGAAAGTAGTAAAAATTAATGACAGACACCTTGATTTTACTTAACTCTCTTAATATATTGGGTTGTTCGGAAAATAATTGATAAAAAATGAAAGACGATTTTCTTATAGTGCATTAATATTTTATTTTGGCCTTTTTCCTTTAAATGAACCAATCAATTTGTGATGACAGTACACTTCAGAATTGACCATTGTGTTGCTCGGTTGAACCTCAAAATAAACGATTCCTTTGAAATCCCACCAAACCGATAGAATAACCTTTTTTTGATGAATATTGGCATTCGAAGTGCTTTAAGCCGATTCATCTTTTGTACTCCAGGATCTTTTGCGCTAAACATTATTGTAGACAACCAATTCTCGTCCCCAGTGATGATATACTTCAAAAATAAATCAATTTCTTGGCGTTTGAGAAGCAAATCACAAACGTCAATGCGACGGCACACATTTTTTTCCGTAAGAAAATGTGGAACCCATATATCGAGCTTGGAGATTAAATCTAGCCGTTTCAAATGATCATAATTGTTTGTATTTGACAAATTTAATCTCTCAGCGATCTCACAAGTTGTTATTCGCCGGTTTTCATCAATTAATGATTTTATTGTGTCTGCATCAGGTGCAACTTGCCTTCCAGCACTTGGTGCATCTTCGAGATCAAACTTGCCGAATCGAAATTTTGCAAACCAGTTTTGGCATTGGCGCTTAAGCCTGGTATGCAGCTCGAGCTAAGATAAATTTTCATACGATTTTTAGCTAGCTAAATCGAAAACGAAAAATTTAGCTCACGATTTCGTCGGGCAGTACGCAGCTCGAGAGTGAAAACAAAGTCTCCATTGACAAGTCTCCACGCGATTTCACTTTGGTTTTCGCTACAATTAAATGCACGGAACAATAATCAAAGATAAATGCTAGCTAAATTTTGACGTTTGTGTTTCACTCTCGTTTAGCTGCGCTAAATGAGAGAGTAGTGGAGATCGCGTTAAAATTTATCTTCGCTCGAGCTGCATACCAGGCATTACTTAACACATCTTCTTTATACACATCGGATAAATGTTTTCTTGCTTGAACAGCATTTTTATCTTTTCTATAGTAAAAAAGTAAAATATGCCGAAAATGCCGTTTTTTTTATCAACCAAAAACTACTATGCAGAATCAATCGAATTTTTTCACAAGCAAGCCTTGCTATATTAGCTGTCAAAATGCACATTATTACACGTATGCAGCTTAAGTATGAAGTTGGTTGTGAAAAAATATAATTAAAAAATCTGTTAGGAAAAAACGAAATTACTTTCCGAACAACCCAATATGTTTAATAAATGGATTATGAATGCCTTATTTTGCTCTCTTAATTATTTCCTCTTTCATCAGGCATCGTACAGTATGATTTATCTTAATTTCAAATGTTTATCTAATTTCTTAAAAAATACATTCGTTAATATAATCGAATTGAAGCTTCAGTATAAATATTGTGAATATATTTTGCAGGATAATTTTTCTGCTTACGAACTTAAATAAATTAAGATGAGTTATGATATTGTTCAAATCAAATAATAATTATTCAATAATTCTTGGTTAAAATCATAAATTATTAATTAGGGACAATTATTATTAATAGATTTAAAAAGCCAAGTAGTTTTTTTTAATTACAGGTTGTATTTGAAGTACATTAGCTCTACATTGATTTTAATCATCTTGTCGAACTAAAACCCTAGAATATTTCTGCGTCATATATGGAAAAGGTCATATATAAAAGAGATACTTACTTAGTTTATGTTGTTTCATTGAAGTTGTCCATTTCTTTGCAAATATGCGCAAATCAAATTAATAATTTAAATAAATAAGAGAACCCAAAAAAAAACCGCTCGGATTTCCGGCAACAAAAAAGAGTCATCTGGTGAATAGGGGGGATAGTAACCACAAAAATTCAGTTTTCCTATAAAGACTCGTTAAAGGAGATGGCCCCATAATAGAGGTCGTTGTCATGGAGGAGCATCAAAGTGTCTGCAATATTCCATTTATAGCCAGAAGCCTTTTTCTGAACTTTTCTATGACATTTTTATTTAAAAAAAAACAATTAATCGACGAATTAGGGCCCTTACAAGAGCTTTAATTTGTTCGAAATTTTTATCGGTTTTCTAAATTAAAGGCTTTTTGACCATCCAGAAATGGTTTGTGCCACCGAAAAACTTATACTCTTAATAAGGAATGTTCCTTATAGACTCGTTGGATCATTTCGTATTTTAAGCTCGCAAATTCACAAATTGCGATAGCACATCGTTACTGTTTAATTATTCATAACGCACTACAAAAACATAACTTCACTTATCACGCTTTATGGGGCATGCTCTGAAGGGAAGTCCGCAGCGTTGGCAGATCGCTTCTTTTAGTGATGCCAATCGCATTGTACAGCTCATAAGCGTAAAACTGTAGAATACAGTGACATATGTGATGTTAATATGGCTTCAATAAATAGACATATTTCTATTATTCCCATTTAAATTTCTTTTCTGCTTATCTTGGTTCCGTCAGTGGCAAACACGGGGTGCGTTTCCACTAAAGAATTTCTACTACGCAAAAGCGTTATCAGAAACAAATGCGGTTTCAGAGTGTTAGATAGGTTACTGTGGTTCAACTCATCGGGAATAAACCAGATGGCAAGCACACAAGAAAATTTACGATTATCATATTAAGATGTCTTGAATAGTTGCATACATGTTTCATATCACAAACGGTTGCTGGAATTAACGCAGTCATTATTAAAATTAGTCCGGAAACTATTTACATACAATATTTAAAGTCAGCGTCAAAAGATCTATAAAAATCGGATATTTTTCCCATCACCATTTAAATTAAGACTTTTGGCCAAATTTTTTTTTTTTTTTTTATATTTTAAATGATATCTACAACTACTTATGCTAGTAACAAGCAGATTTTTTATGGGAATATACAAGGACATGAAGACATGTGGAGGAAAACACCCATCGATGTTACCTCAGAACAGGGTAATTTTATTTTATAATTTTAAATAATCTCTCGGCCATCGCCGTTTTAAACGTCGATGGGTGTATACTGGAAGGGTGGGAGTGAAAAGTTCCCTTCCTAAAGGATTAGGGTGGAAGGATAGGTGCGAATGGAATTTTTTATATCGGGAGATGCATAGTTCACGAACAAATGGAACATTTAGGTCACGGTGGATAACAGTGTTTCGCACATAAAAGGGGGCATTGACAATTTTACGAAGGATTCGTGATTGTAGGGATTGGATTGGAAGGGAGTTGGAATGCTTAGTCGAACCCCAAAGTTCTAGACCATATGTCCATATTGGTTTCAGAACCGTATTGTACAGTAATAATTTACTTGGTGTTGTAAGTTTCGATTTGCTGTCTAGGAGACGTAAGAATTGTTTGTATCGTCCGTTAAGTTCACGTCTTTTAGTTTTCGTATGAAGGTTCCAGGTTAACCGTTTGTCGAATATAAGTCCAAGGTAACGTACGCTATTTTTTTGTGGAATAATACTACCGTTTAGGGTTATGTCGGGAATTTGTTCTCGGCAGAGTGTGAAAGTTACATGAGCAGATTTTTGCTCATTTACCTTCACTCTCCACCTTTTGAACCAAGTTTCTAAGGAGTGGATATGGTTCTGAAGGATACTAATGGCTGTGGAAGGATCTTTGTGATGTGTCAGGATGGCTGTATCGTCAGCATATGTTGCGGTTAGGATGTTGTTGTGGCAAGGAATGTCATGGGTATAAATGTTATATAGGATAGGACCTAGGATACTTCCTTGGGGGACACCGGCGGAAATTGGATAAATGTCAGAGTACTCCATATTTTCAGCTACCTGAAAATATCGGTCTGAGAGATAAGATTTAAGGATGTGGAAATAACTCGAGGGTAGGACTCGCTGCAACTTCCAAAGCAATCCAGGGTGCCATACACGGTCGAAAGCATGCGAAATGTCAAGAAACACGCCTGGGCAGTATTCCTTTCGCTCTAGCGAACACGCTATGTAGTCGACTACGCGATGACACTGCTGGATAGTGGAATGCTCAGGTCGAAATCCAAACTGATGCTGAGGAATGACACCCTCGGTTTCAAAAATGGGATAAAGGCGTTTTAGGATTAATTTTTCTAGGATTTTTGATAACATGGGAAGGAGGCTTATAGGTCTATATGAGGTAGGAAGATTTTTGGGCTTATTGGGTTTTGGGATCATCTTAATTATGGAAAACTTCCACAGGCAAGGAAAAAATGATGTGCGGAGGATACTATTATAAATATAGATTATAAGGACGAGGGTTTTTTTGGAAATTTGTTTCAGGATTTCTGAAGTTATTAGGTCATATCCTGGGGCTTTTTTATTGGAAAGGTGTTCTATTGTGAATTTAACTTCGGAAGGAGTGAAAAACTTAGGAGGTGGACTTATGGGCAACTGAGTTGATATTTGTCGGAATATTTGTTCGTCATGCAGAATGTCTTGGACATCTTCGTGAGGCTTAAAGATGTTTTCTAAGTGTTTGCCGAAGATGTCGGCTTTCTGTTTATCTGTTTTTGCCCAGGTTCCGTCGGTATTCCGGAGCGGGTGTGTAGCTGTTTTGTATTTGAGAATTCGTCGGGTAGCTGTCCAGAGTGATTTATTAGTTGTCAGTGATTCTGTGTATTCAGTAAATCGTTCGTTGTTATAATTAATTATTTCTTGTTTCAGTTCTCGTTGTAGTTGGTTCAGTTTTTTCTTCTCATTTGGCATTCTTGAACGTTGCCACTGGGCCCTGGCTCGACGTTTCTCGCTTATCAAGCTGCGAATTTTTTGCGGAAGATTATAGTCATGTTCTCGTATGGTTGGTTTGTTATGAGTTATGTGGGCGTTAGTGATTGAGTTCTGTATGCAAACAGTCAAGTCGTTTACGGCATCGTCTATTTCTTGTACGTTCTTAAGGCTTTGTTGTAAATGAATCTGTTGGTCTAAGTTTTGTCTAAAAATGTCCCAATCAACTTTCCCATTTACAAGTTTGTTGGCCAAATTTGAAAACAATTTGTCAGTTCTTTATCAACAGTTTCAATATTTATGCCAATTCAAATATGATTTTATCGTCGATAAGTTTTGAATTTGCCATTAATTGAATGCTTTACTAAGATTAATTTAAATATAGTATAAAAACGATATATTGTATATATATACACATAAAATGTATTAATTTTCTGATAAAATAAACTGTTTATCAGAATTCAAATAACAAACTAAAAACAAAATCAGGTTCTTTTTAAAAGTAGTTGATTTATGCAAAGAAAACTTAAAACATTTTTGTTTCTTCAAATGGCAAAAATGACAAAAATTAAAAGTTAAGCTACGAGAATTTTGATTGCTTGTTATTTGTCATTTAAGTTGTATAGTTTCCTTTTCAAAGTTTATCGTTTCTTTGGAGAATAGCTGTATTCGAAAAGTTTAAGTTTTTTAAGAAAAATCGAAAAACCAAAATAAAAACAAAGTATTGTGTTTCTTTTTTGAAACTTTTAATACTTTTTATTTGATAGAAAATGTTTGGAAATTTTTTGAATAATGCAATAAACTGAAATCAAACAGGAAAAAATCAATAATTTTGCAAATAGGAAAAAATTTATTTTTGCCAAAAAGTTTCCTTATTAAATTGATGAAAACTTAAAGGATCTATTGAATAACTGAAATGAAATCAAATAATACAAATCAGAAAAGTAAGAAAAAGTATAAGAAAGTATATTGAATATAAATAAATAAAATAAATGGTAATCAACTCTACCTAATTTGATCGAATTTTCAATTATCTTATAAATATAAATTAGGATAATAAAAACTTCTGGAAAACTTTAATATTAATTGTAGATAAAATAATGAAAAACATTTGTGAAAACATTGAAAACTTGTTTAATTAGGAAATAAATTGAAGAGCTACAATATTTCTATTATGGAGTGCAAATATTTTCTTTTTTTTTATTAATAATCAGAGCTTTTTTTCAAATTTCATATTTTGTATAAAATGTTAAATGTCTGAGTAATATCGGTATTCTATCTAATATAAGATTTGCAAAGGTGTAAATTTGGTGTCTTTATTATCGACGATTATCTTTTTAAATTTATAGTTTACTATTTGATAGCTTATGTAAATATTGTTACCATATTATAAAATATGAAAAATTTTCAGTGCATTGATAATATTTCCGAGTACAAATATGAAATTAAAGTTTATTGTTTGCAGAAGCTCGGTCCAAAAGTTTTTCAGTTCACCAATCTAATTGGACACATTTATATTGTAGTTATCATAACTCTGCAACTTTTGATACAGTAAATAGATTTACAATACTCATTATATAAAAAGAGTTACATACTTAAACAGAAAGGAACTTCTAGAGGGGATATAGAAAATTTTTCCACCACAGGTAAGAAATCGTATCTATTCAGAATTTTCTTACTATTATATAAACAGGATTTACCAAATAGTACAATATAAGTTGTTCAAAAAAGAAGTTAACCAGAAATTCAGTTTCTTCATGATTAATCAGAATAGGACAACAGTATAAAATCGATTAATATTGACTTTCTGCTTTTTAATACAGGGACTTTGATAAGAAAAGGAAATTATCCCAAAACGAAGAGTGCATTACTACTGAAGTTCGAACTATTGCCGGTCTAATAGACTTTCGAGAATACTCAGTAAGCAAGTAGTTAAAAAGCCAATTAAGCATTCTGGCCGTTCCCGCAAATTTGTTTTGTATGGCTTCTAGTCTGCAATTCATTAAACAAATGATGGTTTTCCTCAGAAATCTTCTCTATATAAGGTGTAGTAAAAAGTAATGCATTATTTTGCCAATAGATGGCTTTAGGAGTCTGCATCTTCCGTTTTAAAAGTGCGATTGGGTTGCACTAGATGGCGTTAGAAAGATAATATTTCGTACTAAAAAAGTTTTTGATACAGTTTTGTGATTACTTGACTCAGTATTTTTTAGCACACGTCAAAAATGGACACCAACAAAGAGAAAATACGCCATATTTTACAGTTTTCCTTCGATAAAGGCGAAAACGCAAGCCAGGCAGCTGAAAATATGAATAGTGTTTATGGTCCTAATACTGTAATAGCCAATCACGCGCAATTTTGGTTTCGTCGATTCCGTTCCGGTAATTTTGATGTCAAACATGCACCACGCTCTGGAAGGCCAATTGTCGAAAATGTCGATAAAATAATGGAAATCGTCGAGTCCGACCATTACGTAAGCACTGTTTCGATTGCCCAGGAGCTAAACATTGCACAAAAAACCGTTTGGAACCACTTTAAAAACGCTGGATACAAAAAGAAGCTCGATGTATTGGTGCCACACGAGTTATCGCAAAAAAACATCATGGACCGAATTTCCAGCTGCGAATCGCTGCTGAATCGCAACAATATCGATCCATTTCTGAAGCGGACGGTTACTGGTGATGAAAAGTGAGTCACTTACGACAACGTCAAGCGACAACGGTCGTGGTCAAATCGCGGTCACCCGGCGCAAACGATGGTCAAGCCAGGATTGACAGCCAGGAAGGTTTTGCTGTGTGTTTGGTGGGACTGGCAGGGAATCATCTACTATGAGCTGCTCCGCTACGGCCGAACTCTTAATTCGGATCTATACTGTCAACAATTGGACCGTCTGAAAGAAGCAATCTCCCAGAAGCGGCCAGCTTTGGCCAATAGGAGAGGAATTGTGTTCTATCAGGACAACGCCAGACCGCATACATCGATAGTGACTCGCCAGAAGTTCCGGGACCTTTGTTGGGATGCATCCACCTTATAGTCCGGACCTGTACCAAGTGACTACCACATCTTCCTGTCTATGAGGAATGATTTTGCAGGTGAAAAATACGCCTCAAGAGAAGATTATAAAAATCGACTGTCCCAGTTTTTTGCCAATAGGGACGAGGGTTTTTATGAAAGAGGCATTATGAAATTACCTCCAAAATGGCAACAAGTTATCGAACAAAACGGTGCATATTTGACCTAAACCATATCATTCTATCTATGCTAAATAAAACCTTCAATTTAATGCAAAAATAATGGATTTCCTTTTACTACAACTTATACTTTTAATTAGTATCACTGCTACGCTGATGACAGTACTCGAAGTTTTTAATATACATTTTCTAAATCTCGGCCATTTTTTTTGGCCATGAATATGCAAAGATAACGCGTGTTTTTTTTATTTTTTTTGCAACTACAATTTTATTGTAACAAGCAGATTTACATAACATTATAATTTACAATCTTGTGCATTATAATGTTATGTAAATCTGCTTGTTACAATAAAATTGTAGTTGCAAAAAAAATGAAGTGGGAGTAGACACCCATCGGCGTTTCTCCAACAAATGGAAGTAAGATTCCTCTGGAAAATCTCTATACTATTGTCTCTTAAGTCTCCGATGAGTGTTTCCGGGAAGGCCAGTACACGACAATTCTCACACAAGTGGATTATGCTGATAGGATAAACGGGAGTGAAATTTTTGATAGCGGGAAATGCACAGGTCCTAAACAAAGGGAACATTTAGATCACGATGTACACATATTACGTTGTTACGAACATAAAAGGAAGCTTCAATAATTTTACGGAGGATCTTGGATTTTAAGGCCTGGACGCGATAGGAATTGGAACGTTTCGTTGAACCCCAAAGTTCAATTCCATATGTCCAAATTGGTTTTATAATTCTATTGTTGATTAGAAGTTTAATTTTAACAGTTAGTTTCGAGCCTCTGTCCAGTAGTATAAGAAGTTGTAGGTAACGTCTGTTAGCTTCAGCCCTTTTTAATCTAGTATGTTGGTTCCATGTTAGTCTCTTGTCTACGTAAAGTCCCAAATAACGCACTTTATCATATTGCGGTATCATGTTGCTATTAAGGTATAAAGAGGTAGGTTTACCTTGACAAAGTGTGAAAGTAAACCAAGATTGAACGTTGTGTATGTGGAATTGTAAATTGTTGGAAGCTATGTCAGGATTTGTATGGGTAGCAATTATGGCCGTATCATCTGCATAAGTAGCAATGATAGTATTAGGATCAGCTGGGATGTCATGGGTATAAATATTATATAAGATGGGAACAAGGATACTGCCTTGTGGGATTCCGGCTAGAATAGGATATATTTCCGAGGGTTCTGAGTTAATTCCAACTTGGAAATGTCGTTGGGGGAGATATAAATTTATGATAAGTTAGCATGTTGAAGAAAGAAAGCTCTTGAGTTTTCACAGGAATCCAGGATGCCACACACGATCAGAAACTTAGGAGATATCAAAAAATACTCCTGGGCAATACTCTTTCCTCTCAAGATAGGATGTGATATGATCAACAATGCGATGACATTGCTGGATAGTGGAGTGTTCAGATCGGAAGCCAAACTGATGATCAGGAATAATTTTTTCTTTAACTAAAACTAAGTAGAGTTATTTTAATAGGAGTTTTTCAAAAATCTTACATAGAATTGATAAAAGGCAGATAGGTCCATAGGAGGAAGGAAAATTATTGGGTTTATTTGGTTTAAGAATCATTTAAATTACAGTCAATTTCCAGAGAAAACAGTTTGTGCACAGGATACTATTAAAAATGTGTGTAATGAAAACTAAAGCTGTTCGGGAAATTTGCTTCAGAATAGGAGTTGTTATTAGATCATAACCAAAAGCTTTTTATTGGGAAGGTGCAGAATAGTATATTTAATTTCCGAGGGCTTAAAATTTTTGGGAGGAAGATTCATAGAGTAAAAGTATTTACCAAATGTTTAGCAAATACTTCGGCTATTTCTTTGTCTGTTTTTTGCTCAGGTACCGTCAATTAGTGTTTTCTAATTTCCATATTCAATTCACGTTGAAGTCGGTTTAGGTTTCTGTTTGTAGCTAGGCATTCGTAAACATTGCCACTGCGTTCTCATTTTTGTTTTTTCGTTAATTAAAGTCCGTATTTTAGTTGGTAAATTTTGTTGTTGTGGTTGTGTCGTATTGTAAGAGATGTGAGCGGTTGTGACTGCATGTTGTATGTGTACGGGTCATTCAACAAGAACTTAGCCTCCACCAATTTGGCCATGGCGACGGCGGAGGTGTGAGCCGGCGCGTTGTCGTGGTGGAACAGCACTTTTTTCTTCGCAAAGCGGGGCCGCTTTTTCTTCAATTCGACGTCAAATCGGCCCAATAAGTCAGCATAGTAGCGCCCCGTGATTGTTTTACCCTTCTCGAGGTAATCGATGTGGATCACACCTTGTGAATCCCAGAAAACGGTGGCCATCACCTTTCCGGCCGATCGAACAGTCTTCGCCTTCTTCGGAGCACGTTCGCCGGGTGAAGTCCACTGTTTCGACTGTTCCTTGGTCTCTGGTGTGTACCAGTGAATCCATGTTTCGTCAACGGTCACGAAACGACACAAGAACTCCGCTGGATTGCGCTGAAACAGCGCCAAACACGTCGCCGATGTGGTCTCACGGTTGCGCTTGTTTTCCGGTGTGAGCAAACGCGGCACCCATCGCGCCGACAGCTTTCTCATGCCCAGTTCTTCGTGTAGAATATGATGCACCGTTCCTACTGCGATGCCCACCATCTCAGCTATCTCGTGAACCTTCAATCGACGGTCTGCCAACACGAGATCGTAGACTTTTTTAACGTTTTCAGGGCACCTGGGCGTGGCTCATCAAAAACCGACGTGCCGCTACGAAGAAACTCGTTGAATCGATTCTTGACGGTCGCCATCAAAGGAGAAGAGTCACCATACACAGCATCTAAGCGATCTTTGATTTCGCTGCGCGTTTTCCTTTCCAAAAACAAGAATCTAATCACCGAACGATATTGTTCTTTTTCCATTTTTGTGCAACCGACCGACACGCTCGCTTTCAAAGGCTCTCAAAACAAAACTAATAAAGGGAATCGACTGAAACTTTGACAATAGGCTACTAGAAGAATGTACTGCACACTGGTAAATTTCTTTTGTGACAGCAGTGTCATCGGGCGGTGAGGCTAAGCACTTATTGAATAACCCTCGTATATAGTGAGGTCATTTACAGCATCATTAATGTCATTTGCTGTTTTCAATATTCGTTTCAAATCAATCTGTTGGTCTAATTTGTTCCAGTCTTCAAGATTGGCTTAGAATTAATGGTAAAGAGAACAGGACAATGATCAGAGCTTAAGTCGGAAAGAGTTTCAATACTAGAATTCATGGTGATTGAAGGATTACTAATGAAGTAATCGAGGATATCAAGAACTAGAAGTTGGTCAGTATGTTGGATTTGGAGGGGAAGTTATTTTATATGATGTATGGGATAGAGCTTCTTGAAAAATCTTTCCTCTAAGGTTAGCAACACGGCAACCCCAATGAGGGCGTTTAGAATTGTAATCACCACGCGCCAGAAATAAGACTCCAAGTGAGTATTAGAAGAATAAAAAGTTGGAACCAGTTATGGTTTTGTTAGAAGTTGCTCCATTAAGATTAAATAAGGAGGTTTCAATAGTAACAACTGTGGATTGCAGGAATTCGGAGGAGAAATTAAAGTGAATGTTATGTTTAACAGATTTTCTTATAAGAATATCTGTTCCACCATGCGACGTATTGTCAGAATGATCAGTTCTATATGTATCGTAGTCTCGTATCGTGAAGTATGAGCTGGATGTAAAGTGCGTTCCAGTAAATAGAGCAATGTCAATGCGTCTGTCATGTAGCAGTTCTTATCGATGGGGGTTCAAGCTATTTGAGACAATGCATGTTAAAACTTAAAATAATAGAGCGGAATCTATTGCCTCCAAACTCACAGTGCGGTTTCGTTTTTCTATAGCAAAATTAGAATTATTTGAGTAAACTGGCTATTTGCATTATATTTCATTATTTTTTACTGTAATAATAGTTTAGCCAGGAACAAACGTCAGCTTACCCGGAAAACCTCTTTTCTCGGTGAAACTCTAGATTTTTTTTAAACCATTTAATATGGATGTGGAACGTGCTGACCTATTCGATTTTTCCGTGTCATTGCAATCGGTAACTACAGGTTGCGTTTTATGTTCCATGTGGAATTTGTTTGTAATTATTAAAACATTTTATTTAAATAATTTTTCAATTGAGAATACGCGGAGTATATTACGTGACTTTTTAGGTGTTAATTATATGCTGAGCAATCAACCATTTAGCCTGTAATGAATAATTTTGAAAATACGCGTATACTATGAGATAAAGCGAATATTGGGCGATAATAGCACCAATATACACCTGAAAAGATTGATGCAGTGACACAGAATTGGAATTATCTTCCTCATGTTTGTTAAAAATTTTCAAAAAAAATTTCCCTTTTTACATGTATAAAAGTCAGTTTGCACAACAGCTGCAGGAAAAAAACCATGAATGGAGACGGGACTGGGAATGCTCGAGTTTTACAGCTCGGTATAGACGAACACCATTTTTAGTAAAAAATCATTATGAGCGACGAAGCACACTTCGACTTGGCTGGCTTTGTTAATAAACAAAATAGCCACTATTAGAGTACTGAACACTCTCAACTGTCACTACACCCTCGTCGAGTAACTGTATATTGCGACATTAGGGCCGGTTTCATCATTGGGCCATATTTCTTTGAGGATGTTAGAAAAGAAAAAACTTTCTTCTCCCCAAATTGGACCAATTTTTATGAAAAAAAGATACCTTTTAATACACTTAATTACTCTATTCTGAGCCGGACTTAGAGCTGTCCAAAGTAAATTTATTATTGTAATTATTATGTATAAAAATAAACAATTTTATTTTGTAAATTGTTTGTAGTTATTTTAGTTCGAAGTCTTAGCCTCCATTAAATAATAAATATTGAAGTATTATTTTTATTACTATGTTAAAAATGTAATTTAATAAAAATTATTATAAGAAAATTAATATGAATACTCGTACTTCTATGAAAATCGCCTCCAGAACTAAACAGATTTAATATCTGATAAACTCAATAATAGCCGTCAATATTAATTTTTTTGGGTTGTTTATATAAGCATAATATTTATAAATACATCTTAACTAAATAACTGATCTCAGCAATATTTAATTTGTTTTGGTATGCTATTATCTTTTATAAGAGAAACAAAAACATGTTTTTTTTAAATAAAATTTTATAAGTAATATAATGATCGAATAGTGACTAATATAATAGAATATTAGTCACTATTCGATCATTAGTTAAGGAATAACAAATTAAAACAATATTTATCAGCTTCACATAGCTATAAAAAGTTGACCTGCCATCACACTATAAAAAAAAGGTATTGTACAAGTTTTTTTAGGTTTTTACAATCAACTATATTAGCTACAGGGCATAAACGAGAAACAATGATAAGCTTTGAAAAGTTTCAAAGTGTATTGAAATAGTGAGGTTAAGAATATGAACATTACAATACGTTGACATACGGTTTTGACAATTTAATTAATTATTTAAGTAAATTGCCTATCGAATAAATAAGATCGAGTGAATTTTAAATAAAATAAAAATACGTATCATCAATAGTTCTTAACGATTGATATTTTATTACAAAAATAAAATAAAACATTAAGAAATATGGAAAACTTCAAATCGACTATAGTTTTCAGCATAATTATATTAGTTTTTATACTATTACCTAGTAATTAAAGTATTTACATTTATTAGTAGTTAAGCGTTAACCAACAACATTCCGATTTAGATTTTTGCTATTGTGACAATATTCCTTCTCTACCAAATTGTGGACGATTCAACAAAATTACAAATGGAACTAAATATACAACAGGTTTGGGGGAGTTTCCGTGGAATGTAATTTTAGAATATGAATCAGAAAATGCTAATGAGCAGATACTTTTTTGTAATGGAGTGCTCATTAGTAACCGTTTTGTTTTGACTATAGCGCGATGTGCAGAGACGATATTTGGTGAAGTGTGAGTGAGCTTTATGATTCGCCTCCACAGGCTAAAAAAAGATTTTTAAAATTAGTTTTACTATTTCAGAATTGCAGTGCATATTGGTAGACAGAATATGAAAAACAATACTGATTGCCATGAAAACGTTTGTGCGCTTCCATACCAACGCATCGAAATTGACGAAATTATTATCCATATAGAACTTTCATCAAGAAGAAGAATGACAGACAATAGAATTGCACTTCTACGTTTAAAGAATGATGTAGTCCTTAATTCTTTCATTGCTCCAGTTTGTCTGCCATTTGCTTTGCCGATTTTTTCAGAATTTCAGAATGGACACTCCATGGTTATATCTGGTTGGGGGAATACCGAATCCATACAAGGTTGATTTTAATAAATTGCAAGCGAATTGTTTGATCTTAGTTTTAGATTTTAATTCATTAACAGGAGAAATATCTGATGAAAAACAAAAAATAGATATGATGTACATAAATCGAACTGAATGTCAGAAGAAATGTATGTTTTGCAATCCAATTTCAAATCTACATTTTTGTACTATACCCAAAACAGAAGAAGCAGATATTTGTCAATATTTCGGTGGATCACCGGTCGTTCAGAATATTGATGAATTTTGGGTGCTACAAGGTATCGTATCATTTGGTATAGGATGTCGTCGATATAGTTTTACGGGTTGTATACGAATATCGGAATATAAAGATTGGATTATTAGCAAAGTTAACATGGGCCTTTCAAAAATTTTGTCAACGTAAGTAAATAATTTTGCATAAGCTTCGAAACCAGCAAGTTAAATGTATGTTTCTAGAGGTGAATTACTTCCTGTAGAAAATCAGTGTGGACAGAGCCAAGCGTCATCGATTATACGTGGAACATTGACAGGATTACATGAGTATCCTTGGACGGTTTTGCTCGAAAAAAATGGAGAGAATTTGTGCTCAGGATTTCTAATAAATCGGCAATATGTTCTTACATCAGCGAAGTGCGCCCAAAATGGAATGTAATATTTCTACTGAATTTACTATAGTTAAAATGAACATAGGATAATGACAGGACAACATCATTTTTGAACTTTTCATTAGCAAAATCACTTTTCTTTTTCGGGAAAGAAATTTTTCTCTTTGGGAAAATTATAATAGCACAATATATTTGAAGTTAGTTACAATACATATTTAATTAATAGAATTTAATTTCTAGAACACATATAGTGGCTGGAGAGTATGATACAGCAAAAGATATTGACTGCGCGATGGATTCTGATGAGATGATATGTAATGATCGTATTCAGAAAGAAGAAGTACAACAAATAATAATACATGAAAAATATTCAAGGAGGGGAAATTCCCTTTTGAATAATATTGCAATTATTCGACTGAAACAGAAAGTTTTTTTAACTGATTCTGTATTCCCGATATGTATGCCTTCATCAGTTGCGGCGTTTACAGCCTCGACTGAACCACAAACACTTACAGTAACTGGTTGGGGAAATACAGAAGCATTTGGTAGGTTCTGAAAATTTATTGACGCTCATTACAAAGTGAAATTCGTTTTATAGGGGAAGTTCCGACGAAAAAACAAAAAGTTCTTTTGGTTTTCATAAATAGTACTGAATGTGCATCCAGATTACAGGATTATAGGTTCTCGCCAAGTAATTCGTTGTTGTGCGCAGGTCTTTCGAGCAGAATTCATGTATGTAACGAGTTTAGTGGTTCCGTTCTAATGAAAGAGGTTGCTGGATCCTGGGTTGCAGAGGGAATTTTTTCGGGTACTTTCGGGTGTCGTCCAGAAACTCCAGGAATCTACACTAAATTGATATATTATGAGCCATGGATCTTAAGGAAGTTAAGTCAATTGGGGGAATGAACTTAAATTTCCTTAATAAATATTAAGAATTTCCTATAAATAAAATACTTTTATAATTAAATGTGAACTTATTTTGTTTAAAACATACCAACATCGCAATTCTGCAATCTCATCTTTATTCTGCTAAGGACTATGTAATATTGCCACTATTTATATTGTCATTTAAAGTTTCCGTTTTATTATCAAAGTAGAAATCATTCGTTAGATTTGAATTAATAGTGTAACATACGATTTTCGTATTTATAAATTTGCTGATATAGAATTGATTGTTTAAATACCAGGTGTATAAGCTTAAATCTGCTGTTTGGTGATATATAGATGGCGTGAGTGAGCGTATTAAGCTACCATGGGCACGCCATACTTTTTTTTATGAGTTTGACATCTGTCAACATTAATTAGTGCACATTGTGAGCAATTTCGTACAACAATATACATTTTTGTGCCAGAAAATGAGCATATGCGGGAAGCTCTGCTTTTCTGCTTTGTTTTGAAGAAATCGGCTACCGAATCGCATCGAACGCTTATGGAAACCTATGATAACAGTGCTTTATCGGAAACAACGTACCGAGATTGTTTTTGTCGGTTCAAAGACGGCAATTATGACTTGTGGGACAAATAGCGTGAAAATCGTTATTTTCGATTTGTTACTCAACCAGCCATTCCCATGCGTTTGCGTGCCATGGGAAAGATTGAAAAGATCGGAAAATGGGTGCCGTATGAATTGAACGATAGGCAGATGGACCGACGCCAAAACATATGCGAAATTTTGCTCGGCAGACAAAAAAGAAAGTCGTTCCTGCATCGGATTGTCACAGGCGATGAAAATTGGATATATTTCGAGAATCCTAAACGCATGGAATCGTGGGTTAATCTCGGCCAACCATCAACATCTTCGCCAACACCAAATCACTTCGGACGGAAGACGATGCTCTACGTTTGGTGGGATCGGCACGGTATAGTCTACTATGAAGTGTTGCAACCCGGTGAAACTGTCAAATGCCTACCGCTACCACCAAGAACTGATCAAATTGCACCGTGCTCTGCGCGAAAAAAGGACGGATTATCAACAAAGACATGACAAGCTGATTTTCCTCCACGATAACGCACCATTGTACACGTCAAAAATGGTCGAAAACTACTTGGAGACACTCAACTGGGAGATGCTACCCCTCCCCACTTATTCACCAGACCTGGCCCCTTTCGGCTACCACCTGTTTTCGTTGATGGGCCACGCGCTCGCTGAGCATCACTTAGATTCTTACAAAGACGTCCGAAAATGGCTTGATGAGTGGTTTGCGTCGAAAGAGAAGGAATTTTTTTGGCGTGGTATCCACAAATTGCCCGAGAGATGGGAAAAATGTGTAGCTAGTGAGGGCAAGTACTTTGAATAAATTTGTTTTTGCTGTATATGATAAAAAAAAACCGTATTTTTTGTTTAAAAAACAGCGGATTTAAGCTTATATACCTGGTAATAATATTTCACACAAGTACTTTATATAAAAGAAAATATTCACCAAACAAGAGCAGTCGAAAAAATTATTAAACTTGCTATAATTCCTTAGATATACACTACCAGTCATATTACTTGACAATATGATTTATTGGGTTCTTTTGTTATTAGATGTGTTTTATTTATTTTGCAATCAAAATATGTTTATTGCCATCGCTGCCTTATTTACAAGAAATTTTTGAAATCAGTTGATTTTCGGAAAATTCAACTTTTCAATATTTTGAGGCTAAATTTGGAAGGCACAATATTTAAGTTATGGCCATGTTTGCATATTTTCTTAAATTATTTTTAAAATTATATCATAATCTTTATAAGTCAGTACAATTTTTAATTTCAGAATATAAAATTAAAAGTTTTGATTTTACTAACTATATCTTATACTCTAGAAATATTGCTATGGAAATAAATAATATTTCGAATATGTACTTTCCAAGGTAAAGGATATTTTAAAGAAAAATTTGCTCATCGACTTAACATAAAGAAATCTAAATTTACTGTGGTTTGAAAAATAAAATTGGACCGATATATGTATATAGTCTTTTATATGTCGGCATATGTCGGAATAGCTATTTTGTCAAATGGATTTATTTATCAACAAAATAGTAGCCATAAGCCCACTCCTCGTCTGTGCACATCATTCTTGCAGACACGGAAAATGCTAGGCAAGGATCTTTGAAGAAAATAATGTGGCAACTACAGTACCAAGATCTTTCCGCTACCAAATATTTATAAAAAATGTTGTACCGACAGATTAAGGTAAGCAATACTTAGCCCAACAGAACCTCTGAGTAAAGCCCCTTTGGAAGTTGAAATAAAATAAGTTCAAAAGTGCAAAAAGAATGCATCATTAATATCCTGTTTTAATTATGAAAATGAAATTTTTTAAATATCTTTGACTAGTATTAGCGGAATCTCAAGATATTTTTTAATATTTTATTTGCCTTATACATACTTTTGATAAAAATATTTTTAATTTGTTGTAAGTTATTTTTTTTTTACCAAAGCTCCTTTTATATTTGTGTATATTATCCATTAAAACCTGAGGTATGAGACCCAAAATATATATTTGGAACTAATTTTAGATATATGTAAAATTTCACGGTCGTTATTATTTAGAAGTTTTTAAATAAGTATACACATATAGAAAGTCTTTACATCATTGAATACTAATTATTGCTTCAACTTCTGTAGTTTGCACATATGCTTATATGAGCCATTTAAACAATAATTTACGCATGAAAAATATTACAATATATTTGAACATATTTTTAATATATACTATCTTATTTCTGATTATAATCGATTATACTAGTATAATAGATTAATATATTTTTTTTTTAAATCGGATTAAATTATTTGTACATTTTCGTACATTTACAATTTGTTTAGATTATTTAAAATACACACATTATTGGAAATTTTATCAGATAATACAAATGGATTATTGTATTTATTTTATCAGATAAATGGTTTCAAATCCTTCCAATAATAATTATAAAATAGTTATTTTCATTTTTGGCTCCATTTAAATGAAATTCCAATCAATCTCTTGTCCTCGATGACAATTACTCTTATTATTCCTTTTTATTATTTTTAAATATGCAAACCAAACTCGTAATTTTGATTGTGATGATAGTGAAAATTTGAATAAATAAAACTGCCTCCGAATATATTATTTTTGCAACTCATTTGTTAATGCTCCAGTATCTGAATATTTCCATCAATTAGAGAAATTCAAATTAATTAAATATAAAATTTGCTATTAAAGATATTATTTATTTAATTACATATTATTTTTGATTAGTATTAAATTAGCATTATACTAAATAAAATGGTGAAATGTTCCGACCTTTGATAAAAATATCAAGAAGAAACAGTCTATGATACGAGGGTCGTTCAATAAGTCCTTAGAAAATGATGGAAAAAACTGTTTTTTAAAAAAAAAATTTTTTGTTTTGCAACATAATCTTCTTTAAGCCAAAATTTTTATCCCGTCCAAAAAATAGGATTTCGGAAGTTCTGCAAAATACTCATCCGTTGGAGCAATGACGTCCTCGTTGGAAGTGAACTGTCGTCCGCCAAGCCATTTCTTCAGATTGGGGAAAAGAAAATAGTCACTCGGGACCAAATCTGGTGAATAAGCGGGATGCTGCAACAATTCCATTCTCAATTCCACAATTTTGGCACACGCGCACTGTCCTGATGCAAGAGGATTTTTTTCTTCTTCAGATGGGGGCGTTTCTCTTTGATTTTCTTGCTCAACCATTGCAATAACGATGCGTAATACGCTCCTGTTATTGTTTTTCCTTTTCCAAGTAGTCGATAAAAATGATGCCCTGCGAATCCCAAAAGACTGTGGCCATCACCTTGCCGGCCGATGGCACAGTTTTTGCCTTCTTCGGAGCCAGTTCACCCTTGAAAATCCACTGTGATGACTGTCTCTTCGTTTCTGGAGTGTAGTAGTGTATCCAGGTTTCGTCCACAGTGACATATCGACGAAGGAATTCGGCACGATTGCGATGAAAGAGTGCCAACATAGCCTCAGAGTCCACTACACGATTGCGCTTATTCTCCTCTGAGAGCAAACAAGGCACCCATCTTGCCGAAATTTTTTTCACAGACAATTTTTCATTCAAAATTGAAGCGACTGTACCTTGTGATATGCCCGTGGCCTCAACTAATTCGCGCACTTTAATTCGCCAATCGTTCAAAATCAGATCGTGGATTTTGTCGATGATTTCAGGAGTAGACACCTCAACTGGGCGTCCTGAACGATGTTCATCTTTTGTGGATGAACGGCCACGTTTAAATTCATTCACCCAATTGTAAACCATCGCAAACACAGGTGCAAATGTGCCATGAACTGCATCCAACTCGGCTTTGATTTCTTTCGGGCTTAAGCCTTTCAAAGGCTTAAGCCCAAAATTTTGGGCTTAAGGCTTAAGCCCAAAATTTCTTTCGGGCTTAAACCTTTCAAATGGAGATGTTTGATGACAGCCCCAAACTCGCTTTTTCCATTATTATGCACAAATAAATGTCGTTAATTTTAATCGACGATAGAAATTGACCTACGCTATGGATCGAGGTGAAATTTTGACAGCTTTCCTGTCGATAATGCTACTTACAGAAAAAAATCTTTACTGACACTACAAGCGCAATTTCATGGATTTTCTAAGAACTTATTGAACGACCCTCGTATATTTAGGATCGTACATACGAATATATTAATTTTAATGAATTCTTTATTTTGAAAAACTTCGATGATATTCTAAAACAAGAGTAATTAATGGAAGATTCGTTATGGAATTTAATAAATATGCATAGAATACTCCAGAATATTATGACTATAACAGAATCAACAAAATAAAGATATGTTGCTAATTTTTATAGATACACATTCAATATCAAATTCAGTTTTTAAACGAATATTTTAAATAAATCAAAACACTTGCTACGACAAACAAACAGAATTTCATATTGGTCGATTGAAAATGTACATACAAATCCTATAGTAAACTACTGGTTTGGATCCTTTTCGTACATATACGAGGTCTATTCAAAAAGTATCGCGAAGTACTCCCTAATATTTTGTGTTTTTACAAAAATTATTTACTTATTCATGAATATCAACTATTTTGTCCTCTTCAAAGTAATCCTCACCAGATATTATACACTTGTGCCAACGTTTTTTCCAACATCCTCGAAGCACTTAAAAAAATCAATTTTTGTGATCATGTTCAGCTCCTCCTTCGATGCCGTCTTTATCTCCTTAATCGTAGCGTAATGTCGTCCTTTCATGTGGCTCTTCAATTTCGGGAACAAGAAAGAGTCACAGGGGGGCCAGATCTGCGGAATACGGTGGCTGCGGCATTATTAGTGTGATGTTTTTGGTCAAAAATTCGCGCACAAACAACGATGCGTGAGCAGGGGCGTTGTCATGGTGCGAAAGACAATTTTTGTTCTTCCACAAATCCGGGAGTTTCTGGCGGATTGCTTCGCGCAACTTGCGCATTACTTGCAGGTAATATTTCTTATTGACCGTTCTACCCTCATGATGCACCACGCCCCTGCAACTCGGCGCTTTTTCCGGTCTTGGCTCGTGCGGCAGCTTCCATTGGGATGATTGAGCTTTGGTTTCCACGTCATAATCATAAACCCATGATTCGTCACCAGTTTTAATCCTCTGGAGCAAATTTGGGTCGTCGCGGACGGAGTCCAACAGCTCCTTAGCCATGTTAATGCGATGCTGTTTTTGGTTGAAATTGAAGACGAGCCAAAACACGGGCAAGTAAAGCAGCTGTCAAAAATTAACTGAACATTCAAAATGGCCGAACTTGTTGGCATAAATGAGAGACATGAGTACCAACATAACGCCAAAAAAATCGAAAATCGAATACACGTGACCTGCGGAAATTCAGAATTTGGGATACTTTTTGACTAGACCTCGTATAGTAGATATTCTCGTTACTGAAACGACACGTAATGATAAATTTCAATTTTACAAGCATATTATTTTGAGCTATACAACTAAGGGAAACTTTGATCTCTATCACATTTTTTAGTTGAAAATCAATCATTATTATGTATTGTACTATTTTTAATCAGTGACTGTTATACTGTATAGAAGGTAGGTAGAAAAGATTTTTAAAAATAAAATCTTGAAGTAGTACAAATTTTTATATAACAAATTTAAGATTATTTCATAAAATTGTGATAGATAGACAAAACCAAAACAAAATTATTATGAATATTACGGAAAAATAAACTAGAAGAATTATATTTGAGCACATATGAACCGTGCTCAAATTCATAAATTTTTTTATCTACTACAAGATGTCGCATGATAGCAACAAACGATGGTGAATTGGGCTATCCGAAGAATGATAAGCGCTTCTTTAAAGCTATACCAAAAATATGAAGTGTAAACTGCGCACTCACCAAATCGGGTAAAATGTTACGAATAGGATCTACCACTTTTAATATATGAATAATTCTAATTAATTGGCCATATTGGTAAGCTTCAAAAATAACACTAGAATGGTGAAAAGTCGGAGATTTATAAAAACTAACACTAGCATACAGATAAGTCGGAGATTTATCTATCTAATAAATCATAGTTTTAGATTGAATAGAATAAACTGATTGAAATTCTGTTATTCGTTGTAGTATCTGATACTTTTAGAATGAAATTTCAATATAACCTAATTTATATTATTTTGTTTGGAAAGTAAATTCGTTTTTTCCCAACAGAAGAATTAATTGTATATTTTCACAACCAACGTCACACTTAAGCCGCATAATCACATGTATTTTGACATCTGACGTAGTAAGGCTTGCTTGTGAAAAAATTCGATTGATTCTGCACAGTAGTTTTTGGTTGACACACTTTTAAATATGGAAAGTGAAAAACAGCAGTTTCAGCATATTTTACTTTTTTACTATAGAAAACATAAAAATGCTGTTCAAGAAAGAAAAAAATTATCCGATGTATGTGGAAAAGATGTGTTAAGTGAGCGCCAGTGCCAAAACTGGTTTGCAAAATTTCGATCCGGCAATTTTGATCTTGAAGAAACACCACGTTCTAGAAAGCCAGTTGAACCTGATGAAGATACAATAAAGGCATTAATTGATGCAAACCGGCGAATAACAACTCGTTCGATTGCTGAGAGATTAAATTTATCGAATTCAACCATTCATGATCATTTAAAACGCCTAGGTTTAATCTCAAACCTGGATATATGGGTTCCACGTCTTCTTGCGGAAAAAAATTTGTGCCGTCGCTTTGACGTTTGTGATTTGCTTCTCAAACGCCAAAAAAATTATCCATTTTAGAAGCGTATCATAACTGGAGACGAGAAATGGGTTGTCTGACAACAATATTAAATGCAAAAGATCCTGGAGTAGAAAAAAAGAACCGGCTCAAAGCACTTCGAAAGCTAATAATCATCAAAAAAAGGTTATGCTATCTTTTTGGTGGGATTTCATAGGAATTGTTTATTTTGAGCTTCTATCGAGCAACACAACGATCAATTCTGAAGTGTACTGTCATCAGTTGGACAAATTGAATGATTCATTTAAAGAAAAAAGACCAAAAGGAAATCGTCTTTCATTTTTACAATATAAAAAAAAAAGAAATTACTTTCCGAACAACCCAATATATTCCAGATTATTTTTAGTTATTGCTGACACTGCATAAGCAAGTTGGCGCTAAATAATTGTTTAACGTATCGCTATTAAATATTGAGGTCAGTCACATACGATATTATTCACTATTAAAATGGATGAGTTTTTGATGTTATGATTGTGGTCAATATTTGCGAATTAATTAATAGAGCGCATGAACTAAATAAAGAAGACGTGGTACATATATTCTATCCAAAAATCAGAGAAGAAAAAGTATATGATAATTCAGAAGTATCTCTAGTATCCGGAAATTAACGGAAATTTGTAAATATGTTAATGTACGAAAACTGCATTTTGTTAGGGTTTCATTGAATAACTACAGTAATAATAATAAAAATTCGCTGAAAGAGATTTTTCCAAAATTATTAGGGATTGAACAGAAAACGCTCCTTCATTTACAACTGCTTCCAATAGGCTCGCGACCTTGAATATAGTTGAATTAATCTTATGTCATATATAAAAGAAAGCCAACTTAGACTAATCAAGATTACTGATGCGCACATCATAAACATCGTAAGTGGATATGTTTTTTATATTTGGACTGCATGTCTCCATTCAAAAATTTGTATCACCATTTGTATTATACAGATGCTTGCAGAGGAATATTCAGAAAGTACAAATTAAGCGTTTTATGGTGTCCATTTCTAGAACATACACTCTATTATATAGATTTTGCTTCATTTGACCTCAAATAGTGCTTGTCTGAAAAACAATTTTGATCATTAACCTTAACAACAGCTACTCGTATAATATATAAAAAAGTTAATTTTTAAGTTAATTACATATTATAAAAATATCAAAGTCTAAGCACCCTGTCAGATTATCACAGAAACTAACTCCATCAAGAATCCAGTGAAACTATTAAAAAAATTCTAAATTTAACCTAAATTATTAATACAGGTAGCCCACAACTTCATAACGTTTGTACCAATAATAAAATTGGATAAACTTAAATTTTAATAGATTCAATTGTTTCAAAATATTGAATTTCACTCTAGTATAGCCAAATTAACTAAGTTAATAACATACGAGTAACAATTTATATTGCACTATTTAATTTTATGATGTAAATTAATTTCATTAAAAACACAAATTATATAAGTATAGTAGGACGTTCATTACTCTAGCTAGAGAAGCAAAGTTCTTCTACGTCTTCTTCAAAAGCGCTTTTCTATTTGCTAAGTTCTTATTCGTACATATGAACAGAATATATGCATGTGTATGTGTATACATATAGATATTTTTGGCCAGAAGATTTTTCTTTTTAAGTAATGTATTTTGTCGTTCATGTTTAGGAAATGTCAGAGCTTTTTGATGTTATTCCACGTGCACAGGTAGGAGCATGATATACGTGTATGCGTATGTATGCAGCATGTACAAGAAGTTTGCTCAACAATAATGTAATTAATCAGAATGTTTGTATAAAATTACATGTTTTACACTTAAACTTACGAAAAGATTCTCAACTATCGTTTTAAGTTTAAAATGCATTCTCGTACAGTTGACATATAATGAACACGAACATCTGCTTTCTAAAATAACAAGCAACTAATAATTTAGCATTATTTTCCGAAATTGATACATTATTTACTTTAGTCTGCTTTTCGCTACTTTTGCAATTTAAAAACAGAGTCTTTGCCTTGTGACACTCTTTTTGAAGAAAATTAGCGCATTTTTCTAATAAGCCAAGAAGCTTGTTTATGAAAATATTTTCGAAAATAATTATGTTACTGTAAGAAACTTCGCATTAATCACCCATCAAACGAGTATACATGTGACTTTTTGAACCAATTGAGCTAAGTAAAAATTTACTTATATTCACACATTTTATTCATTGTGTGTCAACGGGCTTTTATTCGCACTTGCTTAAAAACATAACAGCTTTCATGCTTGCCGAGAAAAAAGAAGAGATTGATTCGTGTAGCCAACGAGAGGGGGCGAAAAAATAACGCGCAATCGACCCTAAATTTATTACAAAGTGGTCCAAAAAATAATTGGATATATAGTTTTGTATTGTATTTAAATGTATAATATAAAAAGAAATAAAATAATAAATGGCACTTCCAATAGCTTGGGTATCATTCTCCTCGAACAACCATCTCAGTGTAGAATGTTGTACAGACAAAAGATCCTTCACGAGAAACGTCTCGCTAATTCGGATTCTTCCACCTTTATCTTGAATCAGCCATTATCCCTTGCAGAGTTCGAGTTCTTTTTGAACTCTTTCAAGGGAACTACACCTGGCAGAGACAAGGTACCGTTCAAAATGACTAAGGAGGCAATTTCGACATTCCTCAATAGAATTGTAAACCTCTTTAATTATATACTACATAGAAACATCAATATTTTCAAATAATTGGAAAGTTGCTGTTGCGGTTCCTATATCTAGTTAAGCCTGTTGTGATCATATATAACTGGTAAGACCTTCAAGTTTAAGGCAAACGATCATTTTTGTCAAAACACATGACAGAAAATAGGATTCCACAAGGTTCCCCTCTTTCCAGGGGAATTTTCAATACGATTTTCAACACATATCCACTCCTTGTCCCATGATCTCTCATCCAAAATACACTATCTATATGCGGACAATCTCTTCATGCTGGAAGCAGAACCGACAGCAAAGGAGGTACTCAGCAACATCAGCGAGGTCACCTCAACTGTCAACAAATGGAGCAGTAAAAATGTTGAACTTATAGAATCTTCCAACCCACCGTATCTTAATGTTCTTGAAAAACGGAAATGAAAACCAAATAGGTTCACCATCCCCTACCCTAACCATCTGACAGATTCCATGAAAATCCTGGCTATTACCATTACCCGTGAAGCGAGATGAACTCTACAGATTAATAATATGGTGAAGATTCTGGTTGGTAGTAAATGTAAGATTAGACAAAGTGAGGCAATCAGAGTAACCAACGGAGTGTTGCTCTATTGGACGGATTGTTGCTCTATTCCCTTTATGCATCAGAATGTCAGTAATAACGTAAAGACAAGTTAAAGCAGCGTTCAATCGCTGCATCCGACTACCCAGTGGAGCACACCGGACTTTTGAGCCTTTATTTATTACATTAAAATAATTGGATATATAGTTTTGTATCGTATTTAAATGTAAGTTAATGTTGCATTAAAAAAACAATTTGAAGTTTCTGTTAAGTTCAGAACAACGAATGTATTTATTGAAAGACAAAATTAGACTAACTATTAATATCATTACAATTATGTGTGCAAGCTCTACCTGTGCCTCGCGCGTTAATAGCCAGACGCATCGTCAGCATATTCCGTGGGAGCGATTTAGTTCTACAGTTCTCGTACGAAATATGAGGTTTCAGGAATGTTAGATTTTATGTTGGCGAGTTTTTATGCCGTTATATTTAACTTGTATAAAGAAATAAAATTATCAATGGATGCATTATATCAATTTAAAATTATTGTAAATCAAATGTTAAATATATGAATTTTTAAATTGCTGTAGAAAATCGCGTTACAGAAAAATCACGATATAACATACGCTGTAGTCCCTTAGAAATGACGGTAGACCAAGATACCAGATGCCAGTCGTCGATCACGTGTTACGGTAGACCAAGATGCCATTCGTCGAATACTGCATAAATACAGTTCCCTTTACAGATTATAGGAGAACTCTATAGTCCCTTTCAAAACAAACTATGGACAACTGACATAACACCATTTTTAGGTGGTGGAAAGAATTCTAACCTTAAAGCCCCGAACACAAATCCGTCGCCAACTATGAAAACCATTAAGTTCTTCGTTGACATTAATTAACAAAACCCTTACAATCTTGAAAGAATGCAGAAAATTACGACGACCCGTTGGTCACGACGTCTAATTAGACCTTATTTCTATTTAGACATTGGCTTTATAATACTGTCACACATTTTAGTGTGGGTTTATTTGGCACTTACGTTAAAGCTTTCCTGAATAAACTCATACGTCAGATTTTCGTATATGTATACGCAACATTTTGGCTGAATTATTGCAAAACAGGTGACAAACCGTACTTCTTGTATGCATTTGTGTATTTTTTTTATGCAGTCCCACTGACATCTACTTTTCGTAATAGAAATTTTTTGAATTCCAAAATCATAATTAAAATCCATTTTAACTTATTTATTCCAAAGAAAAATATAATTTAAATACAACAACAGGCAAAATTTATTTTTTGTACAATATTTCGATATTAAGTGAATGGTAGAATACTGAAATGCTTGCATAAATGTGGTTTTTAGTTTGATAAGTATAAAAATAGTTGGCAGACATAGCAGCTGAAAAAGATTTTCATCAACTTTTTGATTTGTATTTTCGTTTATTATATGTTATTTGTTAACATCTTTAAATGGGTAATTTTACTGAAAAAGCAACGAAAAAATAAAAAAAGCGTATGGTCATAAAAATGATTTTTTGAATGTTAATAAGAATGAAATCAAACATTTCTAATTTCGAACGCATTTCTTTAATTGAAAATTCAGTTTAATTGAAAATTCAGTTAACGTCAAGGTTATTTACCAAACATAAAATCATAGTTCAGAAGTTTTTGTACTTCTATTCTTGCTACATTCGCTACTACTTTTCAGGCTGGATGGATGCTTTCCAGGCACTTTTCAGACACTTTTGTGACGGTTTTTATTCGTGTTAGTTTGACACCTATTGTGAACAAATGGTGCATACCTAGTGTACGTATATGTACGTAACAAACGTCTTGTGTCATTTGCTCAAGCAGCCCACGTGACAAGATAATGCTTTCTCATTGGTTCTCGTTCAAATAGTAGCAAAAGTACTATGAAAAATAGAACCCGTTCTATTTCTGAAATCTTTCTAGCATCGCAGCCAGAATTGCAGCGAGCACGGTAACAAGTAATAAAACAAATACAAAAAAAAGGTTCGTGGGAAGCAGGCTTAAGTTTCCTTCTCCAGAATTTCGGAGTGGGCGTTAAGTAGACTGGTTTGCTGATGTTTAACGGGCCCATACACAGGCCAACTGGTCTGCCAACTTGTCAAATTGTACCGTGTGTGGAGTAGTTGTCCAACCATTTTGATGGTTGGTTTGTTGGTTGGAAGAAAAAAAAATTATTTTTATGGGCGGAGTCATTTGTTGGTAGCTCAAGTTTTACTGTTTATGGGCAAGTTGTACAATCTTATGTCAAAAAAATATATGTTTCTTCTTCTGAACACAAAATTTTTAACGTTTTCGACGAACACAACTAAAAATATTTAAATGGATTGAAAGAAGTTGGAACGTGTGTGGCGTGGTTGGCCATCCGGTTCGCAGACCAGTTGTCGAACCAAGTTGGCCTGTGTATGGGTCCCTTTAGGCAATGCGGTGAAGGTTAATCATTAGCTGTATTCATTGGACCAATTTTGCTACTCACAAGTACTTGCGAGTAGATGCCCAATTGAATGCAAAATTTACTGACAGCAGTAAAATATAACCTCAAAATAGTCAACAACAATACTGAGTTTACTCACACATAAACAATAAAAATTGAATTTATTCACACATAAACAATACTGACAAAAATATGACTCTTCAATATAACCAACGAACCCGCTAAGCTATCTATTTCCAGTTCGGGAACTAAAATACCCTACCTTAAATTGTATGGCGTAACTACGCATGCGAACTACTCATTTGTTCGAGGTGGTGTAGATCTACTCGTGAGTAGCAAAATTTTCCCAATGGAATACAGCTATTGGCTTTTGGCCCATTCTGTTTGTCTACGCATGGCCAAAGATCTTAAATGCAATTTGGTCAGTAGATGTGGCAAGCTCGTAATAATAGTGTGCACAGGATAGTTAAGAGCTTATTCTGCCGATGATACCAGTATTACATGGGCCCCAACGTAGTTCAAGTTTTTGATTGTTCACGAACAAATGACGAAACCAGTTTAGAATCGGGGCACTGACTAATGGCACACTGTTTTCTACAGAAACCGTCAGTTATATTTAGTAAGATTCCACGCTTTTGCGTCTCGGTGTGTACCGCCGATAGTATGAATGATTGCAAAGAATATTGTTTGGTCATTTTCAGCAGCATCTATGAACATAAATTCATTGAGATTATTGACATAAAAAATTCGGCACGTAATTTTTTATAGCATTAAGAAGTTGAAATGGTATATTGTCTGTGGTAGTGATGTCCGGTTAGCCAATTTCACATGTTCGAAAGCAATTAGGCCAAATAAGCAGAGCTTATAAAACGAAAATAACTATTATTTAAATTCTACGTGTATCCCATAAAGAATTATTTAGTAATAAGTCAATGGCATTAAAAAAAATTTTCAATGTGATTAAGCATGGTATAGTAAATAATGACTAATTTTTTAAAAATATCAATCCAATCTAATAAAACTATCTACATTAATTTTGTTATATTTTTGACATAATGAAAAGAGATTTAATTTTTAAAATTCTTAAAAACGAAATTGGATCATTTAATTTCTTAATAAAATAATTATTATAAATTAATTATGTTTTAATATAATTTAATAAATTTAACCTAAATATTGTATTTGTTTTTGATTTTTCAAAAGAGCTGAAAATATTATTGTAATAACTTATTAAATTTCTTGGAGAATAATTTAATTTTAGTATGCCTGTTTTTTTACAGTTCGAAAAAATTTTAAATTCCATTTGATTAGTTTTTTTTAAAAGTAAATAAGTTAATTTAATGTATTTATTAGCAATTTCGTTTGGTGTAATAAAACTAAACAAATTGAATGTAGCGCCGCTTTGTTCCAGTATTGTCTTGTGATGAGTTTAGAAACGGCTGCGCGGAACACGATGTTAACAGAAAATTTCTTCTTTGACAGTTCTCTTCTGTCGAAATTTCTGTACTTAGAAGATTACTTTTTGCGCTTTTCACGTTTCGTGTCGAATAAAACGGCTTAAATGTAAGTAATTGCTAAATAATAAATGAAGATATTTTGTTAACTATGTACAAATTAAAAACTATATATTTATTTATGTGTAATTAATTAAATTCCGTAAAAGGTTTGTCGCTCACGTGTTGTGTGTAGTTAGCATGTTTGATGCATATGGAGCGGCTTTTTTTTTCCTCGATAATATTAATTATAAAAAGTTTATGATTAGGGAGCAGATGTACTAAATATAGTAATTTAATAATTAATGATTTTAATACAGAATGCGTTACGTGGCTGCATACATGTTAGCTGTATTGGGTGGTAATGAAAGCCCAACAACCGGAGACATTGAGAAAATACTTAGCTCGGTCGGAATTGAAGCAGACCAGACACAACTCTCCAAAGTAGTCAATGAACTGAAGGGAAAAAATATTGACGAATTAATCGTTCAGGGCCGTGAGAAACTTTCATCGATGCCAGTTGGTGGTGGTGCCGGTGGTGCTGCTGCAGTTGCTGTTGGTAGTGCACCTGCTGCAGAAGTTGCTCCTGTTCCGGAAAAGAAGGAAGAGGAGAAGAAGGAAGAGTCCGAATCAGATGACGATATGGGCTTTGGACTTTTCGAATAATTTTAATCTTTTCCCAAAGAGCATTTTTCAGGTAAATCTAAGGTGTTTGCAATAATAATGCAATGTAGCTGAAAAATTTGAACAGATAAAGTGATGAACATTTTATACCATCTTTCGACTGAGAATTATTTGATGTACAAAATTTTAAAACTGATAATCTGCCCATAAAAAGAAATTTAAAAATAATTTTCAAAACAAAGGTAATCTAAGTGTAATATTTCTTTTTTTTTGCAGGTGCGCACGTACATTTTTATATGAGAAATTTTAACCAAAAATATCTAGTCATCCTTTAAAATATCCAGTATTGTATAATAGAGATTATTAAAATAAATACAAAATAAATTGGGTTTTATTTTTCGATTATAATTAATTTTTCCACTTAAGTAAAGTTATGGGTTATGGTATTTCCCTAAAGAGCATGGCTGCGAAGTACATAACCTCGCATTCTTCGTATTGGCGTTTCGGTAGTTTGTGTCGATTTGCGGTCGTAGGAACGCCGTTTTCATTTACAGTTGTGTATCATTACTGAATAAGTGTATTTTTTTTGTATTGTATGGTTTTATTATTTACTGAATACCTTTATTTAGTTGGATGGTGAAATAAACTTTGATAAGGGTTACGCACTTATTGTAATAGAACATCCTACTAGCAATCAGCTGTTAAAACTGTCCTAAGACGTGGAAAGCTCTCAGATGCGTCCTTAGGGTTCTTTGCAAAACTATCTTGAATTATCAATGTCCAGCTTCGATTTTATTCACGAAACGTACTGAAGAATAGGTGATGAGAACCAAAGTTTGTATTTATATCAGTTAGCTTGCGGAGCTGGTAAAATAAGAAAACTAGTCTATAACATAAGAGGTCTGTTCAAAAAGTATCGCGAATTTTGAATTTCCGCGGCTTACGTATATTCGATTTTTTGTGACGTTATGTTGGTACTCATGTCTCACTTATGCCGACAAGTTCGGCCATTTTGAATATTCAGTTAATTTTTGACAGCTGATTTGCGTTCACGTGTTTTGGCTCATCTTCGACTTTTGCCCATTTTCGACCAAAAACACCATCGCATTGACATTGCTAAGGAGCTGTTCGACTCTGTCCGCAACGACCAAAATTTGCTCCAGAGGGTCATAACTCTTTATGGTTTTATGGTTATGATGTGGAAACCAAAGCTCAATCATCCCAATGGAAGCTGCCGCAAAGACCGAAAAAAGCGCCAAGTTCGGTCGAATGTGAAGGTTTTGCTTACAGTTTTCTTCGATTGCAGGAGTGTGGTGCATCATGAGTTCTTGCCACAGGATAGAACGGTCAATAAGGAATATAATGCCGCAGCCACCGTATTCCCCAGATCTGGGCCCCTGTGCGTTTTTCTTGTTCCCGAAACAGATTCTTTGATCCATTTTTTGGAATGGGGAAAAATCGAAGACGAACCAAAACACGTGCAAGCAAATTAACTGAACATTGAAAATGGCCGAACTTGTTGGCATAAGTGAGAGACATGAGTACCAAAATAACGCCACAAACAGATTGAAAATCAAATATACGTAACCCGCGAAAATTCAAAATTCGCTATACTGTTTGAACAGACCTCGTATTTTCTATGCTTTTATCAACAGCTTCATCCAAACCATGTATAAGGTTTGAGGAATTCGTATGACGTGACAGAACTTTACATACTCATATAAGCGGTTTTGACAAACATTTCTGTACATGCCATTATTCATAGAAAAAAAATGCTTATTTAAATATTAAGAATAATCGGAAACACAATTTGACTGTCAAATTTTTAAAACCTCATAAATTTGTGATGATGCAATTAGACCTTATTTTTAATTATAATGTCTAATTGCATCACACATTTTTGTCGTTGCCTCTGTAGCGCTGGTACATATTTGAGTGCAACGATTGACCTTGCGTTTGATTTCAATTTCCCAATTGCCTTTGTCGTTTTTTTAAGTTTTCGAAGATTTCATTGCAAGTTGCTTCTACTTCTACTGCGTTTGTTCATACACAAACTAGTTACGTTAGATAAAAAGATGGTGATTGCGAAATGTACAGCAATTATTTCTCCTATTTTGCAAAAAGTGTCAATTTTTGAACGTGTCCACATTTTTTTGTGTAGCAGAGACCAAAATATTAAGTTAGTGCCATACGATTTTTGTAAGAACATTTATATTTTTATAGTGAATTTATTTTCTGTTCAGTGCAAATAGAATAAAGGGATAAGTGCTAGTTAAAACTTATAAATAACTGTTTTGAGGAGGCCATAGAGGTAGACATCATCCCTTTGGATCCCCCTCCTACGCCGGACTCAGATATTTCCCCTTGTCTTTCCCTGGCCGATGTCACTACCGCCAAACCAGTACAAAAAGCCAGACTAAACCATTCCAACAATACCACAAAAAAAGTACAATCAGAGCAATAACAACAATCAAACAAACCAGAATTTTTCTGTTCTCAGCAAATTGATAAACTTTTCCGCTTTCCCAATTAAAGTTGCCGATCATCTCCGATTTGTCTTAATTACCTTGAGTTCACCCGAATCAAAATTAAAAACAAACCAATTCTGCTCTTTTAAAACCAGTCTGGCTCAAAAGAATATCAGTAATGATATTCTAAAATTAAACAATTACCGTAACTGTGATTTGTTCTTAACAACCAAATCTGTCATTGCCAATGAGACAAAATTGACGTTTTCCCTCCACCTCTTTCTCAATCAAGTAAAGAGCTAATACATCCGAAGTGGAAATAATAAGCAATCTCAGAGCAGAGACTACAATGTGGTAGAGGTCAGAAAAATCATATCCACGCCCGACCGTATTCAATCCTTTACGGGTGTTGTTATTTTAATTTTCGATGCCTACGACGTCCCTTCTAACATCAACATCCTGTTGCATAGATTCGCAGTGAAAACGTACTATCCCAACACCATGATATGTCGCAACTACCAAGGCCATAGGGCAAAACATTGCAAGGCTTTGGAGGTATAGAAAAAACATTTTCAAAGTTATGACGGACAACAAATGCTCCATGGCTATAGTAACAAAAATATACAACAAATCCCAAATGGGTGCCTCTACAGTACAATTCAACACCTCGTTTGCAGGAGCAGTCTCTAGAATCCTTATTATCGGTACCTACCTCTCTTCCATCTACCTTATTACCCCGCTATCTCCCTTATCCAAAAAATTGGCACAATCTCCGCACACATACAAAAAAGCTTCTTAGGAACCTATCCAAATCCCCATCCCCAACTTTCGAAAAACCAATTATTAAAAGAGAAAATTCTTTTGGTAAATCTATTACCACACTGTCAAAATCCCTAAATCTAAATTGACAGACACCATTAATCCGCTCACGATCCAACAACGACGACGTTGCCACATTAATGAATACATTCACAGATCTTTACTCTAAACTCAACACTATTCTTAGCATGGCTCAAAAAATGGAGTTTAGACAATCCCATGTATTAGCTCTCAAAAATAACATTTCTAATATTTTTTGTAGAGTACGAACCTACAATCTGCTGAACATGAAGCGGCTTGACTTTTGGCAATGTTATTTAGCTCGCTTTATTCTTTTCTATCGTGAGTAGTTATAGTAATGGTGTATGTAACAAAGTTCGATATTCCATTTTGCAATAGAACATCTACGGGTTCGTTAATAACCTGGAAGCCTTCTGCTAAATCAGTACTTTCCAATGAAGTAGCTTTGCAAGAAACAATATTATCCCACTCATACAACAAACCTATTTACCAGCAATACAAAACCGTATTTTTCAATAAAATTAATAACGACAAAAGAGGTGGTGTAGGTTTCCGAATAAGAGTGATATGATTTTTTTAAAAAAAAACACTAATTGTTAAGGAAATTCGAATGTTTTTTATTTAATGTGAAGTACAATCGATACAATTAAGTTCTGAATAAAACGTCATTCAAATGGCCTCCACGACTTCTTTTGCAGGAGCGAATTCGATGAACCCAATTTTCGAGCACTTTTTCCACTAAATCAAGTCGTATGTCATGAATAGCACGGTCAATATTGACTTCTAAAGCTTGAAGAGAGTCTGGTTTATTGCTAAAGACCAATGACTTCAAATAACCCCACAAGAAATAGTCTAATGGTGTTAAATCACAACTTCTTGGAGACCATTCAATGTCACAATTTCTTGAAATAATCGAATCTCCAAACGTTTCTCGCAATAATTCGGTTGTTGCACGTACTGTGTGGCACGTAGCACCGTCTTGTTGGAATCAGATGTTGTCAAGATCAACTTCTTCCAATTTCGGCCATAAAAAGTTGGTTATCATCGATCAGTAACGGTGTTACTAGCTTCATTTCGAAAGAAGTACGAACCGATGATTCCACCAGACCAAAAACCACTCCAAACTGCCAATTTAGGTAAATGTAATGGATGTTCATGAATAATTTGTGGATTTTCTTCGCACCAGAATCGACAGTTTTGTTTATTTACCGCACCACTCAGATGAAAGTGAGCCTCATCGGAGAAAATGATTTTCTTAAAAAAATCGTTATCGTTTTCAAGTTGTTCTGAGACAAAATTGAATAATTTGTAAACATTGTTCTTGCGTATATCTCTCCATAATGAAATTGTAAACATTGCTGAATATAATGAAAAAAAATGACAGATCATGACATATTACAAATGGCCGAAACATTATTTAGAAATCATATCACTTATTGGAAAACCCTACACATCCCTCCATCTTCTACTCCAAAAACCAAGTTTCCACAATTTTTTCGTTAATTGTCAGTTCTGTTAATACCTTCCCCAAAGTCTATATTGCGAGTGCATGTATTGAACATAGTCGGCTTTTTTTTATCTACGAATTGGAAAGATCTAGTTAACCAGCTAACCGAAAGCACCATCATCCTTGGAGGAGTCAACGCACACAGTTTCTCTCAGGACTCGAAAAGAAACTGTTGGAGTGGAAATTTTTTCGAGGAATGGCTCAATTCCACTAACTCGAGTCATATTTTATTAAACGACGGTACCCCGACCTTCTTTTCAATGAGAGGAACTAAGTTCATCCTCGATCTTATCTTTATTCCGACGTGGATATTGGCATGACTCTTTATTCCTGCGAGAAGTGTTTACCTATCCATCGTTTTGGAAGCAAGCGTGGAACTTGGTCAGGTTTAGCTCTTCGGTCACTATGATCATGGATACTTCACCGTATGAATTGACTGTTAACTAGAAAGTAGGAAAAGTAGTTGCTATGCTGACGAGCAGCTAGTGAATTCATACCGACCAGTAAGGTACTAACAGGAAATTGCTACGTCAAGACATGAGAGATATTTGTCCTGGAAAAATACTCCCGTTTCGGCCGCATGACTAACCTTCTCGAGTTGAGACTTAAAACTGCCGAAGTTGAGAAGGTAGTAAGACAAGCCAAGCTTTCAGCTTGAAATGATTTTACTGTCAGCATTGACATCGGATTCTTTTCAAAGGAAGCATGTAGATGAATTAATCGGATTCTTGGTCGTCAAAAGAATAGCATTATTTCATCGGTTGAGGCTGAGAATGGGATTATAACTTACTCCCCTTCCATTATTAAGTAACTTGTAACAGCTTGGGTATCATTCTCCACGAACAACCATCTCAGTATAGAATGTTGTAGAGATAAAACAACCTTCACGAGAAACCTCTTGTTAATTTCGATTCTTCCACATTTACCTTGAATCAGCCAATATCTCTTGCAGAGTTCAAGTTCTTTGTGAACTCTTTCAAGGGAACTACAGCGAACAGAGATAAGGTATCGTTCAAATGATTAAGGAGGCAATTTCGACATTCCTCAATAGAATTGTCAACATCTTTAATCACATACTGGAAACACCAATATTTCCAAATATTTGGAAAGTTGCTGTCGAAATTGCCTCCTTAACACCGCAAAACCAGTCTACTCAACAACCATTCAGAAATTCTGGACAAGAAAACTTCTTAGAATTCGGATTGGGCGTACCGCATTTACCCATGATTTCCTCTTCGAAAACCAACCTTGTCTATCAAGCCATTTCTGTGGCGTTCAACTTACCATTCCCCATATTTAAAATGAATGCCAATTAATATTTGGAAAGTTGCTGTTGCGGTTCCTATATCCAGTTAAGCCTGTTGTGACCATATATGACTGGTAAAACCTTCAAGTTTAAGGCAAACGATCATTTTTTGTTTAAACGCATGAGAAAAAAATGAGATTCCACAAGGTTCTCTACTTTCCACTACCATTGTCAACTCCTTGTCCCATGATCTTTCATAAATTTACACTATCTACTCGTATATGCGGACAATCTCTTCGTGCTGGAGGCAGGACTGACAGCGGAGGAGGTACTCTGTGACATCAGTGATGCTATCTCAACTGTCAACAACTGGAGCTCTAAAAATGGCGAACTTATAGAAACTTCGAATCCACCGTCTCTTCAAGTTTGTAGGAAATGGAAATGAAAACCAAATGGGTTCACATCCGGCTGCTACCGCATCCGTCTGACAGATTCCATGAAAATACTGTATATTACCATTATCCGTGGAGCGAGATGGACTCTACAGATTAATAACTCTATCAATCAAATCAACTCCATTCTTAATATGGTGAAGATTCTAGTTGGTAGTAAATGTAAGATTAGACAAAGTTAGGCAATCAGAGTAAACAACGCTCTATTGGACGGATTGTTGCTCTATTCCCTTTATGCATCAGAATCTCAGAAGCAACGCAAAGACAAGTTAAAGCAGCGTTCAATCGCTGCATCCGACTACCCAGTCGAGCACACCGGACTTTCCCGGTTGACTCTATCCTTATTGAAAACCCGCCACACACTACCTTACAACATCCCGTATTAATATCATATATAAAAATTTTTGGTCTCCCGATTATCCCTTTCACAATCTCCTAAATAAAATCTCTTCCACCGCTTTTTCTTAAAGAAATTTATCCTCCTTTTCCCTTTTGATCTCTGAATTAGAAAGAGATCCATCCACACTTTTTTTTTTGATTTTCCAACCTTCCTTCCGTACTCGGAGTGAAAACCGGCATTGGGAGCGAGGTTGATGGTATCAACGTCACTCAGCAGGTACAGTAAGATTGCCTCACTTTGTCTAATCTTACGATCCATCCAGCTACAAGAAATTCTGCCTAGAACTGCTGGATGGTGCAATTCAGTTCTAATGTTCACAGATACTGCTGTTAATGATCATAAAACATATTTTGCTATCATCCACCTTGTTGGCAATACGCACCGTAAACTATACAGTTTTTTCCATGGAGTGTTGTAGGCGATTAAGACAGCAGTGGAGAATGCCATCAGCCTCCCAGTTAACAGCAGAATAGCTATTTTTACGGATGGGCTATCTTCCGTCGAAGTTATTCGTGGATCGTCAAATCATGCGGTGCTCAATGTGATTCATCGCAATCTGTTGAACAATAGAATTATGGTATACCATATAACATCTTTAGCCATTCGAAGGAAAATAAACTGGTCGGAAAGTGGAAGATTTCTTTTCACACATTGAGCTAACATCGCAAAACAAGTCTACTCAACAACCATTCAGAAATTCTGGCCAAGGAAACTTCTTAGAATTCGGATTGGGCGTACCGCATTTACCCATGATTTCCTCTTCGAAAACCAACCTTGTCTATCAAGCAATTCCTGTGTCGTTCAATTTACCATTCCCCAAATTTTAAATGAATGCCAATTAACGCAGAATTTCTTTTTGAATAGAACTTCCATTGTGCAGCTTCTAGATCCCACAATTATTTTCTCAACCTCTCTTTTTAACCTTCTCAATCACCTTAATTAGCTCCACAAAAGTAAACAATGTGTGACTTTTCCCTACAAATAGGGAATTGTAGAAAAAAGCGAGTTGCTGAGAGACAGTTCCGTTCAGTATTCTCAGTTCTTTTGGAATGCAAATTGTTCAACGAAAGATTACCCTTTCTAATGATATATCCCATGCTTGGAAATATTAAGTGTAGGACTTGGGCAATGCGATTTTACAACAATAGTTAAAATTATATCGGTTGTTATTCTATTTTTGAAAATTTTTCACAAAATATGGGACTCGAAATGGGTGAATTCTCATGCCACCTACACCTTCAACTAACTACCTTATCCTAAAGCGATTGCTCAAAATCTTGCAAAACTGCGCTGCAAGACCTACAAAATATACCTATAGTAAGTGCAATCACGAATAAGGATTGGAGGCACTTGAGTGTTTCGGAAAACCGGCAATAGGTGGCACATGAATATTCATGATTATTGAAAAACAGCTAAGGTATCAGAAATGGAAGTGAATCTAATTAATTATCATATCTTCCGGATAACATTTTGAAGCATATTACTTTGTGTTTACTGAAAAAATATATTTGGTGGTTGAGTCTGAATATTTGCTATTCTTCCCTGTCCTAAATACATATTACATTTTGAACACAGGGGACCAAGCAGTCCTAAGGTAAATCTTTCTCTTTGAATTTTCTGTTTTTATCCGCGTCTTTTAAAGATTTTTTTTCCACAAATTTTCATACAAATTGATGCGGTTTCTAATAATTTTCGTATTTTGACTAGTTTTGCTTCGGCTGGAGTAAAAATCGTCAACTGAAAAAAATTAATTTTGGGCTACAACTCGTAAATCTTTCCATTTGAATGTATTATTTTTATCCGCGTTTTTAAAGATTTTTTTTCCACAAATTTTCATCTAAGTTGATGCGGTTTTTAATAATTTTTATATTGTGACTAGCTCTGCTTCGGCTGTAGTAAAAATCGTCGATTTCAAAAATTTAATTTTGGGCTACAACTCGTAAATCTTTCGTTTTGAATTTTATGTTTTTATCCTCGTTTTTTAAAGATTTTTTTCCACAAATTTTCATCCAAATTGATGCCGTTTTTAATCATTTTCGTATTCTGACTAGTTTTGCTTCGGCTGGAGTAAAAATCGTCGATTAAAATAATTTTATTTTGAGCTACAACTCGTAAATCATCCCCTTTGATTTTTATGTTTTTATCCGCGTTTTTAAAAGATTTTTTTTTCCACAGATTTTCATCGAAATTAATGCGGTTTTTAAAAATTTTCGAATTTTTAATTAGTTTTGCTTCGGCTGGAGTAAAAATCGTCGATTGAAAAAAATTAATTTTGGGCTACAACTCGTAAATATTTCCTTTTGAATTTTATGTTTTTATCCGCGTTTTTCAAAGATTTTTTTCCCACACATTTTCATCCAAATTGATGCGGTTTCTATTAATTTTCGTATTTTGACTAGTTTTGCTTCGACTGGAGTAAAAATCGTCGATTGCAAAAATTTAATTTTGGGTTACAACTCGTAAATCTTTCCCTTTGAATTTTATGTTTTTATCCGCGTTTTTTAAAGATTTTTGTCCCACATTTTCATCCAAATTGATGCGGTTTTTAATAATTTTTGCTTCGGCTGGAGTAAAAATCGTCGATTACAACTCGTAAATCGTCCCCTTTGAATTTTATGTTTTTATCGGCGTATTTAGAAGATTTATTCTTCCACAAACAAAAATTTATAGGTGTACACCAAAGAGGGCTCACTTAAGAAAACTTAGAAATAGAAAAAATTTGGAATGAGGCTTCACCATCTTTCCATTGACTTGCCAGAATTAAACATTACATACCCATGAAAGCGTTTTGGACCACCCTAAGGGCTTCTTTATTGTAAATTAAAGCATCCAGTAAACATATGCAAAATTATCCGTTCTGTCGAATGTAGCAGAGGAGAAAGTGATTTGAGAGTACGGAACTAGCATGAGGTGTCCCAGCGTCATTACGGCTTTCAAAATTTTGGCTTTGCCAGCGACAAAATTTTAAATCACTCTCAAATTTTCGACCAATAATAACCCAAATTATTCCGCTGAAAACTTATAAGTCCTCGTTATTTATTGTCAAACCAATAATAAAAGAAATTCTAAATGGGACTTACAAAATGCACGAATTGTCATAGAATTTGAAGGAATTTTAAAATTATATTGTATGAGTTTATAGCAGAATCCATTTATGTCAATACCCTTAAAAAGCATTCACATTATAATATAATTGTTTGTTTTTTATTTGTTATCATTTAAAGTAACGTTAGTATTTAAATGCATATTCTAAGCGCCCCGACACTGAAAGGCCATTTGCCGACAAAGGATATCGGAATAAGGAAATTGAAGTAGAAATGGAAAGTAAAAGTGTTCTTTTTTTTGGGAATTACCTTAGGATTTTGCCTCAATGGAATTCGAACACCACGACCCCTTACCCTTAAGATGGTAGTCCAGTACGCTAACGGCTATTATAATATAACGATTTCTCAGTAAAACTTGTATAATTAGAGATCTAAATCAAAATTTTATAAAAACACGTGAAAAAAAAACAAAACAAAAATTAAAAATAGTGGAATAAGCACATAAATTTCTCAATATTTCGATGTTAATTCTCATGATAAAGATTTAAGACTATTTGTAATGTAAAATATATGAGTAAGTTTGAAAAACTTATTATCTGTTATAATTGCCGAATTAAAATGAGTCCGTGTTTATTAGAATCTTAAAATAAAAACCAAAGAAAAGAACCCTTTAAAAAAAAATCGAATCAGCCTTTACAAGTATTCCTTTCATAATATTTCGCCTTTAATTTTTTAAGTAAATTTCATTAATTTTCAAATAATTGAAATGACTATATGAGGATGTACATAGAATGAACAACGTACAAAAATCTTGAGTATGAGCCAAAAAGTATTAATTATTAATATTATGAAAGGGATATGTTATCCGGAATAGAAAGTTGAGAAATTCCAATTTACCAATGTTGCGAGAAGGTTTTCGGTGTGAATTTTAACTACAGTTTAATATTCAGTTTTTGGTAAATATACAAGGATGAACTTTTATTCAACTACTCATTCTACTAACAGGATATATTATACTGACTAGTATTCGCACTTATCTGCACGAAACAGAAAACTTTTGGAAATAACTTCCTGTGCAACCGGTATCATAGCTAAATTTATGCGAACATCATAATAGTAGTATTAATTGCATAAGACAAGGGGTCGGGGAGTACTACTTTTTCTATTATAAAAAGGTAAAACCACACTAATAAGTATATAGAGAACTACATGTGTGTATAATTGTACCGAAATTCGTAAAATTAAAGGACTCTTTATATAATATACAATAAAATGTTACGTTTAAAGGTCTAAGGCTTGAAGAGCAAAATGAAGCATAGAAATTTGTATTTTGCTGGTGAAGTTATTTGCACATTTAAATATTTCGCCTGTGTTCAAGAATGAGTACGGCTACCAAACATTTTCTAGTTTTATTGCTCAGCAATGGTTTTTTTTTATAACAACGAAACCATAAAAAGTTTCTATAAATTATTTCCATTATTTCAACTATTATTGATAGTTTGCCGTTGTTGTTGAACTTTGTAGTTTATTATATATCCAAAATATAAGCACAGAATATGTAGGCAAATTACTATAACATTATTTTAACCTGAATGAACATACTCGTATATTATCAATTGGAAAGAACATTTTGTATTATCGAATATTGAATAGAATATGTCCGTGAGAATATACGCCGTAAAATTAAGAAAATTGCTTTTACTTAAACCGTGATAAAAGTTTTACTATAATTTTATTGAAATAAAAGAAAAATGAAATGATGACAATATAGAAATATAAGAAACGTAAAAGGCTCTAACGATTATTATAGAAAGAAATTTTACTATTTTCTATCACGCAAACTTTGAATTTTTTATGCCTAAAATATTTTTGTATTCTGGTTTTTTGTGTCTATTAAAATATAATAAAATTATTTTTGAATGTTCATTTATAATTTTTTATGGTAAAATATTCATTAATATAATTATAATTTCGTATATAATACATTCGATATGATATTATTTACTGAAAATATTGCTATATTATTGGTATAGTATTAATTATATTTAAATAAGAGGAAATTGTGGGTTTAGTTAACGTTTGTCTATATTTTTCTGTTCATAGAGTATCCCGAATTTTGTGTTTTTTCAAAAATTATTTATTGTCTCATGAATATATATTTTGTCCCCTTTAAAGTAATCCCCACCAGATATTATACACTTGTGCCAACCTTTTTCTCCAATCCTCGAAGCACTTCAAAAAATCATTTTTTTGATCTTGTTCAGCTCCTCCTTCGATGCTGTCTTTATCTCCTCAAACATAGTGTAGCATCGTCCTTTCATGGGGTTTTCAGGTTCGGAAACAAGAAAAAGTCACAGGGAGCCAGATCTGAGGAATATGGTGGCTGTGGCATTATTAGTGTGTTGTTTTTGGCCAAAAATGGCAAAAGTCAATTTTTGTTCTTCCACAAATCCGGATGTTTCTGGCGGATTGCTTCCCGCAACTTGCACATAATTTGCAGGTAATATTTCTTATTGACCGTTCTACCCTGTGGCAAGAACTCATGATGCACCACGCCCCTGCAATCAAAAAAAATGTAAGCAAAACCTTCACATTCGAAGGAACTTGGCGCTTTTTTCGGTCTTGGCTGATGCGGCAGCTTCCATTGGGATGTTTGAGCTTTGGTTTCCACGTCATAATCATAAACCCATGATTCGTCAACAGTTATGATCCTCTGGAGCAAATTTGGGTCGTCGCGGACAGAGTCCAACAGCTTTAACAATGTTAATGCGATGGTGTTTTTGGTAGAAATAGAGCAAAAATCGAAGACGAGCCAAAACACGTGCAAGCAAAGCAGCTGTCAAAAATTAACTGAATATTCAAAATGGCCGAACTTGTCGGCAAAAGTGAGAGACATGAGTACCAATATAACGCCACAAAAAATCGAAAATCGAATATACGTAACCCGCGGAAATTCGCGATACTATCTATAATTTAGTTCTTTAATTATATTTTTGTATTGTTGCATTTCGCTATGGAGCTATTCTGTAAGAGATAGCCAGGGTAAATTCCAAAGAAATTAATTAGATTGATCAGGCTGACCGTAACAAGTATGCGAGGAAGAATAAATGGAGCCAAATCACTTTCAGAACCATTCAACATCCATAATGGTCTCAGAAAATGAGAATAACTCTGTGGCAATAATGATGCATTTTCATAAGTGGTATTATCCTCATTAAGTCTGACTAGCTTTTAGCATATGCCGATGATATTGATTAATGTACATTATTGAAGGCAATTAAAATACCTATTTGGCAGCATCAGCGTCGAAAATAAGACCAACTAGCAGTAGCCTAATACACATAGGAAACTATAGTTTCGGAAGAGTTAAATTGCTTTTCCGCCTGGAGGCAAGAATTGTAGCTGATAATAAAATAAAGGGCAAATCCGCACACGGCTGCCAGAATCACTGTACTTTAGTCAATTTCGAATATTTAAAATTCTGATAATAAAATCGAAGAAACTATTGTACAGGACCATTAGTCTTGCTTGCCTTACTTTTGAAACTTGGGTTTTTAGCGAAAGGTATTGCGAATTATAAGCGGCATTCAAGATAAGAATCCTTCGAAGAATATTTAGCCCCTACAAGAGATGGACGATTTTACAGCCTGTTTAACATTGAGATTGAATCGTGGTTGACCGATTTGTTGTGGCTGTAATCAAGCTCAATTATTTTTAATTTGTATAAATAATGATAATAACTATATGAATAGAAGTTAAGACTGTATAGGTTGTAGTCAACTTCTATTATTTTATATATTCACCATTGCCACTAAAAAAGTTTGAAAATCCTCCAGAGAGGAGGGGGGTAGGAGAGTTAGGGGTATATTGTGAATAAGGTGTACGCTGCCATCGATGTAGTAATAATGCAAATGGCTACATTTAACTGGTCCATACCAGACTGAAGATGACGTATATAAATTTTTGATAGGGTCGCCTTCAAACTGGAATGAAAAAATTTGTTTTTACGGTCGTCTCTTCATTCATTCTATTCTTATCTTCCGGATAACATCAGCTTCCTCATAAGGGGTTTATCTAATTCAAAGACGTTGCTTTCGAATATACTAAGTGTAGCTTTATCATCAATAGTGCTATCTATATTGGATTCGTTCGGGCGTAAGAGGATATTTTTTTTGAGGAGGATATTTTTAAGCTTCTACCGAGCACCACAACGATCAATTCTGAAGTGTACTATCACCAGTTGGACAAATTGAATGATGCACTTAAAAAAAAGTCCAGAATTGGTCAATAGGAAAGGTTTAGTGTTCCAACAGGATAATGCGAAACCACATACAAGTTTGACTACTCTACAAAAGCATTTAGAGCTTGGATACAATATACTGCCATACCCGCTATACTCTCCAGACCTAGCACCTTCCGATTATCATTTGTTCCGGTCTCTACAAAAATTTTTAGACGGTAAAACGTTTAATTGAAATGACGAAGTCAAAAATCACTTGGATCAGTTTTTTGCCAGCAAAGAACAAAAATTTTATGATCGTCGAATCATGCTACTGCAATAAAGATGGCAAAGGGTATTGGATCAAACTAGATAATATTTAATTTAATAAAATATTGATTAACCATAAGAAAATTGTCTTCCATTTTTATAAATGGTTGGTTTTGTGATAATGGCCATGATGAGAGTTGGTTTCTTGTTTTGGTTTGCAGTTTTGCTTTTGTAATCATTGTTTTTTTTTGATAACTTATACAAAAATTCCTTACTTTCTCCTCCATGTCACCCAAATTTGATTTTTAATACTTACAGAAAACTTAATACTTACAGATGTCTCTAAGTACAAATTTGTGTATTTAACATGCTTTTTTTGGTTTGTGATTATGAGCACACTCACCTCTCGCTCTGAATTGGTAGTAAGCAAGGATACCAACAGTAGCAAAAAACTGTTCCGACCGGTAATCCGTCCACGTATGACTTATAAACATCTCTCGTGTCGTCACATGGCCTTGAAGTTACCCCATCTCTATGTTCATAGGGTACCTACCACCAAACAAAAACAAACAAAAACTGTTCTAAGAGTGCGTCGTAATCGGCCATGCTCTTTTGGAACTTCACATCCGTTCTCTTCGGCCTTCATAGTCCAACTTCCTACCTCCTATCATACCTACATCCATAACAGTAATAATAATATTTTAGTTAATATCAGATACATAACAGATTATCCATTTAATTGAACGAATTCCAGTTTCAAGAATATTCTCAGTTATATAAATTAAACTTTTTAAATTAATTTCATAACTTGAAGTTGAGTGCAACCTATACAGTCTCGATTTCTATACTTAGAGTCTTACTAAAAACAAACAAGCAATCCGAAAAATTCAATTAAATTGCAGTAATAATGAAAATGTGAAGAACAAAATTTTAAAGATCATAAAAAGAGCGAAAACTACTATTATAAATGAAAAAAATTGCTTGTTTATAATTTTTACCAGTGAAAAAATACTTTGATGTATAATAAATTGTTCTTTTAGTTTTATTATTTTTTTCATTCACAATTTTTTTTATCATTTTCCTGTGTATCAAAGCTTGGAAGTTTTCAGTTTATTTGATTCATAGAAGTTTCACATCTATGCGAATTTGTGACTAACATAGCTTTAAGGACAGTGTAGTCAGTTTTATGGTCTTCAACAATTTGTGGACAACATATTGTACTTTAGCTTATGAGATTCATAAGTTATTAGCTTATAAACAAAATTGTTGTTAACAAATTGCTTGTTTTTATAGGTATTGTCATTTTAGTCGAGAAAAATTTAATAAAATTAAAGTTTTGCTTTTTGTTAAAGTACAATTTGGTTATTTTATTTTATAAACAAAAAATGTTGTATTCTATATAGAAATGACAACAATTTTGAATTTAGTTTTACTAATAATATATAACTTTATATAAATTCCATTATATATTTTATTAATTATTATAATATTAAAAGATCGTAAATTGAAAATAAAGATTATAAAAAAAAGTTTGTACCTTTGAAAATTGTAGTAATATCACAAAAACAAAATCAATTCTCCATGTTCACAGGAAAATTTCGTCAATTGATATATCAGTTATCAATTAGTAGGAATTGAAAGTTATATCTTATAACACATATCCCCACAGGCGGGCTGTATTATTGCTACAGGGTGGAGCAATTTGGATTAATAGGTTTACAATGAATATAATTTTATTTTTGTGTGCAGATTATAAAGCAGAGCAAAAACGTGCCGAAATTGTTGAATTTTATTTTTCTTCCGGACGAACTAGTGTTGCAACACAAAGAAAATATTAACAGCATTTAATACTGTCATAGCTTTCAGTGCAAATATGATAAAAAACTTAATAACCCGTTTTGACGAACGTTGGGCAGTATTTGATGAGCCACTAACAAATTTTAATCGATCCTGCTATGTCTACTCGTCGATGGGTTACTCAATTGGGCATCTCAAAAATATCGCTACGACGCATTTTTAAACTTCTTCTGAGGACGTTGCCATATAAATTCATTTGGCTCAAGAATTATTACCAAGGAATACACCACAACGGCTATAATATGCCAAACTAAATATATAGAAGTAAAATATATCATACAACTTAACGCTGCTATGAAACTTACTGGACTCGAACTCAAGACCACTGCATACTAGACCCAGACATCATAATATCACTAATTGTTGTTGTTGTATATTACTAAATGGCCGCCAATCCTCGCCAGACGCTTGCGCATCCATCTGCTCAAGCGGATTGACGGCCCTGTTGAAGACAATATCATCCCCAATCAATTGTCACAAATCACCCAACCAATCCCATCCAAACCCTAACAGTTATTCAACCCACTTACATTCTCTTTTCCCTGTTACTATTCCCACGTGTATTATATATATTTTTTTTCTTTTGCTCCAAACCATTCCAATATTAATGATATATACATATTTTCATCTATTTTTACACAAGTAACCCAATGGCACCCCCAATTCATATTATCATTCGAAAATGCATGTTATAGTGTCATCCAATTCATTCTCAACTTACATGCAGGGCCCGATTACGGCGTGTGGGGCCTGTAGGCTAAAATGTGGTGGAGGCCCTCGTTAAGGGGAGCAAAATGTTAAAACTCTGAAGAATAAACTAAAAATACCCCAATAAACATAACGTTTGATTATAAAAAATATTAAAATAATACACATTTTTATTTGCTTACATTTAGTTAAATATTAATAAATAAATGAAAAATTGTTTTTCTAGCTTTTTCATCAGCAAATTTGTCAATTATGTCTGATATATTTATATTTTTCAATACATCGTGTTCCATACTTAAAATTGTACGGTCGATTAAACTTTCTTCCGACATTGATGAGCTTAGTCTATCCTTTATGAGCTTCATTTTTGAGAAAGAACGTTCTTCGCTGCAGTTTGTAGTAATAATACAAAAATAAATTCTTAAAAGAATTTCGACATTTGGAAAACTAGCTTTTACTTTTTTTTGAATAAGTAGCTTATGCATGAAAAATTCGATGCTCATTTCTTCTTCTTTTTCATGAATAAACTCACTGCAAACTTCTTTGTAGTGCAGAAGCTCAACGCCAAGGTTTTCATCGAAATCATCTTTATATACACTACACAATTTCCCTCAGAAATCCAAACAAATTATGTATTTCCGAATAATCAGAAATTCTTTTAGATAACGATGCAATAAACTGGTCAATAACTGGAAGGAAACTGTGCACTCGAAATGCGTCAGAAGGTTTTAAGTCAAGTTCTGGAGTTTTTGAACGATCTTGATCTTGTAAACGGACGTTGCATCCGCGCTTTTGTTTATTTTGAACCACATATTCATTATGAGCATATAATTCAATTGCCTGACGCTCATACTCGGTATAAGACTCTCGTTTTAGTTCGATAAAAGTCTTCAAAGAAGAAAGCAGTGCGATCGAAGTATTCAGATCTGATTTTGGGCTTTGAATACTTTTATTGACTGTATTTACTCTTTCGAGAATTTCATTCCAACCAATAGCAGTTTCAAGTCTATCCATTTGGCTGAATAATCCGCTAGCTTCACAATTTTCATCAGACATATCTGATAATTTAGATTTAATTGGTTTATAGCCACGAATTAAAGCTTTGGTTGCATTTGCTCGAGATGAAAAACGAGTCGTGCTGACCCTCTTGGGAACAAGCAGTGGCTTTTCGTTTTCCTTTAATTGTACTTGTTTAAAGCAATCAACAAGTATCGCATAACGGTCTGTTGAAATTGTGAAGAAAACGTAGACTCCTTCTAAAAAGGTAAAAAATAATTTAGCTTCGGTACAAGTATTCATTGCATCGGTGCCAACTAAATTGAGTGAATGTCCTATACAAAAAACCCAGAATGCGAGTGGATTTTCTTTTCTAACTAGAGCCTGAAGACCTTCATAACATATTTGCCGCTCATAGCAGATGCGTTATCATGCGATTGAGCTCGAGAATCTTTTAATTTTAGACCATAATTGTCTAAAAAATTTGTTAAACCATCAAACATTTCTTGTGCTTTATGACCTTGATTAGGCATAAAAGTCACAAATCTTTCAACTGGATCTCCATTTTCTTCAATACAACGTATTCCCCAGGGTTGGGTGGGTTAGTTCACTTATTAGTTTTTTTTTTTTAATTTTCATGGTGTGGTGGAGGCCCTCTTGTGGTGGAGGCCCCTCGGCTGCAGCCTACTCCGCCTATTGCCTAGATCGGGCCCTGCTTACATGAATTTATTCTATATCCCCACAATATACATTCCCACTTCATACTATTCAAAGATATATGTGTACATATTTGTTTTCACTTGTTCCAATTTATAACCATATATTCCACTTTTACAATCCCATTACCATTTTTTCCTGTTTTAATCATTATAGCTTAATATACACCTCTTCGACGCCATAGCCACCCCCTCCTAAAGCAGCCATGACGACGACTCCGTATCCCTTCAGTCGCCTCTTACGACAGGCAGGAAATACCGTAGGACTATTCTTTACCTTCGGCTCTACCCGGAGGAGATCACTAATTGTTTGTATGTGCGAGTATATGTTCATAGAGGCCACGCCCGATGCTGTATAAGAAATAAGGGAATGAAAGTCGCAGAGAAAGTAAAGCGGTAAGATAATTAGCGTAGGACCATGCCGCAGCGGGATTTGAATGCACGACCCCTTCGATGGTAGTGCAGCACGCTATCAACTGTGCTACCAGGTCGGCGCATCTATAAATCAGCGCACTTTAAAAATGATCTTATTGATAGTTAAATATTGTTTAATAAATTAGCATTCACAAATTTTCTTGATTATAATACAATTTTTTTGTCTATTATGCAGCGGTCTTGAGTTCGATTCGTAATTCCATCAAATAAGTTGTTACTAGAAATGATCATACGTAAATACATGTTTTATATAAGTGAGTATATGATTAGCTTTTATGTATATTTGATAAGTTTTGGTTTATTTTATATTTAGCAATTATAATAAACAATATCAACACTGCCTTATCTCAACAAAAAAAAATATTAACATGTACAAAACATTATGAAATTGATTGATAACATAATCAATCAGAACACTTTTGGTTGAACAAACTTGTTCAGAAATAAAATGTTCCCATCTGGAATGATACTATAAAATATGAATTTATGTGATTTATCAGAAAGAAAACATAATTTGCAAAGAAGCTTCGTGAGTGAGTATTTTTTTTTTAAAAGCAAACTAATTCTTATGCATTAACTTATGTCTAAAATCTTCTTACTAATTAAAAATAATACGTTTTCATAAAATATACCATAGTTTAGGGAATTTTTGTTTTTTGTCTTCACAATTTTGTAGCTTTTTAAGAAAATAAAATTATTATACTATTAACAGAAAAAAAAATACTTCATTTGAAAAAAAAGAAACAAATAAAAATATCCCCTTCATTTGGTACCCCAAATTAGCATTTAAATTTAAGATAAATTGAATTAAAAAGAATGAGGATCATTTACACGTAGGTAAGGATTTTATTAGTTGTTAAAAATTAGTGAAGAATTGTTATTAGAGGGCAGAAATCTTTTCTAACATAATTGGAAAAGTTGATTAATAATCCAAAAAGTTATTAACAGATTTTGATCTGACAAAACAATTTTAAAAATTTCTAGAACTGGTCGGTCCGAGATGTTAAAGTAAAGACGAAAAGGTATGATAAAAGGAGTTCTTCAGAAAATAAATTATAAAACTATTCCAAGAAGCGAAAACAGGGCATTGGGGATTGTGTGATGTTATAGAGTTGTCTTAGATTAAAGAAGTACTGGATAGGCCTCTACACAAAAATTCTGTCCAAATTTTGTTGGCAATACATTCATAGAACGCACACACATGCAATACAACAGAAACGGCGTAAATCATTGGGGGCCAATTTAAAAGTTCAGTATGCGACTGAAGCGGTTCGTTTAAAACCATTTTTATGTGTGATATCATTTACACATACACGTATGCGTAAAGAAGCAGATTTTTTAATATTGCGGGTCTTGTTTGATGGAATTAGTTTTGTAAATATGCAATAAAGCACAGTATTCTATTTTTAAATATTTATTTATTTATTATGTATTTTCATTTTATTTATTTCACTGTATATTATTTATTAAAACAGAATTTTTAAAGTGGGGAATAGTATATAAAAATATGAATTGTAAGTTATTTGATGATATGAAAACAATTATGTGTACAAATTTAAATTAATTTCAAAAATGCAAAATGAATTAAATGAGAAAATGTGATATTTTGTTTATGTTGAAATCAAACCACACTGCAACTTATTAAATATAAATTTTAATCTTAAACAAGCATAAGTACCATAGATGGAAAAACCTTAATTATAATATAAATGTGATGTGTGTTTATGAATGGAAATGGTAATTTAAATAGGCATTGTGCATTTAAATTAAATTAAAAAATAAAGCATTAATTACATAGAACATTACAATACATGAAGTTCTTGATAATATATAAGTTAATCGTATACAGCATTAAAAGAAATGCTTTAAAACAAAAATAGAAAATGAAAAATTTAATGTTATGAAAATAATTAATAACTTATATTCTAAAAAAAACGAAAACAATATTATTTAGTAAATGCATTATAATATGGTCTAATAGAGCAATCAAAACAAATTTATTTAAATAATAAGCTTACCGAAGAATAAACTTTATTTATTATAATACAATGAAAACAGCAATGGAAAATAGACAGAAAAATTCGATCCTTTAAACTTTCTTACACACACTTTATATACACCGGCACTGTACTATTAAATGGTAAACATTGAACTGTCAACATCGGATTCACAAATGACAAAGCCTTAGATTAAAGAATACCTGGATAGGCCCCTACCGTATATGTATACGCATTTTTGTGTCCAACTTATTGCCAAGCGGTGAGAAATGGCAAAAGCGGGATATTTTTGTGTATGTTTTTTTATGTAGACATGACACCCACTGCCATCTAGTTGTCGTAATACAAATTTATTGAATTGCAAAAGAATAATTTATATTCATTTTAATACACTTATTGGAAACAAAAATACAATTTAAATACAACGGCAGGCAATTTTTATTTTTTGTACAATCTTTTGATACGGAATGGAATTCTATTTTAGGTTTTTTATTCCTTCCGGAAATATAAATCAAATATAAAGCGCCTCAATTTTGTGGACATTAGGAGAGTTTTCAAACGCGCCATTCTCCATGAAAGTAGTGACATACCGAAAGCAGCGGGCTATTTTTAACATTTCTCAGTTTTTTTTTTTTTGCGGTTCGGAAAGTGTTTTTCAAAGTGTTATTTCCATCTTTTTAGAAGTATTTACGGAAAAGTAAGTATTTATACGAATTGTTATATTATTAATAAAAGTTAATACGAAGTTTTTATTTCAGGAAATGAAGTGTTTTGTGAGAAATTGCTTCTCATACGAAAAAATGAGGAAGCCGGGAATTTCTTTCTTTCGGTAAGTTGACATATTTATTTTTACAAAACAAATTAAGAAAAACTTTATTTGTGATGTGCCTAAATGGCTTTTAGTGATATCTTTTGTGTAAAAAGTGGTTAAAAAGTGAAAAATTCGGCATTGAATAAATGTAAACAAATCCGATGTTGACAGTTCAATGTTTACCATAAAATAGTACAGTGCCGGTGTATATAAAGTGTGTGTAAGAAAGTTTAAGGGACCGAATTTTTTTAATACTGCGAATTATACTTCAATTCTTACTTGAAAAAGTAAATGTGACGATCGAATATTTATATGTTGAGGATGATAATGAACATGTAATATAAAAAAAATTAATGATATATAATTTTGCCTTAATTACTTTTATATTCTAGGTCCCAAATAGCAGCACTGAATGTGAGGACTCGTCAACAAAGAAAGTAAGTAATTGTGTACATGTATTATAATATTTTCTCCTATGCACATTGAAAGCATTGTTTTCTATTGATTCATTAAATTATTATGTTTTAATAAATAATATATAATGAAATAAAAAAATAATGTATTAAAATAGAATACTGTGTTTTATTGCATATTTACAAAACTAATTTCATTAAACAACAAGATCCGCAATATTAAAAAATCTGCTTCTTTACGCATAAATGACATCACATATGAAAATGATTTTGAAAGAACCGCTTCAATCGCATACTTAAGTTTAAAATTGGCTCCCAATGATTGACGCCGTTTCTGTTGTATTGCGTGTGTGTGCGTTCTATGAATGTATTGCCAACAAAAGTTGGACACAATTTTTGTGTAGAGGCCTATCCAGTACTTCTTTAATCTAAGGACAAAGCTAACCCCCAAGTCTCCACTTTCATGGAGAATTAAAGTTTTGAAACTCTCCGAAAGTCTACAAAATTGAGGCGGTTTATATTTGATTGATATTTACGAAATGTATAATAAACCTAAAATAGAATTCCATTTCGTATCAAAAGATTGTACAACAAATAAAAATGACCTATCGTTGTATTTAAATTGTATTTTTATTTCCAGTAAGTGAATTAAAATAAATATAAATTATGCGTTTGCAATTCAATAAATTTCCATTACGACACATAGATGGCAGTGGTTGTCATGTCTACATAAAACATTTTTGACAGTCATATCCCCCTTGTAAATATTTGGACACAAAATTGCGTATACATATACGGTAAGGGCCTATCCAGGTATTCTTTAATCTAAGAGAGTTGTATATCTAGCAAAGCAGTTGGTAACTTCATCATAATTGAATAATTTATAGCTTCGGATGTATATGTGGAGATATAATAGGTTGCTGTAAAAAGCACAAAAATGGGTATATACACAGATTTTTATTTTTAGTAGAATAATGACCCGAAGCATACTGCATTTCTATTTAAAATATGGATAGTATATAAAGCTATACATACGCTTAATGTAGGATTTGAAAGTGCTGACTTGAACAGAATCGATCATCTAGAGAAGCATTTGCATAAACATGATATATGGGCTAAAATTCTATTAAGGGAAGTACGTCTGACCGAATGGATCAAACGAGAATATTAAAAATAAACACAGTTTATACACAATCACCTAAAATAAGTCTTAGAATTTAGAAGAGGCTAAGCTAAATATTAGATGTACATTATTTAGAAATAAAATGTAAAATAAATTATTGAATAATTTCTATTCATTTGACCATAAGGATTTTTCATAATAATAAAACCTGAAGTCAGGTATTTATGTAGGATTTTTTTATGTTACAGGTTGCTTTTATTTCGCCGCCATTTTGGTTAGGATGACATTTCTCTATTGGCATTTGACAGTCGTAGAGAGTGGTCGATAACAATTTATTATAGAGCATCTAACACTCATAAAAGTGTTGAAATTGTTAAAACAATTTTATTTAAATAATAATTCAATTACATCCCTTTTTTAGTATTAATCATATACTGAGCAAGTCAACCATTCAGCGTGTAATGAATAATTTTGAAAATACGCAAAGACTGGGCGATAATTACGCTAACGCACATCTGAAAAGATTGATGCAGTGAGACAAAGTGATGCTCAATGTCCGGGTATCTCTCATCGACGCCATGCAAAAGAATTGGGAATATTTCCATCATGTTTGTTAAAAATTCTGAGAAAATATTTGCATTTCAAATAACATAACAGCTGCAGGTAAATGCCCATGAATGGCGGCGAGACTGGAGTGCTCGAGTTTTACAGCTCGGTATTATGAGCGACGAAGTACACATGGACTTGGATGGCTTCGTTAATAAACAGAATAGCCCCTATTAGGGTACTGAAAATACTGTGTGGTGCGGCATTTGGATCAGCGACAATATTGCGCCATATTTCTTTGAGGATACTGGAGGCAATGCTGTAACAGTTACAGGTGACTTCTATAGAGGCGTGTTGGAAAACTTTCTTCCACCCGAATTGGATCAATAAGGCATACAGAAATGTGCCTCCAACAAGACGGTGCCACAAACATACATGTAGTGGACCCCACGATCCCCTGACTTGAACTTTCCCGCTAAATGTTATGGAAAAAGTACTTAAATAGGCCACAGGTGGGGATTTGACCGTATATTCTATATATCGGGTTGTTCGGAAAGCAATTTCATTTTTTTTTGTATAAAAATGACAGACGATTTCCTTGTAGTGAAGAATTTGACCAATTCTGGTCTTTTTTCATTTAGTGAATCATTCAATTTATCCAACTGATGACAGTATACTTCAGAATTGATCATTGTGTTGCTCGGTAGAAGCTCAAAATAAACGATTTCTTTGAAATCCCACCAAACAGATAGCATAACTTTTTTGTTGATGAACATTCGCTTTCGAAGTGCTTTGAGCCACTTCATGTTTTCTACTCCAGGATATTTTGCACTTAACATTATTATAGACAATCCATTTATTGTCTCCAGTGATGATACGCTTCAAAAATGGATCATTTTCTTGGCGTTTGAGAAGCAAGTCTTCCGTAAGAAGATGAGGAACACATATGTCGAGCTTTAATTCGAATCGATAAATTTAATCTCTCAGCAATCTCACGAGTTTGCATTCATTAGTTTTGGTTCTAAAAAAAGCTTGCGAATTCTGTTAGGATACTGTGCCCTCTGATCGTTCACTGTATGTGGTTTTTCATCTTATACTCTATCAATATATCAAAATGCACTAGTTCGAGAAAGGTTTACATCAAATTAACTGACAAAGTACTTTTTAATATGGTATTTTTTAAAAACATTTTCTAGGTGTTCTATGATACCAACCGTTTATTAATGTCAAAAGACTTCTTTATAATTACCCTACCACATTTAGTTTTACGAGTTTTTATGTGTATGTTAAACTACAGGTCAACTTCGAATGCATTTTACTTCATTCTCTATTATGTGTTATTTCGTCTTCTACTGAAAAAGTGATGCTTTGAAATACTAGCGTCCTTAGAAAAAAGTCATTATATAAAATCATTATTTTTTTTCTTCTTCTAATTATATTAAATTTTCTTTCAATTTTAATTTATACAATTTATTTAAGACAAAGTGCTCTAATAGATAGAATTTAATTTTAAACTGGGAATACCTCTTAAAGGACCAGAACTGATCGAAAAAGGCTCATTCATCAATATTAAGGCAATGGACTTATACTTTTGTTTTTCTTTTAAATTAATAAAAATTAAAATATTATTAATACTTAGAAATTTATCCAATGCACGTAGTAAAATATAGAATATTTTAAAATATAAATAGCACTACGAACAAATGAAGTTTGGCAAAAAAGAAAATACAAATATGTAAAAATGATATTTGAACGTGTCCTTGTATAGAGTGCAGTATTCAGAAAATGAATGAGAGACACTTTTTAAAGCTTGAGAGTAGAGTGCTCGTTCAATTGAGTGTAGTAGAGTATGGCAGAGTAGAATGGAGTAGATTTAAGTACACTATAGGACCTTATGTAAATGACATCTCATTTGAGGTGTATATAGGTCAAATTATGATAGAAGATGACACGTAGCATGCTATTTACTGTGAATTATAATGGCGTGAATGTTGAATGAAGAGAACAAGAGATAAATAACAAAATGCAAACATATCCGAGCATCCAAGTATCTCCACGTTGGGCGAGTAGACAATTTAGAAGCCGAATGTTTCAGTACAATCTAAGCTAAGCTAATCCATCATCTCTTAAAATCCCTTGGATACCCTTTGCCATTCCTGGTATTCGGAACATTTGAATCCACTGGATAAATGGTAACATGAATTCCAACTTCATGAATCAGTATATGTACATGTGAATATTTGTGTGTGCATGCATAAATGTATGTGCTCGAACCTTTCCCGTTTATGAACGAACTTCATTCATTGTCTATTTATTTAGAAAGCAACAGATTTATGAGTATACGCGCTCTATAAAACAAATAACACAAGTAGAGGATGTTGTTTGTCACATTAATGTTTAATTAGACATAATACTTACTTGGAAAAATTATTCAGAACATAAAAATAATAAGAATATGAAAATAATTTCGTATTCAGAGTATTCTATATCAAGGAGGGAATTTTTATTTTTCATGTTTTTTTTAAATTTTTTTTACATAATATTTTATTGTCATAATAGAATTTTCAAGGCAAACAGAAAAAATCATTGTAAATATCATAAATTCTATACCAATAGTAATAAATTAATGTTCTCCTTATTAATTAGTAGCTAAATTTAAAGCAAATTATTGTAAGGATCAAGTAATTTTAGTTATACATTTTTGAGCATATTATCCCAATTTCTCATATAGTATCAATTGGGTATGACCCAGTTTCGTAAGTATTACTGTTGCGGCCATCCATACTATGAAAAAAATTATATGAAAGGAAGGCTCTACTATTTCCTTTTAATTTCTTAAGTCCAAATGGATTGTAAAATTTATCGGTAGTTTCGATCTTTTGTTAAGTGTCTTTGTTATTATCGTTTAGCCTACTAACAATTCTTCTTGTAACTTTTTCGAAAAAATTATCTTAAAATAATGACTCTATGCATCTTAGATAATGATAAATTTATTTCTGATTCTTAATTGAATTTTGATTTGAAAACTCTACAATCCAATAATACCATCACATTTTTTATTATATTGTCTTGTCTACTGAGAGGAAAGATCACGTGTGCCATCAGGGGCTCCTCTGAAAACTCAAGAGTTTCCTATTCTCTACATACTATCTTATTATAAATTCATATCTCTCCCAAACTCATTTCTAAGTATAAAGCAGTTAATATAGACTTCTAATATTTATACCCATGATATTCCATCTAATTATAAGACTACGAGGGTCATTCAACAAGTACTTAGCCTACAAAAGAAAAACGAAAATTTTGGAAAGGTGGCAATTTATTTTTCCACATAATCTCCTTCAAGCTCGATACACTTGGCCCAGCCATGCTCTAACTTTTTTAACCCGTCTAAAAAATACATTTTCTCGAGAGAAGCAAAATAGGCCTCCGTGGTGACGACGACCTCCTCATTCGACCCAAATCTATTCCCGGCGAGTGATTTTTTCAGGTTTGGAAACAAAAAGTTGTCACAGGGGGCCAAATCTGGAGAGTACGGTGGATGGGGCAGCAATTCGTAGCGCAATTCGACCAATTTGGCCATGGCGACGGCGGAGGTGTGAGCCGGCGCGTTGTCGTGGTGAAACAGTACTTTTTTCTTCGCAAAGCGGGGCCGCTTTTTCTTCAATTCGACGTCAAATCGGCCCAATAAGTCAGCATAGTAGCGCCCCGTGATTGTTTTACCCTTCTCGAGGTAATCAATGTGGACCACACCTTGTGAATCCCAGAAAACGGTGGCCATCACCTTTCCGGCCGATCGAACAGTCTTCGCCTTCTTCGGAGCACGTTCGCCGGGTCAAGTCCATTGTTTCGACTGTTCCTTGGTCTCTGGTGTGTACCAGTGAATCCATGTTTCGTCGACGATCACGAAACGACGCAAGAACTCCGCTGGATTGCGCTGAAACAGCGCCAAACACGTCGCCGATGTGGTCTCACGGTTGCGCTTGTTTTCCGGTGTGAGCAAACGCGGCACCCATCGCGCCAACAGCTTTCTCATGCCCAGTTCTTCATGTAGAATATGATGCACCATTTCTACTGCGATGCTCACAGTCTCAGCTATCTCGTGAACCTTCAATCGACGGTCTGCCAACACGAGATCGTGGACTTTTTTAACGTTTACCTCCGTAGCAGCCGTTTTCGGGGCACTTGGGCGTGGCTCATCAAAAACCGACGTGCGGCCACGAACAAACTCGTTGAACCAATTCTTGACGGTCGCCATCGAAGGAGAAGAGTCACCATACACAGCATTCAAGCGATCTTTGATTAATTGATATTTTAAATTAACATGTATGCTAAATCTGCTTATTACAATATATTTGTTATTGTAGATATCGATAAAAACAAAAATAATTATAATTTTAGAAGTTGTGTGTGCTTCTTACTGTAAATTTTTTTACAACCAAAGCTGTTTATTATTCAATCCCCAAAGAAGGGTTGAATAATAAACTGCTTTTGATGTAATTTTTCGGAAATGAATCACTTTTTACAGCAAATCTTATAATATATAAAATTATTTGTGTTTCTACTCTAAAATATGCTAATCCACTATAGGCAATATTATATATTTTTTTAAAATATTAAACAAAACTTAATATTTAGAAACTGTTTTAGACAATATAAATATATCTAAGAGATTTAAATACGCTTGACTGAACTCTTTAATGAGGAGGAAGTTAACAATGGTTGTGTAGAGTCAGAATATTGAAGATATTATGTAGAATAAGGAATAGAAGGACTTTAAATCCAAACTTTTGAAATTGCTTGATTAGCGCCCTTACATTTAGCAGGACGTCCAGTAACTCCTGCTATATTCAATTATTTTTAAAGAGTTTTATTCAATGTTCGGCTATCCTAACGCACGCTTTCTACATAGACGTAATTAAGCAATTAAATGATTTGATGTTATCCCAATAAAAATTTCTAATTTTAAATAAAAATAAAATTTGTATGATATTCAAATAAAATTATCTTATCTGATTTTGTAAATTATTTTCTGAATAATGCATATCTTTACATATCAACAAAAGTATCTATAAATCGTTTCTATTATTTGAATGAAATGCAATTTTATTTTTTGTATTGTACTAAAAGTTTTAACAAATTTTCCTCAAAATGTTAATTGGCTTTTCGTTGTAGTTTTAAATGAAATGAATTGTTAAAATGAAATTGCAAAAAAATATGCACAAAATTAAGCTAGATTCGGGATGAAATAAAAATCATTCATTGATAAAATTTCCATAGAATGGCGAAAAGTGGAAAACATTTCAATCAACTTATCGAGTTGATACAGCAAAAACTAATTCACTTTGATCGGTTTGCACGCTTTGAAACCGACTCTGTAGCGGAACCGGAAACCGGAAGCGCTGCAAACGACTACAATTCTCTCGTCAATGACTATTATTTCACTAGAAAAGTGACAAAAACTCTTGCACCATTGACACATATTGAAGTGGGAGTACTTCATTTAAATCGCTGATAAAGGCATTTTCTTGTTTTCATTTTACAATGTGTATTTTTTTAGAGAGTCCCCTTATGGATAAATGATTCTCAATTGCATCTGCAAGTCTGATTGTAATTTTATGAACATATAGCAGTAGAGGTTTCTTTTATGGTCGATGGTAGGTGCATAATAAAATCTATTGTACAAGACGAATTTTCAAAATAAAATTATTTTCAAAAACTAAAAAAGTTTTTTTTGAGGCCTGTTCAAAAAGTATCGCGAATTTTGAATTTCCGCGGGTTACTTGTATTCGATTTTCAATTTTTTGTGGCGTTATGTTGGTACTCATGTCTTTTACTTGTGTCGATAATTTTTGACGGCTGCTTTGCTTTCACGTGTTTTGGCTCGTCTTCGACTTTTGCCCATTTTCGACCAAAAACAGCATCGCATTAACATTGCTAAGGAGCTATTGGACTCCGTCCGCGACGACCCAAATTTGCGCCAGAGGGTCATAACTGGTGACGAATCATGAGGTTTTGGTTATGACGTGGAAACTAAAGCTCAATCATCCCAATGGAAGCTGCCGCACGAACCAAGACCGAAAAAAGCGCACCAAGTTCTGTCGAATGTGAAGGTTTCGCCTACAGTTTTCTTCGATTGCAGGGGCGTGGTGCATCAAGAGTTCCTGCCACAGAGTAGAACGGTCAATTAGGAATATTACCTGCAAGTTATGCGCAAGTTGCGTGAAGCAATCCGCCAGAAACGCCCGGATTTGTAGAAGAACAAAAATTGGCATGATAATGCCCCTCCTCACGCATCGTTCCTTGTACGCGAATTTTTGGCCAAAATCAACATACTAATAATGCCGCAAAAACAACATACCGTATTCCCTATATCTGGCCCCCTGTACCTATTTCTTATTCTCGAAACTGAAGAGCCCCATGAAAGGACGACGCTACGCTACGATTGAGGAGATAAAGACGGCATCGAAGGAGGAGCTGAACAAGATCACAAAAAATGATTTTTTGAAGTGCTTCGAGGATTGGAAAAAACGTTGGAACAAGTGTATAATATCTCGTGGGGCTTATTTTGAAGTGGACAAAATAGATATTCATGAATAAATAAATAATTTTTGAAAGAATACAAAATTCGCGATAGTTTTTAAACAGACCTCGTATTTTGTCATATATAGGACATCGGCATGGAGTTCTTATAGAAACAAGATATAGTAGGATATGAGCTGTATACAGGATCTGGATTTTTTTTTAAAAATGTTGTGACGACTAAAAATATTAATAATTAAATTTATTCAAGTAGCCTTTTATGTATTAACTTATTGATAAATATAGGTTGAAGTGTATATAAAATACAAATAAGAGAAAGAAAATATGCCTATTAATGTGAATATGCCTGCGTTTGATGGTATTAATTGCTAGCATATTTGAGAGTTCATTAGTTGTATGTATTGATGACTAGTTTGGGAGCAAAATGTGATCCATATAGGTGTGAGGATGAGAGGTGGACAGCCTGATATGCAACAGGGATGCATGCAAAATTATTTTCTGTTGATACAAGCCAATTGAAGTTCGTAAGTTCAGCGCAGAATTATGTAGACATATGGTCAAATTTATTGGCAGTATTTGAGCGAGTGGATCCAGCATCGAAGGTAAACATAATTTGACAATATTATAGATATTCTTAGGGAGGACATATTATTCGAGTGGGCCAATTATAAATTATCATTTAATTTCGCAATAATATTTGGCTTTGTTATCGGCTCACTATCAACTGAAGAAAAAATATTTCTAGAATCGGTGAGACACAGTTTGTGTATAGTACGATACAGGATTACCAATAAAAGTGTTTTACTTGACTTGAAATAATAATAATCAATTATGTATTATTCTAAACTTTAAATCAGAATTGGTTGAAATTAATTTTGTTTCTGCATTTTTGGAACTATGTAGACTTTACTATTATTTGTGTTTCGGCATTTTTGTAACTCAATGTGTACAAGTTGATTAGATTCCGCACTAGAAAATACCATGAAATCAAAAACAGAAGTAATAATTTTATTATAGGATTATTTTACAAGGTCACATTAAATGCTTGTAATATAAAAATTCTCTATGTTCAGTGCGGCTGAAAAGTTTATAAGGTAAACTTATTTTTTTTTGCAAAATTCATTTTTAGTATTCAACATAGTTGCCTTCGAGGGCAATAGCGATCTTCCAACTTTTCGATACCATTTTTATAGTACTCTTTCGGGTTTGCCTCAAAATAGGCCTCAGTTTCGGCAATCACTTCATCATCGGTCTTAAATTTCTTGCCAGCGAGCATTCTCTTGAGGTCTGCAAACAGGAAAAAGTCGCTGGGGGCCAGATCTGGAGAATACGGTGGATGGGGAAGCAATTCGTAGGCCAATTCATTGAGTTTGACCATCGTTTTCATCGACTTGTGACACGGTGCATTGTCTTGGTGAAACAACACTTTTTTCTTCTTTAAATGAGGCCGTTTCTTAGCGATTTCTTTCTTCAAACGATCCAATAACACTATATAATAGTCGCTGTTGATCGTCTGTCCCTTCTGGAGATAGTCAATGAATATTATACCATGCGCATGCCAAAATACAGACGCCATCACCTTGCCAGCCGACTGTTGCGTCTTTTCACGCTTTGGATTCGGTTCGTCGCTCGCTATCCACTCTGCCGACTGCCGATTGGACTCTGTAGTGTAGTGTCGGAGCCATGTTTCATCCATTGTCACATATCGACGCAAAAATTCGGGTTTATTGCGCTTGAACAGCTCCAAACACTGCTCAGAATCATCAACACGTTGTTGTTTTTGGTCCACAATGAGCTCACGCGGCACCCACTTTGCACACAGCTTTCGCATGCCCAAATATTCATGCACGATATGTCCAACACGCTCTTTCGATGTCTTCAGAGTCTCAGCTATCTCGCTCAACTTCACTTTACGGTCATTTAAAATTATTTTGTGGATTTTTATATGTTTTCTGCCGTAACCACCTCTTTTGGGCGTCCACTGCTTTCTGCATCAACTGTGCTCGTACGACCAGTTCGAAATTGACGAAACCAATATTCCACAGTTGAAATAGCTGGAGGAGAGTCCGGATAACGTTTGTCAAACCATGCTTTGGGTTCCACTGTATTTTTTTTCATCAAAAAGCAATGCTTTATCAATACACGAAATTCGTCTTTATCCATTTTTTTTCAATAACAAAAGTTGCTTCACTCAAAATGCTATATCTCACGAACCAATCGACCGACTGCTGTCAAATTTTGACAGGAATTATTTGAAGGATGGTGCTTTGTGATAATTAAGTAGATTTTTGCAAGAGGTGAAGCAACTTTTGTTGTGGCCATCTAGACGTCAACCTTATAAACTTTTCAGCCGAACTATAGAGCAACCAAATATTATAAAAAAATATTATCTCTATTTTTGGGAAAACTGAATATAGTTAGTTCTTTTATGGGTGATAGTATTCGAAAACTTTTAAATAAAGCACATGTTATTATGACATAACTATTTAATTTAATAATCATTATACAAGGCTAAATATATATCCAGAAGAATAAGAAATTACAGTAAAATATTCGTATTACAAATATAGTAAAATGAATAATAATCCTCAAAACCATAGTGCAAATCCAGCTATGACTTAAGTTTCTTAACTATTATAATATTACCATTTATTTTATAAAATCTACTCACATCTATATATAAATTATAGTATATATAGTCAAAAGATTATTGCAACAGCTTACTAATACCAGTAACATTGATGAAAATAACAATAATAATTACAACTGTAATAAGAAAGTTTTAAAATTAATTTTACTTTTTGAGATTGTATCTTGTACCTAGCCAAGTAAATTGTATCGTAATGAAGTTTTGCCATATACTTTAATTCTCTAGAAATTTGTTTCTATTTATTTTGTTAGATATTTTATACAGTATTTTGAATAAAATTACTTGTAATTGTAGATAAGAAAGTCAAGGTTACGGTTGTACACATATGTGTATAATGAACAAACTACTACTTACTTATCTATTAAGCATGCTTAGGCATAAATTAATATATAAATTAGCAAATACAAAAAATAATTTGTACATAAAATCTGCTGGAAAATAAAAAAAATTACCTTACGGCGTACTCCCATAATAAAAGACCACTCAAATCTAAACTTCAGAAAATGAATTTGATTGCGCTTTTTGAATATTTTAAGGACTATTATTACATATAAAAAGAAATTATAACTTATTATTTTTTTATTGATTTATGGAAAAATTTCAAAAATATTATATATAATAATATTTTTATTATTTGACAGTAAATTGGTCTTTACTGTTCTTTAAATGAACAAGAGTATGTGCTGGTTGCATCTTTTTAAATATGTTTTGAAGAAAAAAAATTCCATAATTACTTATGATTTTTACATTTTTAAGAAATACCATCAATAAGCCCAGGAAAATTGCATAATCTTGGTTGCCACATTTCAGAAAGGATATTTCCAATCTAAAATTTTTGTAGGGACAACAATTATCTGCATCTCGTCCACGATAGGTTTTGTTGCAAGATCCACATTTTCTAGTAAGTAATTCTTAAAAATTCTACCAAATGAGCTTTTCTGGTTAGATGATTTGATATTGAAAAGCTTTGTCTTACAAAAAAGCCTTTTTGGTTTGATGATTATATTTGCAAAAAAAAATTATTCGTCTAAAATTTTGTTTGTAAATTTAAATTTTTGTTCTTCTGAAAGTTTTAAATACTGTTTATCTCGTTTAGTCTATTTTTTTGAATACAATCTGGATAACTAAAATTTCTGTGTGATTATTTATAAGAATAATATTTTAAGTCAATTTGGTTCTTTGTATATACTTTTTCATTAATACAGACAACAAGTAGCATATTACGCTATTCGTGAATAATCAGATGGGTTAAAAGGTGATTATAGATTTTGCTATTAAATATATTCCAGTATTATCTATATTTTTGAAAGATTAAAGATTTGATAGAAAATTAATATTCCATACGGAACCGTGCATTTGTTACAATGTTTGATGAGAACTTACATTTACTAGATAATAAGTGTAAATCACTGAAAACAATACCATCAACGTTTTGGAACAAAATTATTCAGAAAAAGTACCCATAATCAGTAGTTTTTAGTAGGTTATGATTTATGATTTTAGAAAGCAGAAGTGCATAATTTCTTAAAAGTGGTACGCGCATACCTAGATTGGACCAGCGTTATTTTTTCTTATCCATAATGCTGACATTACCACTATGTCTTTCTTATTGTTATTATAATATATAAGCTATAATAATAGACAATTCCAAAATTGGTTCTGTTTAAATATGAATTAATTACGAGGGTCGTTCAATAAGTCCTTAGAAAACGATGGAAAAAAACTGTTTTAAAAAAAAAAAAAATTTTATTTTTCAACATAATCTCTATTTAGCTCTATACACTTTTCCAACCGTTTTTCCAAAATTTTTATCCCGTCCAAAAAATAGGATTTTGGAAGTTCTGCAAAATACTCGTTTGAGCAATGACGTCCTCGTTGGAAGTGAACCGTCGTCCGCCAAGCCATTTCTTCAGATTGGGGAAAAGAAAATAGTCACTCGGGGCCAAATCTGATGAATAAGCAGGATGCTGCAACAATTCCATTCTCAATTCCACAATTTTGGCCATGGAAACAGCGCAGGTGTGCACACGCGCATTGTCCTGATGCAAGAGGATTTTTTCTTCCTCAGGTGGGGGCGTTTCTCTTTGATTTCCTCGCTCAACCGTTGCAATAATGACGCGTAATACGCTCCTGTTATTGTTTTTCCTTTTTCCAAGTAGTTGATAAAAATGATGCCCTGCAAATCCCAAAAGACCGTGGCCATCACCTTGCCGGCCGATGGCACAGTTTTTGCCTTCTTCGGAGCCAGTTCACCCTTGAAAATCCACTGTGATGACTGTCTCTTCGTTTCTGGAGTGTAGTAGTGTATCCAGGTTTCGTCCACAGTGACATATCGACGAAGGAATTCGGCAGGATTGCGATGAAAGAGTGCCAACAAAGCCTCAGAGTCCACTACACGATTGCGCTTATTCTCCTCTGAGAGCAAACGCGGCACCCATCTTGCCGAAATTTTTTTCACAGACAATTTTTCATGCAAAATTGAAGCGACTGTACCTTGTGATATGCCCGTGGCCTCAACTAATTCGCGCACTTTTATTCGCCGGTCGTTCAAAATCAGATCGTGGATTTTGTCGATGATTTCAGGAGTAGACACCTCAACTGGGCGTCCTGAACGATGTTCATCTTTTGTGGATGAACGGCCACGTTTAAATTCATTCACCCAATTGTAAACCATCGCAAACACAGGTGCAGATGTGCCATGAACTGCATCCAACTCGGCTTTGATTTCTTCCGGGCTTAAGCCTTTCAAATGGCGATGTTTGATGACAGCCCTAAACTCGCTTTTTTCCATTGTTATGCACAAATAAATGTCGTTAACTTTAATCGACGATAGAAATTGACCTACGCTTTGGATCTGAAATTTTCACAGCTTTCCTGTTGATACTGCTACTTACAAAAAAAAAATCTTTACCTACATTACGAGCGCAATTTCTCGGACCCTCGTATATAATCGCATAACAAAAGCACTAACAAAGATCTATTGAACCAGTTTAAAGTAAAATAATATATTCTATAGAAAAAAAAATAAAATTTTTTACACCTACACAAGAGCTTTAAAAATTTAGTTCAAAGAATACTATTTAAAAATAACTAAAATAACATCAAATTTGTAATTTTAAAATAATTATTTACTTACAAGTAGTGTTTATTAACTAAAAAACTTATTCATTTTAGTTTTTTGTAACTTATAAAACTATGCCAAGTAGAAAACTCTAATTAAGTTTTAAAAAAATATACAAAATCATTATTGTATGAAAAGTATATTGTGGATTAAGCTCTGAATGCTGTTCGACGAACATTATTTTAGCTTTATCGATGCATTTTTTATGTAAATTTTCATGGTTCGTTATCCCTTTTCGATAGGTTGGCCGAGAAGCGGGAAAAAATTGCTGTTACTTTTGTAAATAAAGTAATTTTAGAAAAGAAAAAATAATTAGATACTTCATTTAAGCTTTCCAACTCGAATAAAAATGTTTCGAATAGTTTCAGAAAACTATTACTGATAAAAATTCTATAGCTGGAATGGACGTTTTTTTTATTAGAAACTGGAGACGAAATTACAGAACTAGTCAATGACTAGGAGAAAAATCGGAGGAAATGCTTTTGCTTTAGAATGAGTTGGGACAATTTTCCTATACAATCTTAATTCTCAGTAGACCGAAAACTTTTACTTGGAGTTTACAACAAATTTCTGAAGAAGCCTTTTAATTTCCCAGCAGAATTTTATAGTATCTTTTACTTGATGGATTTTCATTAATCCAAGACCGAATCGCTTGCAGTATTAAATTCAACAAAGTATAATCTACATGCAGGACAAGATTGCACTAGAGTTTTTATGAAGTGTTTTCCATTTCAGTGTTCAATAGAGAAAGTTTTATGAACTCGACAACAACAATGTCGAATTATCGAAGATATTCTACTTAAGTTTCAAATTTCAATTATGAACCATAATGGAAATTTTCAATAATATCCTCTAGCTATGGAAGAGAAGAAAAGTCAATTAAATTTGATCTCTTTAATATTTTAATTGAAAACTATTCTAATCCAATAAGTTATTATCCTATCTCGATTATACTTGTATTTGTAACTTTATTTTCGTAAATGTCATCATCAATAAGGACAAATAAAGAAAAATCGATTTTGAAATTAGATGAACAATGTGGTCCAAATCTGCAAATATTATTATTAATAGTTATAAAATATTGGGCAACACAATTTTCGGGTTCAAATATGGTTTAAGTTTTACTGTTTAGAAAAGCAATTTTTACAAATGCAATGCGACATTCCAAAAAGTAACAAACAAATATTGTTATATTAGTTGCTTTTTAGAATATTGCTAGCCTAATAGTTGTTCGGCAATTAAATTGCATTTGTAAATGCCTGCAGAGACGAAGAAGTGGAAATTTTGTATCATGACCATTATGAATTTAATATATAAGTAAAGTCCATGCAGAAGAGTATGAAGGATACTTCACTAGTATATTTATGATGGTTATGATTTTTGAGCGGATGTAGTGTATCTTAATTCTTAATTATATGTGTATATGTGAGAATGCCCTAATATTAAGGGAAGGACCAATATCTCAGTTTAAAACTTTACGTTTATTTAGCCGCCATTTTGGTTTAATGACATTTGTCAGAAAATTTCACAGAACAAAAAAGTACCCTGTAATTCTAAATACATGGTCCTCTTTTATGTTCCAGGTCAATTTTATTTAGCCGCCATTTTGGTTCTAATGATATTTGACAGAAAATTTCACAGAACATAAATATACCCTGTAATTTTAAATACAGGATACTTTTTATGTTGCAGGTCAATTTTGCTTAGCCGCCATTTTGGTTTTAATGACATTTGTCTATTGGCATTTGACTGTCGTAGAGAGTGGTCAATAATATTTTGTTGTGGAGCATTTAATGCCGAAACAACGTATTGAAATTATTAAAATATTTTATTTAAATAATTATTCAATTGTAAATACGAGGAGCAAATTACGTGCTTTTTTTGGTGGTAATCATATGCTGAGCAAATCAACCATTCAGCAAGTAATGAATAATTTTGAAAATATGTATATACTGGAATATAAAGCTAAGACAGGGCGACAATTAAGCCAACGAACACCTGAATAGATTAAGGCAGTGAGGCAGAGTGTTGCTGAATGTCCGGCTACCTGTCATCGACGCCGTGCACAAGAATTGGGAATATCTCCATCAAGTTTGACACAACATGACTATAAACGGCGGAGAGACTGGAGTGCTCAAGTTTAACATTTACTCACTGAGTAACATCAACTGATACATCAAAACCCATTACAACTTTGTAGAGTAACTGTATGGTGCGTTATTTGGGCCGGCGGCATCATTGGGCCATATTTCTTTGATGATGCTGGAGGGAATGCTGTAATATTTACTGGTGACCCCTATTGGGACCTATTGAAAAGCTTTCTTCTGCCTAAATTGGATTAATTGATTTCTTCGTATAAGCGTACTTGAAGGAAAAAGTATACAACTACAAGTCAACTACAACCTTAATGCTTAAGGACAACATTCGAAATGATATTGCTGAAATAACACCAGAAGCTTTCGAAAATGGCAAGTGTTGTGAAAAATGTGTTTAAAATAGCTCTCTATTTTGTGAAAAATGTGTTTAAAATAGTGAAAAAAAAACTTCGACGTAGAATATAAAACGCATCCTGTATTTGGGAACAATAGTTAATAATTTCAGCTGAGAAATAAGGTGGAGAATTAAGATTGTTAATGAAGTATTTATTAACTTGTGGAAATATCTCAAGTCGAAATCCTTACCATAAAATAGCACTACCACGTGCCTAGTTGTGTTGTATAGCGGCGCATCATGGCCTAAGGTGGGTAAGCAAAACTAAGATTAACGACCTTTATTTTTTTGAGATGAAAAATCTTTTTAGAATACTAAGTCCAGTAGAGAATGGCACATTCAAAACTATCAGGAGCTGTATAATTTTACTCCAAAATACTGGTTTAATACGTTCAAAAGCCAGGAATACAAAGTCTCAGTGTAATTAAATATCTAAGAAAATTATTAATCTGAATAGAGCTTCAGATAGGCATGTGTGGTGGAATATTTTATGGAAAGCTTGAAGGGGTATATATAATATTGGGAAAGTGTAAAGGTACTTTAATGATATTTCAAATTAGAGGTTGTGACATCTCGTTATAATTAACTTTTTAAGTTTCTTACATATTTTTCAAAGCAGTTATTAAAAAAGCAATTTTACTATGGTAGCCAAGAAAAGGCTCATTTTAACCGAAAAATATTTTTTTTAAATATACTTCTGGTTATGTACCTAAACTCTTTTCTGTTTATGAGTTGAATTATATTTTAAAAGTTATTAAAAAAATAGGATTTGAAATGCGTATTAGTCTTATTTTTTTAAACTTAATATATTTCTGTCGATATTTCAGTAGCAAGTAGTTTATAATTTTCTTTCATGTTCTAGTTGTATCTAGTAACGATTCTTATAATTATTTTATTAAATTTTAGTTACTTATTATAGAATTCAATTGACATTTAGAGAAAATGGGTTAACGTTTTTAAGTAAAAGCCGCGTTTGAGCAAATTTACTGCGTTTGAATACAGCGAGTGTATATATTTGTTATCCATTTCATTTCCTGTTTCTGTCAGCTTCTATTTGAAATATCTGTAATAATATTCTTTCGTTACTGCTATAGTCCTAAAAAAAAGTATATCACTACTTTGAACAAGGGCAGCCTTTATATTCGTTGGCCTTTATATATAAAATCTTTAATTTTTTCAAAAGATGTTCCACTTTTCACGATCCTGGAAGATCTTTATTTTGGAGATGAATATATATAATTATGAATACAAATATAATAAGAGCTCTCCTAAAAGATATGCATTCTTCCCTTTTTTTGAATAGTGAATACACAACTTCCTATTACTTTTAATGTGCTGAGTATATATCCTGTAATATATCAAGGCTTATAGTTTCTATTTTCAAATGGATGCAATTTTATTGTTTGAGAAAGGTTTAGACTAGATTTTCTGCATTGTATGACCACGTTATACCATCATTTAAACTTATAAAATTATTTATTTATATCTAACTTTCAATGACCTATTTTGTATTATTACAATAACTGTCTTAATTTTCAAACGCATATTTACTACAATCGGTTATGTTAAGAAGTTTATTGTACATTTTATTATAATTAAATTATTCAATACGTACGTGTGTGTATGTACATATTATGGGATCTTATGAAATTATAAATTGTAATATATTCTAAGCAATTCAGAAGTCGAATATTATATAAATTTTGAGTGACTTTGGAATTGGTATTATGATTGTCGAATAATTATTGATCAACTAGATTGTGATAATACCTCATTTATAATTTTATTTACTACTTTTAAGCTTGTTATTTATTTTTTTGTTGAAAAAATTTATAAAAAAGAAACCAAGCAGATTAAAATACGTTTTAAAAAATCAAATACTTGTTCGTGCATCGAAAAATTGTTGGTTAAATATTTAATGTCTACTAATAGTTGTATTATTATTAAGAATAATCTTTTAAAATATTTCAAAAAATTTTAATCAAACTAAAGGCTTCTCTGTGTAATATTCCATAAAATATAAAATAATTATTACAGAAAATTTGATACTTGTTAGATAGTTCAGTCGAGATATTATCCTTTCATATATAAAATTATTTACGAAATTGAATTATTCCTTTCATCTATCTATTATGTGAATATCTTAAACTGGTTTGCCTGTAAATGATAATAAAATATAATCCGATGTTGTTTGCTAAATTTGATGATATCGAACATTTTCATCAGATTATCAGTATTTATTTGTATTTATAAACTGTTTATACGTAAACTGTGGTAGGATTTATTGAATATTATTTTATGAAAATTTCAAAATCAATTTAAAACAACGAATGCGAGTTATATTCCAATAATAATAAATAATATCCCGGGAGCGATTAGTTAATACAATAACGCTAAAATATGTACTAATACTTTTATGTGGTTTGTTTCTCAATAACCAGTATAGAACAGTTCCCCTATAGTACGAATAATATTGATGTAATATAGTCCCTTTTATTAACTATAGTTTAATTTTCATTGAAATTATAAAATTACTTTTCGATAAAGGGATATTGAATTATTATTGGATTGAACATTATTTTTGATGGTATTATTGATAGTCAATATTACAATTAAATTATTTTACAATTTTGCTTTTATTTTTATTAATAATAGGAGATTAGAATATCTATAAAGTAGTCTCATTTGAATTATTTTCATTACAAATTCATATTTTTAATAATACTTCTATGTATTTATAAAAACGGAATGTCCTCATGACAATGATCAATACGTTGATCCAGGAATCTGACATTGAAGAAAAAAAATTCTACGTAATATAATGAACTCAAGCAGAAGAACGGATTTTTTTATTATTTATTAGACTTTCGGTTTGAAACAAAGTATGTGTAGGCAGTTTCGAGGTTGATATCATTTTTACGTTTGGTAAAATAGAGCCAGAAAGAGAATATATGTAAAAACAGTGTCTTTCTGTATATGGTGAAGCCTACGAGGTCTGTCCAAAAAGTATCACGAATTTTGTGTTTTTTCAAAAATTATTTATTTATTCATGAATATCTATTTTGTACCCTTCAAAGTAATCCCTACCAGATATTAAACACTTGTGCCAACGTTTTTTCCAATCCTCGAAGCACTTCAAAAAATCATTTTTTGTGATCTTGTTGAGCTCCTCCTTCAATGCCGTCTTTTTCTCCTCAATCGTAGCGTAGCGTCGTCCTTTCATGGGGCTCTTCTGTTTCGGGAATAAAAAAACGTCACAGGGGGCCAGATCTGGGGAATGCGGTGGCTGCGCCATTATAAGTGTGTTGTTTTTGGCCAAAAATGGCAAAAGTCAATTTTTGTTCTTCTACAAATCCGGACGTTTCTGGCGGATTGCTTCGCGAAACTTGCGCATAACTTGCAGGTAATATTCCTTATAGACTATTCTACCCTGTGGCAAGAATTCATGATGAACCACGCCCCTGCAATCGAAGAAAACTGTAAGCAAAACCATCACATGCTTGGCGCTTTTTTTGGCCTTAGCTCGTGCGGCAGCTCCAATTGGGATGATTGAGCTTTGGTTTCCACGTCATAACCATAAACCCATGATTCGTCACCGGTTATGACCCTCTGGAGCAAATTTGGGCCGTCGCGGACAGAGTCCATCAGCTCCTTAGCAATGTTAATGCGATGCTGTTTTTGGTCGAAATTGAGCAAAAATTGAAGATGAGCTAAAGCACGTGCAACCAAAGTAAGCGGTCAAAAATTAACTGAACATTCAAAATGGCCGAATTTGTCGGCATAAGTAAGATACATGAGTATCAACATAACGCTACAAAAAATCGAATACACCTCGTACAGTCATTTTGAAATATGTGTTTCGCCACTTCGGCTATTTCATTTGCTGGATTCAAACTTAAGACCTCTGCGCACTAATTTCAGATGTTTATGTGTCGATAAATCGGGTCAATTAAATTCTAAAATGAAATTTAAATGTTATAATATTTTAGATAATATATAATTTAGTTAAATGGTGATAGAAATACTTTGTTTATAATTTTACCCAAACGGAATTTTTTAGCTGCAATTATACAATACAAACAATATCTTAAAAAATTTTGGAAATGGAGGGTATTCCAAATTATCTAACTATTACATTTCTGTGATGGAAAATAAATAAAATTAAAAAAAAACTATTTCTGTTTGTGTAATGATATTAACAAATTCTTATCCTTATTTGATGGGTATTTTATTTTAAGTATTTTTTAAAGACAACTTATAATTACCATCAATCGAGTCTTAATGATAAGTGGAATTAGGATTTGTGCAACTAAGGTTTCAGGATCAACAAATAATTTTGCCACCATACAGAAAGTTAATAAGCTGGAAAAGAATAATTATATGCAAATAAAACAATACCTGACCTGGCAACTGAATTTGAGTTTGTTAACATGGAGAGTACGATGTCTACACAGAATAAGAATTACCTAGTAATAAGGCAATATGATTCCAAACATAATGCTGATATTACAGCTCTACAAAAGTTTGCTAGACATTACCTGGAGAAGAGCTACTAGGGCTCTTAGTGAAGTGGGCATCCAAAATATAATTTGCTTGGAACCCGTTATTATTATTTGTAATACAAATCTCAACGACGGAATCTTAGGCATATACAGCTTTTCATCCTAATGATGGCAAGTGGCTAACAAGATATAATGATAGTATATGTCCAAAAGATGATATCATATATTACCCATATGCGAATGATTTTGCAAAAACAACTCATTGTGAACCACTATGAAAAGAATGGGGCCTAATAGTGCTTTGGGGGTGCGATTCCAGAAATTCTATAGAAGTATGACCAATAGCTCAGGTATTTCTTGACGCAAATAAAATATAATTTAGCAAATGTAACACAATTAGAAAAAAACTATGGACTCTAGAATGCGAGGATGTTCATGATCCTACGGAAGTCTTCTGGGTCTAAAAAATTATACCTTTTCTCAAGAGATAGAACGACTTCTAGACGTATGCCTAACGTTAATTCAAAAATTATTTCTTGGATATTTAAATACTAAAGTACGGGAGGAGACCGTATTGAAGAGATACGTTGATATCCAAAGCTTGTACGAGTATAAGAAAGACCATGGATTGCATACCATCCAACGAGCTGCTATAAATTAAGTGATCGTTAAAAGAACCTGGTTTGGCAGAAAGATATCCACAAGGTTAAATACTTAAAAATCACCGGTTGGATACACTTTCGAAAAATTTATCAAGTGTTAATTCACCACAGCAAGCAAATTTTTAAGGGTCTCTAAGATATGAGTCAGAGGCCATTCTGTAGCGCCACGACCATGAGGCCATTTGGCGACTTCATGGTGTGTGTAGGTTGGCATTGCCAGATTTCCTAATCATATTGGTCGATGGTAATTTGTAGGGAAAAGTCACACATTGTTAACTTTTGTGGAGCAAATTATGATTATTGAGAAGATTAAAAAGAGAGCTTGGAAAAATAATTGTGGGATCTAGAAGCTGCACAATGGAAGGAGTTCTATTCAAAAAGAAATCCTGGGTTAATTGACATTCATTTAAAATTTGGGGAATGGTAAATTGAACGCCACAGGAATGGCTCGATAGACAAGGTTGGTTATCGAAGGGGAAATCATGGGTAAGTGCGGTATGCCCAATCCAAATTCTAAGAAGTTTCCTTCCCCAGAATTTCTGAATGTTTATTGAGTAGACTTGTTTTGCGGTATTAGGCCAATGTTCGGAATACCTAAAGATTGTATATAAAATTTGGTCTTAATCGCCCACAACTCTCCATGGAATGGCAAGCCTATAGCTGAAAAAATTCCACTGTATATTTCTCGGTGAGTATTGCCAACAAGGTAGATGACAACAAAAGATATCATCAATAGCAGCATCCGTGAACATTAGAACAGAATTACCGAGTCTGTCCAGCAGTAACAGTTTCTTGTAGCTAGATGGATCGGTGTTTGCCTTACTGTACCTGCTGAGTGACGTAGACACCCTGAACTTCGCTCTGAACAACAGTTTCCACTCTAGGTGCGGGAGGAAGGTTGGAAAATCGAAAGAAGGGGTGGATGGATCTCCTTCTAATTCAGAAATAAAAAGGAAAATGGAGGATGAATTTATTTTGGAATAGGCAGTGGAAGAGATGCTTTAGAAAATTGTACAGGGGATATTCGGGAGAGCAAAAATTTTTATATATGAGGTTAATATGGGATGTATAAAGGTAGTGTGAGACCGGTTTTCGACCAGTTTCAATGAGAGTGTCCACCGGGGAAGTCCGGTGTTCTCCACTGGCTAGTCTAATGCAGCAATTGACCGCTGCTTCAACTGGCACTCTAATGCATAAAGTGAGGGATTAGAGCAACGTTCCATTCAATAAGGCGTTGGTTACTCTAATTGCTTCTAATCTTACATTTACTTTCAACCAGAATCTTCTCCATATTAAGAATGGAGTTGATTACATTGATACTAAATTAAAATTGTTTCATTAAGCAAACTTAAAGGATATCCCCGATAAGTGTACTATTAATTTAATTCTTTTTTCATTTATTTATTATTTGACTATATCTTAAAAGTGAATCCAAAAAACTATATTCTTTCGCTATAAGATAAAAGTGCCATTAATAAAACTTTTCTGTCCATTACTTCCAAAAAATCGATTTTCTTTAAATTAAAATTTTTATTTATTATTAACCACAAGTTTGAATAGTCGTAGTACGGGTATATTTTCGGTAATAAGTATACTAAAATTTAATAGATTAATTTTAAGACATAATCTATTTTATGTGCAATCCTGTTCGTTCATATGAATTCAGATAGGAACTTTCTTTTACACTACTTTATATAAACTGTCATATCAAGAAAAAGTACACAAGTTCAAAAACTTTAGCATTTTCATTCCATTTTTAATTAATAAGAATTATATTTTTTCTTAAATATTTTTTCTTCCTTTTATCATAAAACTTTCATAATATATTATCATTAAAATTGCTAATCTAAAAGTTTTAATTATAAAACTTGGTAAAATTGTTTAAATGATGTAGATACATTATTATCGTTATAAAAAATAGTTTATTATATAGTTTTGAAAGCATACCAAAAATATATTTTTGCTGTTGCCAAATTTTTTGAATGCATTTTCGAAAATATGTAATTTGTAAAATTATAGTCATAAATTTAGGGGGGGGGGGGCGGAATTATTGCAACTACTGTTAATTAAATATAATTTTAAATAATTTTTTATTAAAGTTACAGGCAGTATTGTTGTTTAAATATTTTGGAATTATTATGCAATATTATGTTGTATGTTCAAACCTTATAGTTTATTGCAGACAATATTAGTTAGGAAAGAAAACAATAAGTTTTGTACGAAATAATTGGTAAAGGTTTCACTGGGGTATGGAAGATTTATCTCTCATAGCATCCTATCTGTATACTGAGCATTATTAACTAGAAATTGTAAGATTAGGCAGGCGGAAGTAATAAGAGAGGCAAGTTTCCTACTAGATTGAATGTTGCACTATTTTTTTATTGTCTTGTGTTAGTTTTGCCGTAACGTTAGTACAAAAGTTGGAGGTAACATTGAACAACTGCCTCAGATTGTTTAGTAATGCCTAAAAATATATGCTATCCTTCCTGCCCTTTAATCCGCTAATAAAATCTATTGTATCTAAATTATTGCTTAAATAGAAAATGATGCTTTTATAATTAATTCTAATATTTCCACTAATGGTTCTTATACATTTTGAAGGTCTTAGGATAGGAGCGTCTTTGAATGCTTTAGTCAAACTAAGTTCATTCAGGAAAAAGGAAACTGAATCGTACTGGTATAGAAAATTAATTTCTCTAGTACTATTCATGATTGCTGCTCTTAATAAGAATGGAGGAGCTTTTGCTTTTGCCTGCTCACTATAGCATCCCATTATGCTAAGTTATGAATAGTGCAGTTTATCATTGATTATATTATTTCGATCACTTGTAATTTTTTTATAATTACAGTTTTAGAGCAAGACTCGATTAAAGTGTTTTTATTTACGAATAATTTCACTATAATAATGGGTATTTCTAAGAAAAAATTCTGTCGAATTTTGGACCATATCCGACATTATCGGTTTGAATATAGAAGAGTTGTACTAAAGTGAATTCCAGGGCCTGTGTGTTATGAAGTTGCCCGATTCTTGTAATAGGGGTGGAACCCTTTACTATTTACCAGGTGTATAAGCTCAAATCCGCTGTTTTTTAGCCAAAAAAACACATGTTTTTCTCATAGAAAGCAAAAACAAATTTATTCAAAGTGCTTATCCTTGCTAGCTATACATTTTTCCTATCTCTCGGCCAATTTGTGGATACCGCGCCAAAAATATTCCTCCCTTTCAAGGCAAACCCCTCCTCAAGCCATTTTCGGACGTCTTCGTAAGAATCGAAGTGCTGCTCAGCGAGCGCGTAGCCCTTCGACGAAAACAGGTGGTAGTCGGAAGGGGCCAGGTCTGGAAAATGAGCAGGGTGGCGTAGCACCTCCCAGTTGAGTGTCTCCAAGTAGTTTCGGACCATAATATGACGTGTGCGAAGGTGCGTTGTCGTGGAGGAAAATCAGTTTGTCATGTCTTTGTTGATAATCCATCCTTTTTTCACGTAGAGCATGATGCAATTTGATCAGTTGTTGGTGGTAGCGGTGGGCATTGACAGTTTTACCAGGTTTCAACATCTCACATCTTTGGGGAAGATGTTGATGGGTGGCCGAGATCAACCCACGATTTCTTGCATTTAGGATTCTCAAAATATATCGAATTTTTATCGCCCGTGACAATCCGATGCAGGAACGACTTTCTTTTTTGTATGGCGAGCAAAATTTCGCATCTGTTTTGGCATCGCTCCATCTGCCTATCGTTCAATTCATGCGGCACCCATTTCCCGATCTTTTCAATCTTCCCCATGGCACGCAGATCCATGGAAATGGGTGGTTGAGTAACACGCAATTGTTCCGCGAGCATTTTTTGCGATTGGGTATCGTCTTCGTCCAAAAGAACCTGCAATTGATGGTTCTCAACCTTCCTAGGCCGATTTTCACGCTTCTTATCCCAAAAGTCAAAATTGCCGTCATTGAACCCAGAAACCAATCTCGGCACGTTAATCCCGATAAATCACTGTCACCATAGGTTTCCATAAGCATTCGATGCGATTCAGCAGCCGATTTCTTCAAATTGAAGCAGAAAAGCAGAGCTTCCCGCATATGCTCTTTTTCTGGCACAAAACTAGACATGATTACTAAAAGAAAAATGTATGTTGTTTCAGTTACTGGGGTAATTCAGTTACTGGGGTCTTCCTCCGCATAAATAAAGTGATGAGTACCTTAAAAGAGTCTCGGTTAGTGACTATGTCGGCAAACATTTTTATTTTTTTATTATGAGTTACATTTTCGATGTGAACCATTGATTTAGTCTGTATATCACCTGCGATAGTTTTATTTCCACACAAAATACCACCATTATTATTGTTATTACTTCTACAGTAGTGGAGAGAGAAAGCTGGTAATAGAAATAATTGGCGAACATTTTTTGATGATACCCAGAATGGGTAGTAGTGTCAATAAATAATGAATTAATAGCTGTTCAACTAGACGTATTCGAGTAGGTTGCTTTGTTTATTTTATTAGTTCCAATTCTTTTTATTCTATATTTTTTTTGTATATATTATTAAACTTTTCTAAAAGTTTTATCGAATTCTTTACCAGACTTTAATAAAAGTCTTCAGGAAATAAATTACATGACACTAGTAGTATTAATGTTCAAATAAAATCATTTTACAGATTTTTATTTCTAGTAAATATTAAATAAAACTATAATTTTGTACAAATTAAAACTAAGAGCAATACATTTTTAGTTATTTTGCAAATTTCATTCACCAAAATTGATCAAAGTTGATGATAAGAGAACAAATCAGAGGCACTCTAATCTGATATTTGATAGGAAACAGAGTCTATATTTGTATTTTGCTGACACTTAATTCTATTCCAGTCACGTATTGTACAGCAAAGTAAAAATAAAATGAAAAAAAAATTGGTGTAAATGAATAAAAAAACAAATAACAAAAACTAAAACATGTCTGAATTTTTTGAAGTAATTGTCTTCTTCAACAATGCTATATAAAAAGATTCTTGTTGTCGTAACGTTTACATTTCTGGACAAAGTCGAACTTCTTATAAACAGTATAAGACCTTCATAATTGGAATGAAATTCTCGAATTGCAATGCCATTCAATAGTCCGGAATCAAAGTTTTTTCCTTATTCTAGTATTGTTATTGTTGCTTTTGATTTTGATTCCCCATTTTTTCTTACCATCTTCGATAGACTTTTATCGAAGATGACACTGAACATGAGAGAGAAAACTACTATAACTACTATGATTATTATTAACCGCATGGATACGATTGACTCAGCCTATTTATTGCAGGCTTGCAAGTGTCCTGGACACGTTTCACAACAAATAAACTTTTATAGCTCTATCAGACGGTTTCATTTGAAAATGTTATTTTTATTATAGCACAAAATTATATCAAGAAAAATCGAAAGTATATTTATCTATGGCTCTGTTTTGTTACTCATCGGATATAGAAAAATTTGCTTTGTTATTATATGCAATCTATTTATTGTAGCTTTTAATTGGCCTCATTTTTAATTAATTTATTTATTTATCTTTTCTAAAATTTACGTATTTCAATAAACCGAATTTTTTACAATAAATTATATTTGAATACATTATGCCAAATGAAGAAATAATAATTATTTTTTAATGTTTTCAATATGTACCAATGTTTTCAATATGTAAAAGTTCAAGTTCTGTTTTTTTTGACCATCGTTCCGATTTGAGTTCTGGTTTTTTTGTTAAGTTGGTACATCTGTTGTTGATATTCCATCTAAATCTTAGCATCATAGCTTGATATTTGCGAAAGTTACGTAGCCAAGAGTACATCTATCTCTGTGTGTGTTGGCGATTTTTATAATTTTAGAAATGGATTTAAATTTGCAACAACGAACTTAATCACAACCAGTAGATGCGTTAGATAAATTTATTTATCAACATTTACGTTCAAACTTTTCTTTATTATTATTTACCGAGACCTCTAACTACAAAATAGTGACAAGTAGATAATTTATTATTTAATGTTTAATCATTCGGAGGGTTATGGCGAATAATTGTCTATCGAGTCCGTTTCTCTGGCTTGCCTAGATTTTGCTACTTCAGTAGAACACATGACCCGTGATGCTAAATTCATCGAAAGGTGTTAATAAGGTGGGAAGTTGCGCATAGGTTTTGAACAAGGTAATTGCTATAAGTGAAAATGTGATAGCAAGCTTTTTTATAACGAGGCATAGTCATTTCACAAATAAATGGAACTTTCAGATCACGATAATTAAAACTATTATAGACATAAAAGGGAGAGATAAGAGTTTTACGCAGTATTTTTGGTTAGCAAATTCGATTTAACAGGAATTATAAGCCTAGGTTGGTAACAGGTGGAGGGCAAAATCCTCTTGAGCTTCTACAGTAAGCCCGGGTGTTAGACTACCTCAAATCAACGTAGATTTTATTGACCTATGAGGATGCAATAAAATCGATGATGCTGCAAGCTAGTGGATTATGCAGAATGGAACCCATTTTAATAGTTAGAAATTAAATTTATGAACTCGACTAGGAAATTTATATGGCGTTTTAAATAAAACTGTTTTTTATTTTAATTTTATTGTATATAAATAAAAATGTTCGATATGCTTATTTATTAGAAAGAAAGGGACCTTACGGTACTTCCATAATTTTCTCCATATAAATTATATAAAATTTAATTTCTAGATAAATTATATTATAAAATTAATTCTGAATAAGGGACCTAATGCAAACTATTTTTTAATCTGCTGTAAGTAATTATTTTTAAATTTAAAATATTCTAATTATGAAATATAATCATTTTTAATAACTCGATTGAAAAATAATTAAATAACATTTAAATGTTTGATCAGCAAATAAAACTCTTATACCAGTTAAGTATACTTTTGAGTTTATTTAAACTGTCTAAACTGCGTCGCTTAAAATTATGCATTTTAGAAAATGTAACAATTAATATTTCAATTTTACTTTTAAATATTGTACAAAATTATAATAATTATATTGTTTAGAACAAAAAGAAACGGTATAATTTTAGAGAACACATATAGGTTACCAAAAGTTCCTCTAAATATGTAAATTTTATAACAAAAAGGAGTTAAACCAAATTTAAAGACTTGATTCGTAATTTATACAAAACACAATAAAAATGTAATAATTTGATACCACCTTGATCAAAAAGGTCATCGTTCCGATTTGAGTTCTGTTTTTTTTGTTAAGTTGGTAAAACTGTTGTTGATATTCCCTCTAAATTTGAGCGTCATAGCTTGACATCATAGCAAAAGTTACGTAGCCAAGAGTTCATCTATCTCTGTGTGTGTTGGCGATTTTTTACAATTTTAGAAATGGATTTAAATTTGCAACAACGAACTTGTATTAAATTTTGCGTAAAAAACGGATTTAATGGTGCGCGAACGTTGGAAATGTTGGAAAAGTGTTTCGGCAACGATTCTCTAAAGAAAACGGTCGTTTACCAGTGGCACGAGCGGTTCAAAAGTGGTCGTGAGTCAATCGAAGATGATGAATGTAGTGGCAGACCATCGACATCGAAAACCGACGAAAACATTGATAAAGTAAAGGATATGTTTGTCAATAACCGCAAATTAACCATCAGAGAGATAGCGGAGGACTTGAACATTGCCTATGGATCCGTCCAAGACATTTTGGTTAATGATTTGGGTTTCCGTCGTGTAGCAGCAAAGTTGGTGCCAAAAAAACCTCAATTTAATGCAAAGAAGAGACCGTATTGACGTCGCAAAAGCCATGATTTACGAGGCTGAATCCGATCCCACATTCATCAAAAGGATCATTACTGGAGACGAGACGTGGGTTTATGAGTACGACACGCATTCCAAACATCAGGCAAGTGAATGGCGTTCACCAAATCAGCCGAGACCAAACAAACCACGTCGTTTTCAGTCAAAAAAGAAGGCAATGCTCACGGTTTCAATGGATGACAACAGTGTAGTGCATCATGAATTTTTGCCAGAAGGCCGGACAGTAAACAAAGAGTATTATTTGGGCGTTATGAGACATTTGCGTGAAGTAATTCGGCGAAAGAGACCAGAATTGTGGGCAGAAAACTATTGGATTTTGCACCATGATAACGCACTGTCACACAGTGCCATCATTATTCGTAATTTTTTGACAAAAAATACAACAAATACCATCCAACCGAATTTACCTGATGTGGCTCCCTGTGACTTCTTTCTGTTCAATCGAGCTAAAAAACTATTACGGGGAACGCGTTTCAACAGCCGAGAGGAAGTAATGGAAAAATCGCAGGAAGAACTGATGGACATACCGAAAACCGAATATAAAAAATGTTTCGAGGATTGGATCAAGCGCTGGCATAAGTGTGTTAAAGTCGATTAGGATATCTTTGAAGGGGACAATATAGATTTAGATGAATAAACTTGTACTTTTAATTTTCTGAATAAATTCCGGTAAGTTTTTGATCAAGGTGGTACGAGTATGTTAGTTCATAATCAGTTAATGCAAATTAAAAAATAGTCAGTTGTTTATGGTATAGTTGTCGAATCTCATTAAACGTTAGACTAATTGCGTTTATGGCGATGAAGTCGCAGTTTAACACAATGTTTCACTATCCTTACTACATATGGTGTTGCTCTTATCATTGCGACAAACTTTTTCAAATAGCAAGCAATATAAAAAAGTTCTCAGACTTGGTATTATTCCATTTTTTTTGGTCATAACGACAACGTATCCTTGGTGCGGGCTTCTTCTGCTGTTGTGGTAATAAATTATCGTTCGATTTACTTATGTCTAGCTGTAGTTCAGAAATAAACGCTCCGAAATACAATAGTTAATTAGTTTCTTCAAACGAATTTTGAATTTCCGTGGGTTACGTATATTCGATTTTCTTTTTTTTATGGCGTTATTTTGGTACTCATGTTTCTCACTTATGCCAACAAGTTCGGCCAGTTTGAATATGTACTTAATTTTTAACAGCTGCTTTGCTTGCAAGTGTTTTGGCTCGTTTTCGATTTTTGCTCAATTTCGACCAAAAACAGCATCGCATTAACATTGCTAAGGAGTTGTTGGGCTCTGTCCGCGATGACCCAAATTTACTCCAGAGGGTCATAACTAGTGACGAATCATGGGTTTATGGTTATGACGTGGAAACCAAAATTCAATCATCCCAATGGAAGCTGCCGCACGAGCCAAGACTGAAAAAGCGCGCCAAGTTCGGTCGAATGTGAAGGTTTTGCTTACAGTTTTCTTCGATTGAAGGGGCGTGGTGCATAATGAGTTCTTGGCACAGGGTAGAACGGTCATTAAAGAATATGACTTGCAAGTTATGCGCAAGTTGCGGGAAGCAATCCGCCAGAAATGCCCATGATAACGCCCCTGCTCACGCATCGTTGTTTGTGCGCGAATTTTTGGCCAAAAACAACACACTAATAATGCCGCAGCCACAGATTCTCTGATCCATTTTTTGGAATGTGTAAAAATCGAAGACGAGCCGAAACACGTGCAAGCAAAGCAGCTGTCAAAAATTAACTGAACATTCCAAATGGCCGAACTTATCATCATAAGTGAGAGACATGAGTACCAAAATAACGCCACAAAAGAATCGAAAATCGAATATACGTAACCCTCAGAAATTGAAATTTGCGATACTTTTTGATCAGACCTCGTATATCATAAATGAGTCAATTCTTGTAGTTCACGAAAAATATATTTTTCATATAAAATTTTGGCGAATGTTGTTTTTTTTAACTGAATCCGATAAAACTTGGGTTTTCATTCAATATTATGTATATTATACAGGGTGCTTTTAATGTTCCAGGTCGATTTTGTTTGGCCGCTATTTTGTCTATTGGCATTTGACAGTTATAGAGAATGGTCGATGAAAATTTATTACGTGACTTTTTTGGTGTTATTGAGCAAGTCAACCATTCAGCCTGTAATGGATAATTTTGATAATGCACATATACTAGGACATAAAGCAGAGCCTGGACGACAATTAAGCCAACGTACACCTGATAAGAGTGAGGCAGAGCGTTTCTGAATGTCCACGTACCTCTCATCGATGCCGTGCACAAGAATTGGGAATATCTCCATCATATTTGTTAAAAGTTCTCAAAAAAAAGTTGCCTATTTACACCTGCAAAATTTAATTGATAGACTAGGTGAACGCAAATGATCATGAACGGTGGCGAGACTGGATTAATGGAGTTTTACAGGTCGGTATAGACAATCACCATTTTTAGCGAAAAGTTATAAGCGACGAATCACAATTCGATTTAGCTGGCTTTGTTAATAATTGGGGAACTGAAAACCCTCTACTGATATAGCAAAGACTACTATACCCTATCAAAGTATGGTACAGCATTTGGGCCGACGGCAACATTGGGCCATATTTCTGCAAGGATGCTGGAAGCAATGCTGTAAGATTTACTGGTGACCGCTATCGGGACATGTTGCAAAATTTTCTTCTACACGAATTGGATCAATTAGGCCTACAGAATATGTGGTTCGAACAAGATAATGCTACATCACACGCAGCTAGTGCTATGATGCAAATTTTAAGAGAAATTTTTCCCTGCCGAATAATGCCAAGAAGTGGTGAAATCGACTGACCTCCACGATCTCCTACTTTGAATCCTTCCGGGACAGGCGATTTTCACAATCTTCTCTTGAGGCGAATTTGTCACCTGCAAAATCATTCGTTATAGACAGGAAGAGGTGGTAATCACTTGGTGTCAGGTCCAGACTATAAGATGGATGCATAAGAACATCCCAACCAAGGTCCCGGAACTTCTGGCGAGTCACTATCGATGTATGCGGCCTGGCGTTGTCCTGATGGAACACAATTCCTCTCCTATTGGCCAAAGCTGGCCGCTTCTGGGCGATTGCTTCTTTCAGACGGTGCAATTGTTGACAGTATAGGTCCGAATTAAGAGTTCGGCCGTAGGGGAGCAGCTCATAGTAGATGATTCTCTGCCAGTCCCACCAAACACACAGCAAAACCTTCCTGGCTGTCAATTCTGGCTTGACCACCGTTTGCGCCGGGTGACCGCGATTTGACCACGACCGTTATCGCTTGACGTTGTCGTAAGTGACCCACTTTTCATCACCAGTAACCATCCGCTTCAGAAATGGATCGATATTGTTGCGATTCAGCAGCGATTCGCAGATGGAAATTCGGTCCATGAGGTTTTTTTTGCGATAACTCGTGTGGCACCCATACATCGAGCTTCTTTTTTATCCAGCCTTATTTAAGTGGTTCCAAACGGTTTTTTGTACAATGTTTAGCTCCTGGGCAATCGAAATAGTGCCTACGTGACGGTCGGACTCGACGATTTCCATTATTTTATCGACATTTTCGACAATTGGCCTTCCAGAGCGTGCTGCATCTTCAAAATTACCGGAACGGAATCGACGAAACCAAAATTGCGCGTGATTGGCTGTTACAGTATCAGGACCATAAACACTATTCACATTTTCAGCTGCCTGGCTTGCGTTTTCGCCTTTATCGAAGAAAAACTGTAAAATATGGCGTATTTTCTCTTTGTTGGTGTCCATCTTTGACGCGTGCTTAAAAAAATACTGAGTCAAGTAATCACAAAACTGTATGAAAAGCTTTTTTAGTACAAAATTTTATCTTTCTAACGCCATCTAGTGCAACCCAATCGCACTTTTAAAACGGGAGATACAGACTCCTAAAGCCATCTATTGGCAAAATAATGGATTACTTTTTACTACAACTATATAATTTTGCATTTATTAGTTTCTGAAAAGAGCTTTTGATTTCTGCTCGAAATATAATAAACAATACTTAAATACCTATACGAGAGGCCATCATAAAAATTGAGGCCACGTCCCACAACCCTGGTTGTCCTGCACATAAATGAAGGAAAAACAAAGTGCATGGAGGCAGTCTCGGGGTGGAAGAAAAACGAATTTATAGCTTTGAAAGATAGGAGATTATAGCTTTGAAAGAGTTCAATAATTTTCCTATTTGGGATCAAGGGTTAGAGCCGATAACAACATGGAGCAAAAATGACGTACAACTGCTGGCAGACAACATAACCTATTTCATTCAGTACAAATTATTTCGCTCAAAAACACTAACCACAACATTAACCTTCTTCTGTACCAGTCTTCATGTATTCTTCCAGAAAAAACCTTTACAAACTTTTCTCTACGTTAAAGAAGAGGGTCCTTCAAAGTATTTGTTATCCCCTACATGAGGAAGGACAATTCCGGAGTCTATTTAACGATGTCATTCTGAATGGATAAAATTAAGCTCATTAGACTACCTCTTTTGTATGGAAGAGATTTACTGCTCATTTTATGTTAAAAATATTTAAAAAAGTACCTCTGAAGGGATTTGAATGAAATTGAAAAAAATTCTCGTCCGAATAATAAAAAACTGTGATTATAATTTTCGTTTTTTTTTTTAAAAAATGTTTGACGTATTTTCTATTTTAACTAATACATTTAGTGTGAACTCTTCGAAATATTTGTTGTTGCTATTATAAATAAGATCTCTGAGATAAGAACCAGATCCCGTTTTGTATCGCCACGACTGTAAGGCCATTTGGCGACATCATGTTATGTTTAGGTTGGCATTGTCGGCTTAATTAATGAAACTGTTCGTACGAATCTTGGAGAGATCAAAGAGAAATGGTTAAATTTTATAAAGCATATGTTATGTGTATGTAATTCTTCTAGAAAATTAAAGCGAAGACTCCTGGGATAGGAGCAAAGACTCCTGGGATAGGAGTTTTTGTTCAAGGAGTTTCAAAACAGAAGGAGTCCTATACAATAAAGAAGTTCTAGATTATGTGGCATTCGTTTAGGATATGAGAGGTAGTAAAGCGAAATGCCTAATCTGGATTCTGAGAAGTTTCCTTGCTCAGAATTTTTAAGAGATTGTTGACTATACTGATTTGCTGATATTTGGCCAATTCGTGAAAAAAAGTGTTCCACTGTTGAGTTTTTTTATTTATTTACAATTGCCTACAAAGATTAAATTGCATTTGGTCAGTACATGTGTTAGATTAGGTATGTTATTGTGTATAGGACGGTGTAGAGCCTTCTCAGCAAGCTGATGATCCTAGTTGTTGCCAAGTATACCAGCGTGACAAAATTCAAAATTTTGGCTGTTCAGCAATCAATACTGAATGCTGTTGAGAACCAGATCAACTGATGAACAGAAATTAAACATTTTTAATTGTTTCGGAATTTGCCACTTTTTCTAATCTCGTTCATATATATAGTCTTTAAGACTCATACGACCACGTTCCAATTCCACTGACCAATTGTTTAAAGTTAAAAATGAAGTTGGAGTATTTTTGTAAACTCTAACCTTTTATCTATGAACAGTATTCAACAAAGAATTTTATAATAAACCCAAAATAAACTTTCTCCATTTTAAAGAAAATTATTTAATTTTTCTGTACAAATTGCTTACTGAGCACAAATACGAGTAAATAAAATTAACTATTTAATAATTGACATGTGATTACGGGGCAAATGAAATTACTTAACAAAAAAAAATCCATAGCAATATCATAACCAACTATAGCTTAGGCCGACCTTATCCGCATGCACTAAGGGTTAAAATATTTTAAGGAAATTAAATTAGAATGAACCATGTCGCAGTGGGATTCGAACCCGCGACTATGCTTTTGATCCGGTACCAAAAAAGATTTTTATTTTGGTTTTATGTGCTCAATATTTTTTAAATTTTGAAGAATAAATTAAATTTAATATTATATTGTATTATATTCTATTAAATTACAATGGTAATAAATATAATAGAATATACGAGGATCATTCAACAAGTACTTAGCCTCACCGTCCGATGGAATTGCTGTCACAAAAGGAATTTACCATCGTGCAGTACATTCTTTTAGTAGCCTACTGTCAAAGATTCAGTTGATTCCCTTCATTAGTTTTGTTTTGAGAGCCTTTGAAAGCGAGCGTGTCGGTCGGTTGCACAAAAGTGGAAAAAGAACAATATCGTTCGGTGATTAGATCTTGTTTTTGGAAGGGAAAACGCGCAGCGAAATCAAAGATCGATTGGATGGTGTGTATAGTGACTCTTCTCCTTCGATGGCGACCGTCAAGAATTGGTTCAACGAGTTTGTTCGTGGCCGCACGTCGGTTTTTGATGAGCCACGCCCAGGTGCCCCGAAAACGGCTGCTACGGAGGAAAACGTTAAAAAAGTCCACGATCTCGTGTTGGCAGACCGTCGATTGAAGGTTCACGAGATAGCTGAGACTGTGAGCATCGCAGTAGGAACGGTGCATCATATTCTACACGAAGAACTGGGCATGAGAAAGCTGTCGGCGCGATGGGTGCCGCGTTTGCTCACACCGGAAAACAAGCGCAACCGTGAGACCACATCGGCGGCGTGTTTGGCGCTGCTTCAGCGCAATCCAGCGGAGTTCTTGCGTCGTTTCGTGATCGTCGACGAAACATGGATTCACTGGTACACACCAGAGACCAAGGAACAGTCGAAACAATGGACTTCACCCTGCGAACGTGCTCCGAAGAAGGCGAAGACTGTTCGATCGGCCGGAAAGGTGATGGCCACCGTTTTCTGGGATTCACAAGGTGTGATCCACATCAATTACCTCGAGAAGGGTAAAACAATCACGGGGCGCTACTATGCTGACTTATTGGGCCGATTTGACGTCGAATTGAAGAAAAAGCGGCCCCGCTTTCCGAAGAAAAAAGTGCTGTTCCACCACGACAACGCGCCGGTTCATACCTCCGCCATTGCCATGTCCAAATTGGTCGAATTGCGCAACGAATTGCTGCCCCATCCACCGTACTCTCCAAATTTGGCCCCCTGTGACTACTTTTTGTTTCCAAACCTGAAACAATCACTCGCCGGGAATAGATTTGGGTCGAATGAGGAGGTCATCGTCGCCACGGAGGCCTATTTTGCTTCCCTCGAGAAAATGTATTTTTTGGACGGGTTAAAAAAGTTAGAGCATCGCTGGGCCAAGTGTATCGAGCTTAAAGACGATTATGTGGAAAAATAAATTGCCACCTTTCCAAAATTTTCGTTTTTCTTTTGTAGGCTAAGTACTTGTTGAATGACCCTCGTATTATAGGCCTTAGTTTTGCAGTAAAAAAATTTTAAAAGTGCATTACTGTTATTGCATAATAATAAAATTGGATAAAAGTTAAAAGCATTTAACTTTTTATACTTATTAAATTCTTGTCAATGCTTCTCTAATTTAAAAAAATTAATACTTATTAATAATATAAATAAAACTACCAGTAATGTGTTATATTTAAATGGCATTCAGAGTTGATGATTAAGTTTAGCAGTCTAATGAATAGAAGGAAAAGCAAAACAACTTTGAGACACATTTCCCCAATTTAGACTGGGAAAAATAAAGTTCGAACGATGTTTTAACCTTATCTTAAGGACCCTATGGAGCATTATAGTAAAGTCATGTTTTTGAATTGCGTTACGAATCTTTTTAATGTTAACATCGAAAACTGATAAAAATGTGGAATGACTGAGGACCCTCTGGGAGATCTGAATTTTGATTAGCATTGAAGCTGATAGTTAGTTCTTAAAGGATCAGATAAAAGGTTCTTCGCAATCAGAGCGCACATTGCAAATACTTGAAAGCTCTACAATGACAACGTTTCCAGTCGTACCGTAACCGCCATCGAATTGGAAATGTCTTCTATTTTCTTTTGAACCTTTTAAATTTTAATCTATGATTTTTCTATATAGTTTCGTCATTATTATAAAAATTATCAAAATATTATTTAATCAAAATACTAACTTATATTCTGTATATTAAAAAATTCAAAAATCAAATAATTGACATAATATTTTCTCTATTTTATTTAGTGTTTTTGGAATTATAGAAAACATATTAGAAAAATGTTGAAAAATTTAAAGAATCTTTAAATCGGCTCAATTGAAGGTAAAGTATTTTCTTTGTATAAATAAACACATCCCAGAATATTCTTAAACTCATCTAATGCCAATCATTAGTTTATTCTCATTTTTTTAACGTTTTTTTTTTCACATAGAGGCTCAATCTCGAAAGTCATCCGTCACTCAATCAAACACTTCATCAATCATTTCGATTGGTTTCTCATCAATAAAATACTAGCAACAACCATCTATTGGATAAGTTGTCAAAAATTATCCTTCCTTATGCCTTTAATCGATTTTCTTTTAAAAATATCTAACAGTATTTCCCCTAAATTTCTTTGTTATTCGTTTGATGAGCATTTACCTGTAAAGCTGTCAACATGCTTCTGATATCAGATTTCTACGAAATAAACTGTTAACGTAATAACTTTCCTATTTTAAAATATTAATTGGCGATGACTTTTCGAAAATATTATTTGAATAAAGCCATTTCCTTGCCATGAAAATGAGAAAACTTAATCGTCATTATGGTTAACTATTATCATTTATTTAAAAATTACTAATATAGAAAAACTTTTCAAACTATTAACTGTTTAGACGTCAAAATAAGCAAATTGTATTTGCATTTATATTCAATTTTGTTTATAACTCAATATATATACTCAGATATATACTTATTTTTAGAAATTTATTTTAACTGGATGCCTAAGTTAATTTGAATTAAATGTAATTTCAAAAGGATAAATGGTAGTCTATCATTAATAGCTATTTTTTCATCATTTCTTATTTATTTCATATTATTATTTATTAATTATTTCAAATAATTTAAGGCCATATTATTTTGCGGCTTTTGGAAGTAATTTTTGAATGAGTAGTATTTGACAAAGTAATTAGAATTATTTTTCAATAATACGCTTAGAATAATTAGGAAGGCGTGAGTGAAAAATGTTTATAGCAAAGCACAAAGAATTCATTTAAAATAGACTTGTTGATAAGATAGTTAAAAATTCTTGATTGGATGAACTGAATTTATTGGGTATTGCAATACTTGCCTTAAGATCATAGTTCAAGTCCGAAGTAGCACCAATTTAAATCGTTTGTTCAGGAATCTTCGTAATTGAATATACAGTCACTTTTAAATGTTCGTTCCACATTAACGTATTTTAGAATTTTTCGGGATAATACGAGGGTCGTTCAATAAGTCCTTCGAAAAAGATGGAAAAAACTGTTTTTAAAAAAAAATTATTTTTATTTTTCAACATAATCTCCCTATACACTTTTCCAACCGTTTTTCCAAAATTTTTATCCCGTCCAAAAAATATGATTTCGGAAGTTCTGCAAAATACTCACCCGTTTGAGCAATGACGTCCTCGTTGGAAGTGAACCGTCGTCCGCCAAGCCATTTCTTCAGATTGGGGAAAAGAAAATAGTCACTCGGGGCCAAATCTGGTGAATAAACGGGATGCTGCAACAATTCTATTCTCAATTCCACAATTTTGGCCATGGAAACAGCGCAGGTGTGCACACGCGCATTGTCCTGATGCAAGAGGATTTTTTTCTTCTTCAGATGGGGGCGTTTCTCTTCGATTTCCTCGCTCAACCGTTGCAATAATGACGCGTAATACGCTCCTGTTATTGTTTTTCCTTTTTCCAAGTAGTCGATAAAAATAATGCCCTGCGATTCCCAAAAGACCGTGGCCATCACCTTGCCGGCCGATGGCACAGTTTTTGCCTTCTTCGGAGCCAGTTCACCCTTGAAAATCCACTGTGATGACTGTCTCTTCTTTTCTGGAGTGTAGTAGTGTATCCAGGTTTCGTCCACAGTGACATATCGACGAAGGAATTCGGCAGGATTGCGATGAAAGAGTGCCAACATAGCCTCAGAGTCCACTACACGATTGCGCTTATTCTCCTCTGAGAGCAAACGCGGTACCCATGTTGCCGAAATTTTTTTCACAGACAATTTTTCATGCAAAATTGAAGCGACTGTACCTTGTGATATGCCCGTGGCCTCAACTAATTCGCGCACTTTAATTCGCCGATCGTTCAAAATCAGATCGTGGATTTTGTCGATGATTTCAGGAGTAGACACCTCAACTGGGCGTCCTGAACGATGTTCATCTTTTGTGGATGAACGGCCACGTTTAAATTCATTCACCCAATTGTAAACCGTCGCAAACACAGGTGCAGATGTGCCATGAGCTGCATCCAACTCGGCTTTGATTTCTTAAGGGCTTAAGCCTTTCAAATGGAGATGTTTGATGACAGACCTAAACTCGCTTTTTTCCATTGTTATGCACAAATAAATGTCGTTAACTTTAATCGACGATAGCAATTGACCTACGCTATGAATCGAGGTGAAATTTTGACAGCTTTCTTGTTGATAATGCTACTTACAAAAAAAAATCTTTACCTACATTACGAGCGCAATTTCTTGGATTTTCTAAGACTTATTGAACAACCCTCGTATTTTTATTTATCTACGAAAGCTATCCGAAAAGTTCTTATAATAAAAAAAAAGTGACTAATTTTCAAACTAGATTTTTTCTCAATGTTTTATTTTTTCGAACCGATAAATTTACTCCAATTAAGTTCTAAGGACAACCCTTTACGTGGTCTCTATCCTGAAATTCTTATAAATGATCTCTTATAGCAGCTTTAATTTTTGAATCTGTTGAAAATTGTTTTTCTACTATCACACGTGAAAGTCAAGGGGATCTAAATCTGGCAAATATGGTATTTATCTCAGCAATTTAAATAAAAAAATATATATTTCTTTTTATTATTATTCAGTTATTCTTTCCGTAATAAAATAGTATGGAAAAACACTTGGAAAAGCTTTCAACCAACAGAAACACAGACAAATATTAATACCAGCTTTCTGAAGGAATAACCAATTATAGATAAACATCCGTGCTGGTCAAAGACACCTAATCGAAATTAACATAATGGCCGTCCCTCCTACTGGATGAAAGATGATCATAATATATAGCTGCAGCGGATCGATCATCTGCTAAGCGAAGATGAACACATGATCTTAAAATTGATACAAATCTAATTAGAACATTTGTCAAAAGGGACTAAGGTTCCGAAAGAAATGTTAAAAGGGAACTAGAAGGTTGCAATGGAGAAGTAAGGTAGGCGGCTCTCTAATAGAACATTAGAGTTCTAATAAGAGAATAAAAAAACTAGAATATTTTAACGTCTTAGGATATTGTAAGATCTTAACAAAAAGTCTGTATTTTAAAATATACGAGGTCAAAAAGTATCACGAATTTTGTGTTTTTTCAAAAATTATTTATTTATTCATGAATATCCATTTTGTCCCCTTCAAAGTAATCCCGACCAGATATTATACACTTCAGCCAACGTTTTTTCCAATGCTCGACGCACTACAAAAATCATTTTTTGTGATATTGTTCAGTTCCTCTTTCGATGCCGTCTTTATCTCCTTAATCGTAGTGTAGCATCGTCCTTTCATGGGGCTCTTCAGTTTCGGGAAAAAGAAAAAGTCACAGAGGGCCAGATCTAGGGAATACGGTGGCTGCGACATTATTAGTGTGTTGTTTTTGGCCAAAAATGGTAAAAACCATTTATTGTTCTTCCACAAATCCGGACGTTTGCAGGTAATATAACTTGCAGGTAATATTGCTTATTGACCGTTTTACCCTATGGCGAGAACTCATGATGCACCACGCCACTGCAATCGAAGAAAACAGTAAGCAAAACCTTAACATTCGACCGAACTTGGCGCGCTTTTTTCGGTCTTGGCTCGTGCGGCAGCTTCCATTGGGATGATTGAGCTTTGGTTTCTACGTTATAACCATAAACCTATGATTGTTCATCAGTTATGACCCTTTGCAGCATATTAGCAATGTTAATGCGATGCTGTTTTTGGTGAAAATTGAGCAAAAATCGAAGACGAGCCAAAACACGTGCAAGCAAAGCAGCTGTCAAAAATTAACTGAACATTCAAAATGGCCGAACTTGTCGGCATAAGTGAGAGACATGAGTACTAACATAAAGCCATAAAAAATCGAAAATCGAATATACGTAACCCGCGTAAATTCAAAATTCGCTATACTTTTTGAACAGACCTCGTATTTTGAAGAAAAAATAACTGAAGAGCACTCAATTAATTTTGTCTGCATACCGCGTCATCATGTGATCATCTGTATTGGTGTTATTAGAAATAATAAAGATATTCTAATAATAAAATTTTATCATATCATAAAACTTTTCTTCTGTCACTTTTTAGAATATCAAATGTTGCCCATCTTGTTCGCTACACTTTTAAGGATGTTATATTTGACCTAAAGTATAGTTTACAAATGATAAGATGAATATTATCTTAACATAATTAAAATGCTTAATAACATTAACGAATATACGAAACACATAAATAGAAAAAATATTCAAAGTTGATTATTGATTTTCATGGTAAAATAGGAAAATTTGAATTTTTTTTAGTTCTAATGAATATGCTAACATTGAAGAATATTAAATAGCAAAATTATGGCTGCTAAGTTACCAAGAATTCATGAAGTGCGGATATACATAATATAAAATTTAACTAGTTGTGGTTCAATAAACATTAAATAATTAATTGGCTACACAATTAACTTTAGAGCAATTGGATCGAATATTGATAATTTCAATCTTACCGAAATTTTATAGTCAATCTTACCGAAAAAGTTTAAAGATTGATTTTGGCTTTATAGTTATTGTTTTGAATTTAGACGTTCATGTTTAAGTGAATTTTTTAAAAATATTATTTACCCAATAAAATTAGTTTAATTTGTTAAGAAAATTTATTCATCTTTGATCTAACAATCTGGCAAATTTTTTTTAATGAATTTTTTGCTTTATATACAATTTATAAATCAGACATATTTTCCAAGGATAAACTGAATATTTCTATAAGATTTAAGGTTGTTAGGAAATTTGAAAAAAAAATATACAATATATTTCGTAACCTAATAAAAAAGAATTTTTCACACAAAATCAAGGATTTTAATGTAATTAAATAATTTGAAATTTTTATCCCAAAATCTTAGAATGTTATTCATTCAAAAAATTATTATTTATAACAGAATATCTTATAATCTTATATATGACAGAAAATAAGATTAAGGGAAAAAAATTATATTTTGCATAATGATTCTACATGAAGGAATGAATCAATTTGAAATTGACGATTTAGTGACAACAAGAATAAACTAGTGTAAAATCAAGCAGAATCTGCTAAAATTTATTGCTTTAATGAACATAATCATCTTCATCCTATTTCAGTATAAAGAATATAGTTTCTATGGTATACACTAATTTTTTTTATTTAGTTCACTACTTCTAGATGACTAAATATTCTCCATAAAATAACTTTTTTCTTAAATTTAGAGTGTTATCTATAAATAAATACAATTTGTAATAGGGTGATTTTTTAACGAAATTTTTAGGATAAGGAGATATGTAGGAAAACACACCTATCAATGTTTTTTTTTTAAGAACGAATTAATTTATTTAACAATTTAAAAAATTTCGGGGTCATTTGATAATTTAAAAAAAAAACTTGTTAATAATAATAGGGTTGAAGTTAACAGTTATCTATCTTAAGGATTAGAATAGTAGGATGGACGGAAATATTTTTTTTTAAACAGGAAACGTTTAGTTTATATTAGGATAATAATAAATGGAATATTTAGATCACGATGTATATAATACTACTTTGTATGGTATATAAAAGGGAGTCTTAAGTAACGCGTATTCGTTCTTTGTACAATATTACTGCCATTTACGGTTATATCTAGACAAAGTGTAAAAATGACATGATCTTATTTTCGCCTTTTGAACCAGGTCCCTAAGGAGTTGATGAAGTTTTTTAAAAAGGAATGGGGACTGTGGAAATATTTTAATTTGGGTTAGAATAACTGTATTTTTCGTTTATATATTTTGTGGTTAAGTTATTACTGCACAAAAAAATATATATATATACATTATAAGAAAAGGGATCTAAAATGCTACGCTCATGAATAAAAACTATGGGAGATAAATATAAGAGCACTCTAAATTTTCAGCAAAATTTACTGCAGTTTCTAAGACAACCGAGGGTGACATACATGGTCTTAAGTATGCAGAGTATCAAGAAAATACCTGGGCAGTATTTTGTTCTTCATGGTAGCAGGAACGCTACACGTATATAATCGACGAAGCAATGACATTGCTGAGTAATAGAATGCTCAATTTTAAAGCTGAGGAATCGCACCTCGGTTTCAACAAAAGGATGACATATTTAAAGGATTAGCTTTTAAAATTTTTTTATGAAAATAGGAAGGAGACTTATGGGTCTCTATAAGATACGAGGATTTTTGGGTTGAAAGACAACCCAAAGTGAAAGTTAGGATGATGTGTGAAGGATACAATTATAAATAAAAGTTATCGTGATCAGGTTTTTTTTATATCTGTGTAAAGATTTCCGAAATTATCAAGTCATATTCTAGGGTATTTTGTTTGATAAGTGTATTATCGGTTTAACTTCGAGACACTTTTGGGCAATTGTGTTAATACGTCTCTATATATATTTTTTGGTCATGTTGAATATATGAATGTCTTCGCGTAGTTAAGAAAAAATTTTACTTCAAATTTTAGAAGGTTGGTGGCTCTCTGTTTATGTCCTCTAGGCAGGTCCGGACTAGGATAGATTCTGTCAAAATATATATAGTTAAAGAGAATAATAAAAAAAATAATGGATAATGAAACGGCAACTGCCTAGTGAAAAAAATTGCCCATTTACTCATAGAATGTGCATTTTCTATATAGATCGGCAGCTGCTTAGCAAATAGCTAATACCTCGTAAAACTAAAAGGCTGACTTAACATCACTACAACAAATACTATAGAATGGGATTAGTGTTTTGGAGAAGAGCTGCTAAAATACGAGGTCTGTTCAAAAAGTATCGCAAATTTTGAATTTCCACGGGTTGCGTATATTGGATTTCCGATTTTTTATGGTGTTATGTTGGTACTTATGTCTCTCACTTATGATGACAAATTGGGCCATTTTGAATGTTCAGTTAATTTTTGGCAGCTGCTTTGCTTGCATTTATTTTGGCTCGTTTCGATTTTTGCCCATTCCAAAAAATGGATCAAAGAATCTGTTTCGGAGATAAGAAACAGTCTCAGGGAGCTAGATCTGGGGAATACAGTGGCTGCGGCATTATTAGTGTATTATTTTTGGGCAAAAATTCAAGCAAAATCAACGATGCGTGAGCAGGGGCGTTACGAGGGTCGTTCAATAAGTCCTAAGAAAAAGATGGAAAAAACTGTTTTTAAAAAAATTTTTTTTTTATTTTTCAACATAATTTCTTTTTAGCTAAAAAATAGGATTTCGGAAGTTCTGCAAAATACTCATCCGTTTGAGCAATGACGTCCTCGTTAGAAGTGAACCGTCGTCCGCCAAGCCATTTCTTCAGATTGGGGAAAAGAAAATAGTCACTCGGGGCCAAATCTGGTGAATAAGCGGGATGCTGCAACAATTCCATTCTCAATTCCACAATTTTGGCCATGGAAACAGCGCAGGTGTGCACAGGCGCATTGTCCTGATGCAAGAGGATTTTCTTCTTCTTCAGAACGGGGCGTTTCTTTTTGATTTCCTCACTCAACAGTTGCAATAACGACGCGTAATACGCTCCTGTTATTGTTTTTCCTTTTTCCAAGTAGTCGATAAAAATGATACCCTGCAAATCGCAAAAGACCGTGGCCATCACATTGCCGGCCAATGGCACAGTTTTTGCCTTCTTCGGAGCCCATTCACCCTTGAAAATCCACTGTGATGACTGTCTCTTCTTTTCTGGAGTGTAGTAGTGTATCCAGGTTTCGTCCACAGTGACATATCGACGAAGGAATTCGGCAGGATTGCGATGAAAGAGTGCCAACATAGCCTCAGAGTCCACTACACGATTGCGCTTATTCTCCTCTGAGAGCAAACGCGGCACCCATCTTGCCGAAATTTTTTTCACAGACAATTTTTCATGCAAAATTGAAGCGACTGTACCTAGTGATATGCCCGTGGCCTCAACTAATTCGCGCACTTTAATTCGCCGATCGTTCAAAATCAGATCGTGGATTTTGTCGATGATTTCAGGAGTAGACACCTCAACTGGGCGTCCTGAACGATGTTCATCTTTTGTGGATGAACGGTCACGTTTATATTCATTCACCTAATTGTAAACTGTCGCAAACACAGGTGCAGATGTGCCATGAACTGCATCCAACTCGGCTTTGATTTCTTTCGGACTTAAGCCTTTCAAATGGAGATGTTTGATGACAGCCCTAAACTCGCTTTTTTCCATTGTTATGCACAAATAAATGTCGTTAACTTTAATCGACGATAGAAATTGACCTACGCTATGGATCGAGCTTAAATTTTGACAGCTTTCCTGTCAATAATGCTACTTATAAAATAAATCTTTAACGACACTACAAGCGCAATTTCTCGGTGTTTTGTTCTTCCACAAATCCGGGCGTTTCTGGCGGATTGCTTCTCGCAACTTGCGCAAAACTTGCAGGTAATATTCCTTATTGACCGTTCTACCCTATGGCAAGAACTCATGATACACCACGCTCCTGCAATCGAAGAAAACTGTAAGCAAAACCTTCACATTTGACCGAACTTGGCACGTTTTTTTCGGTCTTGGCTCGTGCGACAGCTTCTATTTGGTTTCCACGTCATAATCATAAGCCCATGATTCGTCACTAGTTATGACCCTCTGGAGCAAATTTGGGTCGTCGCGGATAGAGTCCAACAGCTCCTTAGCAATGTTGATGCGATGCTGTTTTTGACTCCCATCCAAAACTCTTTGTACTCGGTACAGGCTTTTAAGTGAGCCAGAAGATGCAGACTATTATTAACGGATATGAAGCAATAAATAAAATGGTTATACACTCTACGTATGCAAGGAAAGTACAGTTAGAAATTGTTATTTAACGTGACCTGGTTGTCCAAACCTCAAGACCACGAGTCGCCTATGACTATAGGAATTGAGATACGCTCAATCAACGCACCACCATTTCTGGCAGTTAGCAGTTAGTAGTCAGTTACAAGCCAACCACTCCCCCTGCTGGTGGCGAGGACTATCTAAACCTCTACTGTCATTAGCAGTGACAGTGCCCGAGATCATTGCAAGATGAAATTTGCCAGTTGACTCCCACCTGCGGTCCGGAGACCATACCCGCGATATGGGCATAACCACAGCCACCATGTTGCTGCTAAATGGCGCCTCACCTCAATCGGGCACAGTGTATTCCACTGTGGGGCCCCCGATTCCCGTGGTACCAATTTTTGTTTTAAGAGTACTTTGGTTTGTACTCCGCTCATTGAGCTACGGTCAGGAATCTTGTTAATTCCTAGGCACCGCTAGGCCAGCTCAGGTACGTGGGTTTGCCAAGACCCGAAGGTACAACCGGAATCGACCTTGGTCTTTCACCCGCTTGTAGCCAACCTGCGTGTGATTCACGCACTCATTCACGCACCATTCGCATTCTCCTCTCAAACAGTGCCATGGCAAATCTATTCAGGCATTCGTACTTCTCTTTCACACTCAAAACACCACTCACATCTACACCCTCCTCATTCACGACGATTCCACATGCACCTAAGTCACGCAAATCCCCATACAGGCCACACTCAATGAGAAGGTGCTTGGCACTCTCCTCCGCCGCCCCACAAGGGCATCTAGCCTTCGTGGCCAATCCACGCCTGTACAGGAACCCATTCATACTGCCGTGTCCCGTGAGCAAATACCCAAGGGACAGACCAAACTCAAATCCATACGCAGATGCAAAGCACACATTCGGAATGAACATGTGCGTCCATCTGCCATTCACAGTCTCATCCCATCGTTGCTGCCATATCTCATGCATCTTGTTCAGGACCAGTACGCGCTGATGGCGTCTTAATGATTTCATTACTCAAATCTGATGGAGGAAAACACTATGTTCACCACTTAATTAAAATTTTGTCTCTAACTATTGAACTTAAACACTTTGATTGAAGTGATTTAAATTAGTCAAATGAGTTTGATAAGTAAAATAAGGATTTATAATTTAAATTACACTAATGCGTGAAAACAAAGCTGAAATTATTTGCAGTGCACTGCCGATCCAGGTTGTAAAAAAGAATCGGACTTACGAGCACCGGAAATCGATTAATTTACTCGCGCGTAGAGTAAACAAGACTGCAAAAACCGACCTTACTCAATCTAAATTATTTCAGTGAAAAATTGTGAAAGTACAGGACATTCTGCTGTACAGGACATTTTCGTCCCGGCGGTGGTAATTTAAGTATAGATGGCCAATAACTAAGAAGGTGCAAACATATTTATTCGAGAGGGGATAACACATGTTACACACACTAAATGATTATTTAAGTACAGTAACATCAATCTTATATATGTTCATGCCCCTGAGGATAATTCTGCCAATTCGGGAAACCTCATTTTTCAAAAATATAGAACAAGCCCTCAACGCTTGTCCCAAGTAGCAAGATACGAAGTGAGTCTGTATTCAGGCGATACATCGGTATCCAAAGCTTGCATGAGCATATCAATGATAACGGATTGCGAACCATTCAGTTAGCAGCGGCAAATGAAATGGAAAGATATCAAAAGACCACCTGGTTATCTCCAGAAGGGACATCTTTCAATCAGACGAACGGATTCGTCCGAAGTAAAAACGTTAGCTAGTGCAGGAATCAGATTTAAAAGCAAAGATATATGCCCTTCATATGATGATTTCAAGTGAGCAATAGAACAAAAGAAAGCTCCATAACGAGGCTGCTGTATTTACAGAGATTCCTGGTACAGGTGGACAATTATCGTGATTTGCGAAGATACAAGAAAAAATCCTAGGAGAATGAACAGGTCAGTCGAAAAATATAGGCAGCAATCGCATCCGGCGTGAACGTTTCGTTTAGCTATGCGCAGGATAAGAATATATACACCGCAATGCTCATCATGCAGCATATTTAGGCGATGGGTAAAAAATGTTAATAAACCCCGGAGGTCCCGTCACTAAGCATCGAGGAAATAATAAAACCTCAAACCCACGTTTTGCTAAAGCCATTTAAAATAATCTTAAAGAATAATATCAACAATGCAATTTTTTTTTTGCAGAAGCTTTCAGAATTCCAACAATACTATCCCTGACATGCTTTTTGACGTACTCGTATGATTAGTATAATAATAATACAAATAGGGTAGTAAGAGGGGCATAGTCTCAAAACCACTTTGAATAATAAGGTTTTTGTGATGAATAACCCAAATTCATATAATAGTAATATTAAGGCTTTTAGCAAACCTCATATCATATTGGCAGCTAGCTGGAGTATTCGATCGCCTTTTGGCAAGTTTGTTATTTAGCTCATTACCCCTAGTATCCTCACGACCTGGTACCTACAATAAAGTTACATTTTTATATCTAGCAAGCTCATTTAGGACCGTAGTTTAGGATATCTCAAACTAGCTTGGAATGAACATCGGATGAAACAAGAGCTTTTAACGCGACTTGGCTGCCTGACATTATGAAGATCTTTGCGTTACGTAGGTTCCTGCAAATACGCTCCTCTCTAGCACAAAGCTCTATGGAATGTATTTATGCATGAAAAATGGATGGAGATTTGGAAAAGAGGTGAAACGGAAAATAAAAACTAACAATGAACCATAATTGTAGCGCTATATGCAAAATGGGCTCTAGAAACTAGAAACACAAGAAATAAATTTAACAAAATATCTTTTTAATAATCTAGATTTTTATTTTTAAATCGAAAATTTAGAAGGTTGCATATAAAATTGTCCATATCAATTGAATAGATACTGTAGAGTCCGACCAATATTGATTCAGTTTTCATAAAATTTAAAAAATTCAACTCCAAATAATATATTTTTATGATTATTTAGATAGTGCTAAAAAAAGGAAATAAGAATTAGAATGAAAAATCACAATTCGTGAGTTCATTAAATGAACATCAGACGGCCATTACCTGACAAATCATGTGCTATAAATTGTTCTTATCATCAGAACGGCAATTTTATTCAACGTGTTTCCTTAGGCTATCCCTTAGGTCATCATTTCGAATAGCTACACCTGAAAATCTAATATTTACGAAAATGTATTTTGTGTAACTATAAGAAGAGCTTCATTCAAGTCTATAGTCATAAATATTCACATAAATCTGTGAGTATCTTCTAGTATAACGATTATTATATGTAATTTGATGGTATTTAAAGGGTTTTATAATAAAGTACATATTCTTTAACGTACTTTTATATGTGAGTATTTATAGGTGATTAAAGTGGATTTTTTACAATATTTTTTTCAAGTTAACAGTAATTTAAAACTAAGCTCCAACTATTTATATTTATTAGTGTATCTTATTTGGTGTATTAAAAATACTTCTTAGTTTACTCAAAAATTACCCAGGGTGCTAAATATTATTTAAAAATTTTTCTATCAAACACGAAGGAAAAAAGGAAATTCGTAAGACTAAAATATTGTAGATCTACAGTTTTGAATCTATTGGAATATTCTACACTAATGAAATAAAATATAGATGATTGTAGTTAGGAAAACATTATAACTTTTTTAAAATTATAATTATCTATCTGAACATGAAGTAAACCTGTACGATAGACTCTTGACAAAAGGCCTAATCTTAGCAAGGACAAATATAATATAAAATTTTCTGGTTATGCGAAACTGTGATTCACATATTAACTCTTCTCAGATCAAAGATAAGATTTTAAAATGCGGTTGCTTAATGCAGATCATTATATACATGAAAGGATGTAGCCTTGCTAAGAAGAAGTAGTACTAATTTCCATGAAGTAGTACTAATTTCCATGGCTTGAATCTCCTTTTGTATGCAGATATAGTAGCTGCATCCTAAGGATGTGCTTCTAGTAACTTACCGAAAACTTTTTCAAAATATGGCTGCTTACTTTAAATCTTCAAAACAAATACACCTGTAATGCCTTAACAGCCAGCTTTTTTGCTCATATTTAAGCAAATTAATTATGGAAAATTTAAAAATACGATTTTATTAATAATTATAGGAGTTATAAACCATTTTGAGCGCATTGTCTAAAAACTTCATTAAAAAAAAAAGCAAGAAAAAAATATCCACTTAGTAAAATTGGACACCAATACTAGAAAGATGCCGTATGAGATTATTATTTGCGTATAAAAAACAGGCAAGGTGGTACAAGTGGAAGAACTCTAGATTGGGTTGGAGGCGACATAAAACTAGTAAAATTAAAATAAGGGCACTAATTTGGTCAATTTTTAGACCACTTCCAAATTGATAATTATTTCACATTTAAATATTTAAGGCATCGAATATTTTTTCGCCTTTTTTTATTTCCGAAGTTAACACTGTATTATGTAATAAAAAAAAATGAAAAATATAATATTAAACAAAATTTAAAGATAAAAATAAATATTATAAAATGAAAAAATTAAAGTTTTAGATTGCGAATTATTTAGAAAAAAATTATAATGATACAAAATGTTTAGTAGAACAGTCGCGCTGGACTACCATCCAAGGGATCATTAACTCGAATACCACTGAGGAATGTTCCTACGCTAATTCAAAGAAACTTGTTTACTCTCGATTTAACTATTATAATTTAGTTTCATTATACCGTTATTCTTTCCTTAACAAAGGTACCGGAAAACCCCTAAAAATCAATCAGCTATGTATCAATACCAGCTTTTGTAGGAAAAAATCAATGTATGCTTCAAATGGCAAGACCTCATCTGGATGGGGAAAGCCGCCCTAAGCCCAACCTGTACAGAGGAGAGTATTGTCGATATTTCAACTGGTGACCTACAGACTCTCGGGTATACTTGGTGTGCAACTATAAAACGGTCAGTGCCTATCCTATAAGAACCACAATTCCATACAGTTTCCCTCTTTCTTTTGCAGATGGGTTTGGGAACATTCTTGGCTGGGTTACTTTGCTTTCTATTCTAATTTAATTCTTTTACCCCGTTATCCTTTCCTCAACAAAAAATGTAGAAAAAAACACCAAAAAAGTAATCAACCATCAAGAATATGGAAACATATAATATATTATTTAACGTGACTTAGTTGTCTTGAACGTAAAACCACGAGTCGCCTACGACTATAGGGATTGAGTTACGCTCAATCAACGCACCACTATTACTAGCAGTTAACAGTTATTAATCAGTTAGAAGCTACTCCACCTGCTAGTGGTGAGGACTACCTAAACCCCTATTGTCATAAGCAGTGACAGTGCCTGACATAATTGCAAGCTATTGCCGGTTATCTCCTACTCGCGATCCGCAGATCGTATCTGCGATATGGGTATTAACCACAGCAAAAACATCGCTGCCTAAATCGCCTTACCAATATCGGGAACAGTGTTTTCCAATACCATGGGGCATTCCGACTCTCGTTGTACCAATTTTTGTTCTAAAAGTACTTCGGCTTGTGCTCCGCTCATTGAGCTACAGTAGGGAATCTTGTAAATCCCTAGGCACCGCTTAGCTAGCTCAGATACGCGGGTTCGCCAAGACCCGAAAGTATAACCGGAATCGACCTTGGTCTTTCACTCGGTTGTAGCCACCCTACGTGTCATTCACACACTCATTCATGCGCCATTCTCGGTTTCCTCTCAAATAGTGCCACTGCAAATCTATTAAGGCATTCATACCTCTCTCTCTCACACCCAAAACACCACACACATCCACACCCTCATCATTCACCATGATTCCACATGCACCTAAGTAACGCAAATCCCCGTACAGGCAACACTAAACGAGAAGGTGGTTGGCACTCTCCTCTGCCGCCCCACAAGGGCATCTAGCCTCTACAACTACACCACGCTTGTGCAGGAACCCATTCATATTTCCGTGTCCCGTGAGTAAATACCCAAGGTACAGACCAAATTCAAATCCATACGCAAAAGCAAAGCACACATCCGAAATGAATATGTCCGTTCATCTGCGATTCAGACTCTCATCCCATCGACGTTGCCAAATTTCGTATATTCTGTTTAAATTCAGTGTACGCCGCTGGCGTGGACTAAGATCCTGGACCTTTTCATTCATAACCGGATTACCAGCAAGTGGGATGCCCCAATATAGATGGTAGTAAATGCTTCCATGCAGCACTTCCAAGTCCCATGGAATTTCTCCCATGAGAACCTACATCGCATCGGCTGACACGGTTCTACATACATTCAAACATACATACAAAGTCAGACGCTATACTGAATTTATGCCCACCCTTGCATACTGGTATCACATAATCTCACCGCATATACACGATGTATACATTGCACACAGAACAAACACATCCTTATACAGGACTTTCACCGCTCTGGATCGTAGTCCCCATTGTTTGTGAAATACTCACACCACAATGCCAACCAAACCGACCACGCGCATTTTTTACATGGTGTAAGTGAGGCCGAAAGTTCAGGCTCTCTTTAACCTTCACTCCCGACCGCCTCTAAACGAATATTGGGCAGCCTACTGGCCGCCATAATACCTTTCAGCAACCTACACACAGTTTTCCTTTCGGAAACATTCATTACAATTCTACTCTCCCATTCAGACACAATCTGCATATAGCGGCTTCCTGCTATCTCTACTGCAGACCTACTTCCCCCTTCAATCAAAAGTAGAAGGTCATCCGCATATGCGATCACACAGCAACCGGTCTCTTCCAACTGCACCAAGTGACCATTCATCATCATATTCAAGATGGCGGGGCCGGCCTAAGATTTATCTGGCGAACAACCCTCCCATTATTTCCGCACACGGCCGCATACTTTTCATGGAAGTAGCGTCGCCATAGAGAAGTTTCTTCACATGGAACATCCTCAAGGCCTGTGAAGGGATTGCTCAATAATGCGATCCCATCGCATGCAGTTGAATGCACTCCGAAAATCTACAAACACACCACATACGTACTTACTATCACTCTCAGCGACATACCGTTTTGCACACATCCAAGGGTCCTCAGTCGATTTACCTTTCGTAAATCCATACTGAGACCTGGATACATTGAAGTCTGCCAACTTCACATTAAGCCGGTGGACCATCATCCGCTCGAGGAGCTTGTCGAATACTGGCAGTAAGCATAATGGCCTATAGGAAGACGGGTCAGTCCGTATCCCGTCCGGAGTCTTGGGAAGGATAACCACGTCTTCTACCTTCTATTCACTCAGAAATACACCACTCTTCAGGCATTGACTGTACAAAGTCTTTATATGTGCGGGAATAGTCTGCCAAACGCTCCTCATCATTTGACAAGTCAAACCATCTATTCCTGGGGCACTTCGCACTTTCGTGCTCTAAACTGAAGCATCAATTTTATCTCTTTCAAAGGGCAGCGGGTACCTCCTGCCAACATTCACTTCCTCTTGCCTTTCAATCCCAGGAAGGAATTCATTCATTAATGCGTTCACACTATCCTCCCAATTATTCGTATACCCATCATTTAACAGTTCGGCTAAAAAGTTTATAAGATAACACAGTAAAAATATTTTTTTTTGCAAAATTCATTTTTATTATTCAACATAGTTGACTTCGAGGGCGATACAGCGATTATAGCGATCTTCCAACTTTTCGATACCATTTTTATAGTACTCTTTCCGTTTTGCCTCAAAATAGACCTCAGTTTCGGCAATCACTTCATCATCGGTCTTAAATTTCTTGCCAGCGAGCATTCTCTTGAGGTCTGCAAACAGGAAAAAGTCGCTGGAGGCCAGATCTGGAGAATACGGTGGATGGGGAAGCAATTCGTAGCCCAATTCATTGAGTTTGACCATCGTTTTCATCGACTTGTGACACGGTGCATTGGCTTGGTGAAACAACACTTTTTTCTTCTTCAAATGAGGCCGTTTCTTAGCGATTTCTTTCTTCAAACGATCCAATAACGCTATATAATAGTCGCTGTTAATCGTCTGTCCCTTCTGGAGATAGTCAATAAATATTATACCATGCGCATCCCAAAATACAGACGCCATCACCTTGCCAGCCGACTGTTGTGTCTTTCCACGCTTTGGATTCGGTTCGTCGCTCGCTCTCCACTCTGCCGACTGACGATTGGACTCTGGAGTGTAGTGACGGAGCCATGTTTCATCCATTGTCACATATCGACGCAAAAATTCGGGTTTATTGCGCTTGAACAGCTCCAAATACTGCTCAGAATCATCAACACGTTGTTGTTTTTGGTCCACAGTGAGCTCACGCGGCACCCACTTTGCACACAGCTTTCGCATGCCCAAATATTCATGCACGATATGTCCAACACGCTCTTTCGATATCTTCAGTGTCTCAGCTTTCTCGCTCAACTTCACTTTACGGTCATTTAAAACTATTTTGTGGATTTTTTTGATGTTTTCTGCCATAACCATCTCTTTTGGGCGTCCACTGCGTTCTGCATCAACTGTGCTCGTACGACCAGTTCGAAATTGACGAAACCAATATTCTACAGTTGAAATAGCTGGAGCAGAGTGCGGATAACGTTTGTCAAACCATGCTTTGGTTTCCACTGTATTTTTTTTCATCAAAAAGCAATGCTTTATCAATACACGAAATTCGTCTTTCGGAAGGAAAAACCAATCGTGGATAAATACCCTTATAGGTTAAATACAATAACCCATGTGGTTTAAATATACCGCCCTCCTACTGGACGAAGCATGACACCGCGCGAAAAAAACTGTACGAAAATAAGCAGTAGAATAGCTGCAGTATACCGATAATTTGCTAAGCGAAGACAAGTACACCGATATCTTCCTATCTCTTCTAATACTCTCCACACGCGCGGTCTACAAAACGTTATAAGGGATATATTTTTTATGCTTTATTATTCATTTTTTTTATACTTTATAAAAAAAAATGAATAATAAAGCATAAAAAATGACAACAATTAACTAATTTGATTTTTATTTATTGCAAAAGAAACAGAGGGGAAGAAAAAAGGAAAGAAGAAACACCAAGTGAAAGAAAATTAATTTTCCTCTCCTTCCTTTTCTTTTTTCTTTGAATTTTTTTATTTTTTTTTTAAGTTGTCATTACTTAAATGAGGCACTATTTATACCCACATTTCGGATTTATTTTTCTGCCTGGCCGTTGATTTTATTTTATTTTAGACCCAAACATTTTTTTTTTTGGGAAATTAAAAGCTTTGGTGTCTCCAGCCAATTCTGTGTTATAAAGGAATGATGATTTTGTTATGCGGGTGTGAAAACACCACATTATCAACTTTCGAACCTCCTAACCTTCTCCGCAATGCGTATCCTATTAGTACTGCTATCCCATTTCTGATAATTTTACTAGGACGGTTGTTATTTGACGACTATAGTGAGTAGCAGTCCCTCCACTTATATTATCAAATCTTTTGGTAGCATTGATAAATTTCTTCGTAATATTTTCAATATTTAAAAAATATCTAATTGAGAGAAATCAAATAATAGGAATTTTCATATTACCTACACTTTTGGATAAATAAATTACATATAAATTATCTACACTACAGTTCAGATGGAAATTTGGCACAGATAATAACAATAATTTATTTTGGCAGATTCACTTTAATGAAGACACTTGACAGTTTTCTATGAAATCCTGAGGGAAATACATTCTATCGAAATAGAAGGACTATTATATTTTCTTTGTAGACATAAAGTTTTCCCATTCTAAACTGTTCGTAGTTGTATTTACTGTGACAAAAGTGTGAAAAGGGGATTTGGGACTGGCTCCCCTCGGTGACTTGAAATTGTCGACATTTCCAATTGTCTTTCTGGCAAATACGAGTTATTCTTTGATCGTTTACAGACGCTGTAATGGCTGAACTGTGGTTGTATGCAATTTATATGGAAATTTCTCTAGAAAGCTATTGTTTTGACACCACTTTAACCACTCTTGGGAATTTAATCTGCATCTGTTGAAGAGATTTGATTTCAAATTGTGGTTTCAATTTTAATTCGCGCTTGTTAGACTCAAAATGAAACCAAGGAATGTTCCTGTTTGCAATAGTTAAGCCACATTGTATTATCCTATTTTCGTATTCAATCATAACTTTTCAATTTTCTTCTACTTGTTTGCTTCGAATTTTCAATTATTAAACGATATTCAATATGAAAATGAACTGTTGATAAAATTTTGAATTGAATATTTTTACATATGATATGTAAATATTTATTAAAAATCCTATATAAAAAATTAGCTTATTTTACTAATAAGAATAGACACAGTATTTTACAATATATAAAATATTAAGAATTGTTCACAGAATATATCTACTATTGGAGCATATTTCACAAAATTAAATTTCCGTGTCATTTGTCTATGTTTCCAATAACCAATATCATTCAGCCAAAGCTTGTTTCCGTTTTCTTCCCTACTGTTTATTTAATTCTCAAAATCGTCCACTAGAAGGATTTTTAAATTGCTACTAACGCTGCCAAAAAAGCCAACCAAAGTTCTTCTCAGGCTTATAAAATATTTTTAAAGTTCACACCAGAGTAAAATATCGCAGTATAAATAATTTTACAAAAAAAATAAATGAGCAACTAGAAAGCTGGAATGTCCTGCTGGGGCTGCTGTCGTCTGTAAAATTAAACTTTGTTGATTCTGTCGGATTTGTATTTGGTTTGCTTGGTTAGTATTTACGAAGTGGTACGAAATATCAAAATAGTAAAATGGTTAGCTGGTTAAAATTGCCTTTTAAATGTTTAATAAATTTAAAATGTGGTTAAAATCGCCTTACTGATTTTCTATTCAAACTCATGATTTGATAAGGCAGCAAAAAATCTTTAGCGTAAATATCAACTATATGCTATCACATTTAATAATTTTACACATCAAATTTATTGAATGGAAAGATATGAATTTATTATTAATCTCATACATGGTTTCAAAACAATTATATAAATAAATATATACGTGCATATATATAGAAAATATTTAAAATAAAATGAAAAAATAGTTTTTGTTGAAAAATTATTAGAAAAAATATAATTATAATTATTATTCAAAAACAATTTCAAAACTAATTCAAGTTAGTCTCAGGTATTCAAAAGTCCTGAACTTAAATTAATGTTACTATTTACTATAGAACAAATTACTCAATTTTGGCGTTGTCGTTAAATAATTTAAAAAAAATTTATACATTGTTGAATATTTTCTTTTAAAACTCTTTAATAAAAATGTTTGATTCTGTATAATTTACATTTAAAAAATTTATATTAATTTTAAACTCTTAACTCAATTTATACAATAGCTGCTTTTATAAATGTTCTGGGATTTATAAGCAAAAGTCGTTATTGCTACGCGGCTAATAAAAGATCATTTTTTGGTTATTTTTCAACTTTGCAAAAAATCTGTCTTTGCAAGTTTAAAATAGTATAAAGTTAAAGTATGTTAACAAACATCTCGATGGCTATGCAAGCAAACTAAATTATCAAATCTGTACACGGAAAAATCTTATGTAATATACGAAAAACCAATGCATTTTAAAAAAAACTTATTGTTTGGTGAGGTTTATGGACTGGCGGAATAATTGGGCCATTCTTCTTCAAAAATGATCATGAATAAGCCATTAAAGTTGAATGAATTGTGGTAAAAGTTGAATGAATTGAACACATTCACTGAATGAGCTTTGGTTTCAACAAAACGGTACTAAGTTTTGTTGAAATCAAAGCATTGGCTTGTTGCACACTAAGTTCTGTAATCGAATAATCTTATGGAACGTTCATGTGAATTATCCGCCAAGATTTTGCATTTTGAAACCGTTGGACTTTTTTCTTTGAAGTCATTTGAAAGAAAAAGTGTATGCCAAACATTCCAAAATAATTTAAGACATTCACATAAATAGCAAGATTCGACAAGAAGTTGATATCGTTTGATTGGGAATGGTTATCGAAAATTTCCATGTTCAATGATATTAAAGTAAGGCCTGCAAACTGACTCGTGGTAGTCATATAAATGATATTATATTTCGTATATAATTAAAATGGATTCATAAAATAGGTAACTGTATTTTTTTTTAGTTTAAAAAAAAACAACCGGTGGCCCACCTTTTATTTGTTAACATTTATTATTCTTATAGGTAGAGCTGCCTATAATAATATTAAATAATTTTTTTCACTAAGTATGATTTATGTGAATTTTTCTATACTCTTAGGTCAGTTATATTTCGAACTGTTTATAAGTTTCGAAAATCTTACTTTGATGATAGTTATCGCTTGATTCGTCCACCTAATCAGGTATATAAACTAATCGATTGATGCTACTATACGAGTATACGAGGTCTGTTGAAAAAGTATCGCGAATTTTGAATTTCCGCGGGTTACGTATATTCGATTTTTGTTTTTTTCAGTAGCGTTATGTTGGTACTCATATCTCTCACTTTTGCCGACAAGTTCGGCCATTTTGAATGTTAAGTTAATTTTTGACAGCTGCTTTGCTTGTACGTATTTTGGCTCGTTTTCGATTTTAGCCCATTCCAAACAAATTATCAAAGGAACTGTATGAAATTTAAATGAATAACAAAATTAATTGCGTGGACGCATTCCAAATATTGACTGTGGCATATGGTAAAGCTACCTTGGACCTAAGTATTACAAAATGTTGTCAGAGGGCCGAGAAGATGTGAATGACGAAAAGCGTGCCGGACGCCCGAGCACGTCAACAACAGACGAAAACATTGATTAAGTGAAGAAAATAATATTGGCCAATCGTCGAATCACCGTTAGAGAAGTTGCAGAGGAGTTAAACATATCGATTGGCTCGTGCCATTCGATTTTTACCAATGATTTGCCGTGAGACGGGTTGCTGCGACATTCGTACCAAAATTGCTCGATTTCGACCAAAAACAGCATCGCATTAATATTGCTCAGGAGAGGTTGGACTCTGTCAGCGACTATCCAAATTTACTCCAGAGGGTCAGAACTGGTGACGAATCATGGGTTTATGGTTATGACGTGGGAACCAAAGCTCAATAATCCCAATGGAAGCTCCCGCACGAGCCAAGACCGAAAAAAGCGCGCCAAGTTCGGTCGAATGTGAAGGTTTTGCTTACAGTTTTCTTCGATTGTAGGGGCGTGGGGCATTATGAGTTCTTGCCACAGGTTAGAACGGTCAATAAGGAATTTTACCTGCAAGTTATGCGCAAGTTGCGCGAAGAAATCACCGTTTTTGCACCATGATAACGCCCCTGCTCACGCATTGTTGCTTGTGCACGAATTTTTGGCCAAAAACAACACACTAATAAAATGCCGCAGCCACCGTATTCTCCAGATCTGGCCCCTGTGATATTTTCTTGTTCCCGAAACAGATTCTTTGATCAATTTTTTAGAATGGGCAAAAATCGAAGACGAGCCAAAACACGTGCTAGCAAAGCAGCTGTCAAAAATTAACTGAACATTCAAAATGACCGAACTTGTCGGCATAAGTGGGATATATGAGTGCCAACATAACGCCACAAAAAAAATTAAAAATCCATTATACGTAGCCCGCGGAAATTTAAAATTCGCAATAATTTTTGAACAGACCTCGTATTCGTTTTAAGATGTTTCAATTAATAATTTAGTATCTTAATACTAAATTTTTAATTGAAAATCTTAAAACGCATGTTAATTTTCATTGTTGTTATAAATTCGCAAATGAATTATTATTTAATAATATAAAATATATTTTAGATTCTACCGATTATGAAAGGAATGAAATTTATCGAAATTGATACAACTACTTTGTAAATTTGATATGGAAAATTTCCTTGCCAAATGAAATTAAAACACTCGTTTTCATATAAGTTTATATATAGTCTTATTTTATATTTTGCTATATATTTTTATGTATTTTATATAAATATCCTTTTTTTAAGAAGTAGCCATACTCAAGATGGTATTAATTATGTTATGATTCGAATTTTATTTTGATTCCAATTAAATTTTTAATTCGAATTAAGAGGTTTCTGAAATAGGTTTATAATGATTATGTTTGTTTGTTTTTATGAATTTTTTTTCAAGCTTATGCCAAAAAATATATTAGAGTTTCGTTTATGCTTGAAAAAATTTCAAAGTAACTATTAAATAAAATTGCAATTTCTAATATTTAACTGCTTCTTAGCTCATTTAATAAAATAATGCTAACTAGAAAAGAGTAAATTTTTCATGTAAATTTCTACATTTATTATCAATTGGTTGTATCTTTTAATTGTACTATCTTTTCGAAATTATTTAATCTAAGACTTACTTTGTAGTTGAGAATGATAATAGAGAAGTTGGTATTTTAAAAATTTTTGTTCCGTAGATCAATCATAAGTAGTAAAAAAATATTGATCATTAGATATTTTTTATTTGACCAATAACGTATTTATTAGAGGAGTAGAATTACTTTTGTTTTTGTTGACAATATACATATATGAATGAATTTTTATAATACAACTATGAAAATTGTTCATTTTTAAATTAATTTTAAAATTTATTTGATATCTACTTATAAAGAAAAGAATAATGTAAAACATTGACTATTTTTTTATTTTTTTATTTGACAGGTTTTCATTTATATGTTACACATAGACATGAGAATACAGTCACTCCTATGGAGCATATAGCGGCACTAGAGACTCTGTGAACTCTCTCCATCTGCTTCTGTCTTGAGCTAGCCTTTTTACTTCCGACCATGATTTGCCAGTTTGTTGGTGTTCGCGCTCGACTGATCTTCTCCAAGTGGTCCTTGGACGTCCTCTGCTGCGATTGCCCTGTGGGTTCCAATCTAGTGCCATCCTTGCTATGTCCGTAGGTGGTTTTCGCAGGGTGTGGCCAATCCAACTCCATTTTCTGCGTTTGATGTTATCTAGCAGGGGTATTTGCTTCGTGAGAAGAAGCAGCTCATCGTTCTTTATCCAGTTCGGCCAGAAGATCTTGCTTCCATGTTTCGCAGCCGTACAGCAGGACTGGCTTGACGTTTGAGTTGAATATTCGAAGTTCGAGTGCTATGGAGAGGTGATTGGAACGCCACACATTCCCAAGTGAGGTGTACGCTTGTCGCGCCTTGTTGATGCGCGTTTGGATGTCTATTTCAGTTCCACCATCCTTGCTGAGCATGCTGCCAAGGTAACAAAACTTTTCGACTTCTTCAACTGGGGTACCGTGTAGCATCAAGGGTCTCCCGCAGATGGCGCCGATACGCATCAATTTGGTCTTCTTGATGTTGATTCTCATCCCAACTTCTTCGGCGTTGGAGGCCAGAGCATTCAGCTTCTCCTGAATACCGTTGAAGGTGTGGGACATGAGGAATATGTCGTCGGCGTAGGCCAGGTCGTGGAGCTTCTCACACAGTGTCCACTGGATACCGTTGCTGGCTGTGTTGTTAGTGCGTTGAAGGACTAGGTCTAGGGCGATTATGAAGTTGATAGGCGAGATTATGCAACCCTGCCTGACTCCTCTCGAGATGTTGAATGTATCGCTGTTTCGTCCCTTGAAACGCACTCTACACGGGGACTCGCGGTATAGTTCTCGGATGAGATCGATGATGGCCTGCGGGATGCCCAGTTCATTCAGAGCACTTCAGATGGCGTCGCGAGAAATCATGTCAAAGGCTCTTTCGAAGTCAACGAAGAGAAGATAGAGCGGGCTGTTCCACTCGTTCGACTGTTCAATGATCATTCTTAGGCTGTTGATGTGATCAATACAGGAGCGGTTTGGTCTAAAGCCAGACTGCTCGTTGCGGAGGGCACTTTCCACTGTTGGAGTGATGCGAGTCAGGATGATTGATGCGATTAGTTTCTGGATGGTGTTCAGCAGAGTGATTCCCCTCCAGTTTTTGCAATCGCCAAGGTCACCTTTCTTCGGGATGGTGATAATTACTCCTTCTTTCCAGCTGTCCGGGAAGTGGCATTATGTCCAGGCTTTTGCGATTATAGGATGCAACAGCGAGGCCAGGAGTGGTGGATCAAACTTCAGAACTTCTGGGGCCAGGTTGTCAGGTCCGGGTGCTTTGCTGTACTTAAGCTTGTTGATTGCTGTTGTGATCTCCGTAATCGTAGGCGGAGTTGTAGGAGGAGGATGGAATTTTGGAGCTATTGGAAGGGATTCTTAGAAGAATTCCTTCCAGCGGTCGAGTTGTTCTTCATCCGTGGAGAGAGTTTGACCGTCTTTGTCCTTAAGTGGTGGCAGTGAGGGTGTTATTTTTCCGGATAGTTTGCGAATTGATGCATAGACACTGCGGATATCGCTCCGGTGTGCAGCGGCTTCTGCTTCGCTCGCTATTTCGTTGAAGTAGTGCCTCTTGTCATCCCTTGCCAGCGTTTGGCCATCTTTTGAGCAAGGTCGTACCGCGTCTGTAGATGGTGCCTTTCCTCAGAATTTGAGCATTCTGGAGTAGACCTTTCAGCTTGGTTCGTTTTCCTATTTAAGTCCAGGTTGACTCGCGAATACACTCTTTCCTCTTGTAGTTCCGAAAGCCCGTTGCTTCCTCTGCAGCGGACTTTAGTTTGCGCAGTAGAGAAGGCCATGTCTTCGGCATTGTGGCCAACTTCTTCCAGCTTGGCCAACTTCTCCCAGCTTTTTATATAATGAAAATAATAATAAAGATTAATTTTGCGATTAAAAAATATGATAAACTGTGAAGAACAGTAAAATTTTGAAGTAACATCGTATAGACAATTTATTGAGGAGAGCCTCTAATTCGCTCAAAACAAAATCGAGAAGATAGTGGATGTGAGTACCGATGTTTACAACAGCAAAATGTATTTGAAAAGTTCACCACTTATACAAAAAATAAAACTAAATGAAAGTCAACGCCGGAAAACAGATAGTAAAAATATATAGTATTCTCTAACGAAAATGTATCTTAGTAATTTGGATAGACTGGTTTCTACATCCATGATTTGAGAAAATTAATTTTGATTTTTGCGTGGCGTCATACTGTTTTAGGATCATTAAAAGTATGAGTATAGAAAGCTATACCATATTCTGATATGATCAATTTAGAAACACTGAAAGACATAACATAATAAAATTATCAGAAAATAATTTTTTGTGTGTCAGTTGTTCCTCCAGATATCTCTCTATCTTTTTCCTATAATGGATAACATTTTCAAGTTATTTCTTTAAGAACTCAAATATTTTATTGTTTTCATTTTATAAAAAAATGTATCCTCTTTTTCTAGCCATTCTGCCATGATTTTCATTTGTATCACAGTAGGTGGTGTAATTTATATTTAAACTGCAATGTACAATATTTGACTAAATAATTTAGCAAAAATAATTCTCTTTGAAGATATTCCGAGTAATTTCTATCTTGTCAATTTTATTTTGTTATTTAAAATAGATATAATTTAAATTTCCAAAACAAATTGTAAGGCTACACGTATAAGACTTTGTTAGAAAATTTTTAAATTTACTATCAAATACTCGTACGAATAATACACATAGGATAATTTTAATTACTCTTTTATTGATCCATTTGGATATTATAAAAGCATTTATTAATGCAAATAACTTTTTCATAAATATGACTATTAAAACATCAACGAAAAAATCGAATAGAGAACATAATATACAAAACGTATATGCTCCTATAATAATTTAACTATGGAACTTATTATAAAAGGATATTAAATTAGCACCAATTTCATGTGGCAGCATAAACACATTATAAAATGCAATAGTCACAGATATTATTTTGTAGTACTTTTACTCTAAAACCACTTCAACTCGCTTTGGTTATATTCTAGACTCTCGATTTGATTCAGCTTTAGAAAAGTGTTTATTCGTGCATGTGACATAATCAGAATTCATGTTCACTGCATAAAATTTCCTATAGAAGTAAGTTCATTTGTGGAGTAGCGTTTCCATTTCTATATGAATTCGCAGTTGGATTCTTACTAAAAAATTATATGCTCTTATGTATTTTGATAATATTAAAAAAAAACATGAAAAATAATAAGAAACAGAACCGCACAGTCGAGAAACTTTGAAATATATTCGAAAAAAGAAACGAAAATATTGAAAAAGTGATTCTGACACAACACTTTTCATATACTACAATATTACAAAATGGTTACTTGTAAAAAGTATTTCTTCATATAAAAATAATAATAGTAATGAATAATAGTATGAGTATATGCATATAAATATATGATCTTTTGGTACTTAAGTTTAGAATGTGTTGACAGAGATGGAGAAAGGAGAAGAACGGTTCAATTCTAATGTTAATCGTGATAATAGGGTTGAAAAGTCAAGAACATAAATATGCAGTGAATTTCCACGTCAATGCCTCCTGAAACTTAATGTTGTCATACTTGCTATTATATCCTCCAAAAAGATTACTCCTAAATTCAAAGGAAACTTTAGATTGTTACAGAACGTGTGATGATGCTTTGCTTTATGCGAATATTCAAAAGATGGTAGAAAATAGCATTAAAAATATTATATTAAAAAATATACGACACTTTAACAGCGAGCTCAGTTTTTGTTATCATATGTGTATGTACTTTTTATGTAACGTAACCTAAATTCATTTTATATTTTAAATATACTTATTCCGATTTTATATGATAATTTTTAATATTAAAATGCATAAAAACATTCTATAAAAATTAATATTTTATGTAGTTGAGTTTTAGTTTTGAGTTTTAGAAAATATTTTTATTTTCACCTAAATACAGGGTTGCTCATTGCATAATTTGGAAAGTGCAGTTTTGTCATTTAATAGCTGTTTGATAAATATATTATATAAGATAACATTTAAGATAGTTTAATTAACCATTTCTTACAAGGCGAATATGTGAATAGGCAAAATTTATATTTTTGCTTATTTCCCAATGGGGGAGTTATTGTATCCTCAAAAAATTACTGTCTCCTGTGCATTTCGGATTGATGGTATCATTATCCCACATTTTTTTGAAAAAAGAAACGAGAAACTTATCGTTAATTTTGACCAATATGCCCATATGATACCCAAATTTTTAAAGCAGAACTTTTTAATTTAGACCATATTTAGTTTTAGCCTGAAGTTGGAGATTCTAACCTAAATAATATGTGGCTTTAGCAAGACGATGCTACAAGCTAAACTACATCACAAAAAGTTTCCAGAATATGTACTTTAGAGATTTAAAAGGTGATGATAATTAGACTCCAAGATAATGTGATTTGACTATTTCTTATAAAACTGTGTAAAAGTCTTATTTACGTAAACAATCTTCAAACATTATCGCTTTTAAAAATTAACATCCGTTAAGCAATTGCCGAATTACAAGCCCGAAATATACGAAACAATCATCAAAAATCAAAAGAATCGAGTTCTGCGGGAACTTTTGGGGCTATAATATTTTGTAAATAATGCCAATGTCCAAAAATATAATATAATAAATATTATATTTTACTTTACTTTCCGAAGCACACATTTAATAACTCTTTATATGAAAGCCTTTGGATCAACTATTTCAAAAGCTTTGACTTCCAATTGATTTTCATTCATAGAACTGGCATCCTTTTGATCATATTTTCTATTTGCAAAAATTAAAAAAAAAGTATAAAAATGGTTAGTAGCATTTGGATTATTATAAAAAAATATATGGAAGGAATCATGAAAAATATTAAATTTGAATAAATCATAACATGTATTTTTATAAATCCGAAATATGTATTTGTAAATTTGAAATAGTCAGTACTAAAATGTTTTCCGTTGAAGATCATTTAAAATTTTAGGTAAAACAATCGTTGTCGCTGGATATGAGAGACGTAATTTTTAATATGAAATCTATTTTTGTATACGACGGTCATCATATCGTATATCCTTAAATAAAAGCATCGTCATGAATAAGCATGAATAGTGTTATTCAATTTTTTTAGCTGGTGGACATTTTTTACCTGGTGGAAAAGTGTTATCCAATTTTTTAACCTGGTGGTTATAATCTCATCATTACAGTAAAGGATTAGAAAGGAGAGAGAGCTTTCTTGGGGTGAAAAGTTTATTTTATAGTTTGCACATCGCTTGCTGATAATTATTTAAGTACTCAGATATTTTTGTATCTATTGTTAGCGTTCTGAATGAATATTTAATATGGATTTTGAAAGAAGGATACCGCATGCTTTATATGTTCTAGGTTGATTTTGTTTGGGCGCCATTTTAGTTTGAATAACATTTGACAATCGTACAGAGTGTTCGATAACAATTTATCATAGAGCATCTAACACTACATACGAGTTCGGCTGAAAAGTTTATAAGGTTGACGTCTAGATGGCGCCTCTTGCAAAAATCTACTTAATTATCAGTTGAAATAGCTGGAGCAGAGTCCGGATAACGTTTGTCAAACCATGCTTTGGTTTCCACTGTACCTTTTTTCATCAAAAAGCATTTTGAGTGAAGCAACTTTTGTTATTGAAAAAAAAATGGATAAAGACGAATTTCGTGTATTGATAAAGCATTGCTTTTTGATGAAAAAAGGTACAGTGGAAACCAAAGCATGGTTTGACAAACGTTATCCGGACTCTGCTCCAGCTATTTCAACTGTGGAATATTGGTTTCGTCAATTTCGAACTGGTCGTACGAGCACAGTTGATGCAGAACGCAGTGGACGCCCAAAAGAGGTGGTTACGGCAGAAAACATCAAAAAAATCCACAAAATAATTTTAAATGACAGTAAAGTGAAGTTGAGCGAGATAGCTGAGACTCTGAAGATATCGAAAGAGCGTGTTGGACATATCGTGCATGAATATTTGGGCATGCGAAAGCTGTGTGCAAAATGGGTGCCGCGTGAGCTCACTGTGGACCGAAAACAACAACGTGTTGATGATTCTGAGCAGTGTTTGGAGCTGTTCAAGCGCAATAAACCCGAATTTTTGCATCGATATGTGACAATGGATGAAAAATGGCTCCGTCACTACACTCCAGAGTCCAATCGGCAATCGGCAGAGTGGAGAGCGAGCGACGAACCGAATCCAAAGCGTGGAAAGACGCAACAGTCGGCTGGCAAGGTGATGGCGTCTGTATTTTTTGATGCGCATGGTATAATATTCATTGACTATCTCCAGAAGGGACAGACGATCAACAGCGAATATTATATAGCTTTATTGGATCGTTTGAAGAAAGAAATCGCTAAGAAACGGCTTCATTTGAAGAAGAAAAAAGTGTTGTTTCACCAAGACAATGCACCGTGTCACAAGTCGATGAAAACGATGGTCAAACTCAATGAATTGGGCTACGAATTGCTTCCCCATCCACCGTATTCTCCAGATCTGGCCCCCAGCGACTTTTTCCTGTTTGCAGACCTCAAGAGAATGCTCGCTGGCAAGAAATTTAAGACCGATTGCCGAAACTGAGGCCTATTTTGAGGCAAAACCGAAAGAGTACTATAAAAATGGTATCGAAAAGTTGGAAGATCGCTATAATCGCTGTATCGCCCTCGAAGGCAACTATGTTGAATAATTAAAATGAATTTTGCAAAAAAAAATATTTTTGCTATGTTATCTTATAAACTTTTCAGCCGAACTGTTATATAGTGAGAATGCCCTAATATTGGAGCAAATATAAAAATCTCAGATTATAACTTTGCGGTCATATTTTTTAATTAGTCGCCATTTTGGTTTTAATGACATTTGTCAGAAAATTACAGAATATAAAAGTACACTGTAATTTTAAATACATGATACTTTTTATGTTCCAGGTCAATTTTCCTTAGCCGCCATTTTGGTTTTAATGACATTTGTCTATTGGCATTTGACTGTCGTAGAGAGTGGTCAATAATATTTTGTTGTGTGGCTTTTATTATTATACCCATCGCGCCGACAGCTTTCTCATGCCCAGTTCTTTATGTAGAATATGATGCACCATTCCTACTGCGATGCCCACCGTCTCAGCTATCTCATGAACCTTAAATCGACGGTCTGCCAACACGAGATCGTGGACTTTTTAAACGTTTTCCTCCGTAGCAGCCGTTTTTGGCACCTGGGCGTGGCTCATCAAAAACCGACGTGCGGCCACGAACAAACTCGTTGAACCAATTCTAGACAAGAATCTAATCACCGAACGATATTGTTCTTTTTCCATTTTTGTGCAACCGACCGACATGCTCGATTTCAAAGGCTCTCAAAACAAAACTAATGAAGGGAATCGACTGAAACTTTGACAGTAGGGTACTAAAATAATGTACTGCACGATGGTAAATTTCTTTTGTGACAGCAGCTTCTTTTGTGGTAGCAGTTCCATCGGGCGGTGAGGCTAAGTACTTATTGAATGACCCTCGTATCTCTGCAAAATTAAAATTTTTCGTTAAGAGTTTAATGAAATGCGAAATAAATTTAGTGTAACAGCGTAAATTCAATAATTTAAAATTTACAATGTATTTTTTTTAAAGAGCAATTTTTAAGACTAAAAAATAGATTATTTCATATAATGATATTAACTATATCATCAAATGAAATAATAGTACAATAGTTACTGGCATATAATATGTAGGTACTAAATTGTACCTTGTTAATTTTTTGCTTAGTTTTTAGGTAAGTTAAGTTTATTTTTACTTAGGTTTACAATGAATTCTGAAATAAAATTTTTGTATTTCAACAATATATTTTTTACTAATATTTACAAACAAGTAAAAAAGATATTAAAAAAATACCTAATCTCAATTAAATAGGATGCTATATTTTAGTAGAATTTTTACTTGTATTGGCTTTTTCTTCTTGATCTTCTTTTCCGGGATAAAATTTTCAATTTATTCATATATATTCTAAGAAGATTTAGCTGTAGTATAATTCACATCTAAGGATATTATCTGGATTCATAATCTCCTTTTTTTTGAATTAGTACTTATATTATTGGTGAGTTTTCACTATTCTTTTCTCGAAAATTTGTCCTGTCAGTAGGTATTATCAGGTTTTCATATAAGTCACTATAGTTACGTTGCTGGTTTTTTTTTATTATTAGAATACTTTTAGTTTTTTTTTAAAGCTGTTTACGAGTTTGTTAATCTGAAAGTAAATAATTTTTCATATCTTAGCTCTTCATATTTATTAAATATTTCTTAAATGTTCTTATATTATTATGACTTATAATTCGTAAATTTAAGAAATTGAAAATTATTTCTTATAAATAATGGTAGATTTTTTATTTAGAAAATGATGTTTTTGAAATTATTTGCTATACAACAAATTTAGAATGAAAAGGAAGGATAAGAAAAATATAAAGGAAGTTTTTTTTTTAAATTTATAAATAATAATTTATTTGATAGCTGTTGCGACAATATTTCTATCAAATTCCATATATTTATTCAACTACTATATGCTATAAATATTAAATAATCCAAAATACAATAATTTTCTATATTCCAGGACATATACGATTATCAAGAGAAGACACATACTCACCGTCTACTTCTAATATCATAATTATTAGAAGCACTAGTTTTTAGTCTTGTCTTGTTCAATTAAATGAAAAGTGAAGTTTATTTAATTAAACATAATTTACTGAATAGTAAATACTTTGAAATCCCTTTTCGCTGCTTTTGATTTGATTTCACATATAATAGTTGAGGGTCCTTTATAATATAATCCTTCATCTACATCATATTCTAGTATAATACTTAAGATTGAAATGCTCTAACTACATCTCTGGGTTAATTGAGAATGCTTTCAGTAAGCTTTTGAACAACTCTCATTTTAATATTTAAATGCTAAGTCTCGATGATTACTTTTAACTTGACTACACATTTTGTTTAACATGGTTCAACGATTAGTGATTGTACATATTAATACTATGAGCAGTTAATGAATATTTTTAATTTAAAATCAATGGAAAATTTATAAAGTTGTGGTAATTTCTTTGTACAAGACTAGCTTATTTTGATTTGCTGAAAATAAGAATTATTGAGACTATAAAACTGGCTACGAAATATTTTGCTATTATATTTTTTTTTATATATTTGATATAATTTTATATTAAAATTTATGAGGTGACTGTTTAAAAAAATATTTTATCTGTTATAATATTTCTAGTCGTATACAAATAATATTATTTCGAGGCAAAAATATTTTTTTGTTTCTATTTTTCTGTCTATTTTTATTTGCACTACAAGTTATCCTTCTGCATGCATTTGCTTTACCTTTTTGACCACCATCAGAAAATCAGCTACCTTTTTGACCACCATCTGAAAATAAACACAGATATCCTAGAGTAACAAATTCTTTTAGAAAAAAAACGGAGATTATGCAGGTATAATTTTTGCTACAAAATATATACTATTGATTGAGCTTACCATATCAAACTGCACAGAAAATGAATGTCCTTCATTATATATTATACAGCAAATCAGTATCTTTGCTTCAATTTTATACGTATATCTTTTATAAACTTTGTTATAAAAAATTATGAAAAGTCTTTATAAACTTCATATCTGTTTTTGGTGTTATTTATTTTCTGTAGTTTTAGTTAATATACCCATACTATTGAGGAGGCGGAAAGAATTTTCTAACTCCCCACTAATAGTATGAAATTTTATTTCCAATTACCATTTGTGTTCTCAAACTTATTTTATATAGTGCCATACATTTCCTCAAATATTCACACAAAAACCATCATAATTGCATACAACTGCTAATATTGCTACAATAAATAGATCTGCAATCTAACGTTTCATATATTGGTTAGTCGAAAAAGTTAATAGCGTTTTTGATGAAAATAGAAACGCTTAAATTGGAGTGTTAAAATCAATTCATTCAAAACAAATATTCACCATTATTATGGATGCGTTGCGTTGTCGCCTTTTCTGAAGTAGCAAATTTTATCTTTATTCTTTTTCATTTCTGAACTTAATATAACTAGTGGTTACCGTCATATTATTCGCTTTTAACTTCATCTGTCAGAAAACGCCACGAACTTTTTTGACTAACTACACGTAATACAAGGTGTGTTTTATGTTTCAGCTCGAATTTTTTTTTAAATAACTTTTAAATCAAATACAATTTTAGGATTAATATTTTATTAATATAATGATTATATAGTCTTTAGCATTATGTATGGAATATGATGTCGATCAAATGCCCGCCTCTGGCCGCGGCACAAAGGAGAGCTCTTTTAAGCACATTTTTCATAACAATTTTGGAGATTTCAGTCATTTCGTTTCTAATGTTGTTCTTAAGTATCCAGGCTATGATTGCTTTGTTAGTGTACACCTTTTCTTTCAAGCATCGCCATATGAAAAAATCGGAAGGATTCAAAGCAGGAGATCGTGGGGGCCAGTCGATATCTCCACTTTTTGACATTATTCGGCCGGGAAAAATTTCTATCAAAATTTGAATCGTAGCACGAGCTGTGTGTGATGTGGCACTGTTTTGTTGGAAGCGCATGTTCCGTCGCTCATAGTACCAAGCTGTAAAATTCGAGCACTCCAGTCTTGCCGCCGTTCAAAATCATTTGCCTGCAGTTGTTGTGTGAAACATGATGGAGATATTCCCAATTCTTGTGCACGGCGTCGATGACAGGTAGCAACACTCTGCCTCACTGCATTAATCTATTCAGGTGTTCGTTGGCTAAATTGTCGCCCAGTCTTAGCTTTATATTCCAGTATATACATATTTTCAAAATTATTCATTACACGCTGACTGGTTGACTTGCTCGGCATATGATTAACAACAAAAAATTCACGTAATTTGCTGCGCGTATTCGCAATTGAACAATTATTTAAATAAAATGTTTTAATAATTTTAATATGTTGTTGCGGTGTTAGATGCTTCAAAATAAATTTTCATCGATCACTCTCTAGGACTGTCAAATACCAACAGACAAATGTCATCTAAACCAAAATGGCGGCCAAACAAAAACGACCTAGAACATAAAAGTCACCCTGCATAAGAACTACTTATTTTAATGTAGAAATAAATTTTTAAATGAACAACATACCATATGTGTATGCTGCTGAGGCTGAAGTACACCAATAGGCGTTATGGATTATGGGGCCTTGAACAATATATAAGATGTAGAAAAAAGTAATCCATTATTTTGCCAGTAGATGGCTTTAGGGGTCTGTTTGGTACGAAATCTTATCTTTCTAACGCCATCTAGTGCAACCCGATCGCACTTTTACCGTTGTAAAAGTGCGATCGGGTTGCACTAGATGGCGTTAGAAAGATAAGATTTCGTACTAAAAAAGCTTCTGATATAGTTTTGTAATTACTTGACTCAGTATTTTTTTAGCACGCGTCAAAGATGGACACCAACAAAGAGAAAATACGCCATATTTTACAGTTTTTCTTCGATAAAGGCGAAAACGCAAGCCAGGCAGCTGAAAATGTGAATAGTGTTTATGGTCCTGATACTGTAACAGTCAATCACGCGCAATTTTGGTTTCGTCGATTCCGTTCCGGTAATTTTGATGTCAAAGATGCACCACGCTCTGCAAGGCCAATTGTCGAAAATGTCGATAAAATAATGGAAATCGTCGAGTCCGACCATCACGTAAGCACTGTTTCGATTGCCCAGGTACTAAACATTGCACGAAAAACCGTTTGGAACCACTTAAATAAGGCTGGATACAAAAAGAAGACCGAATTTCCATCTGCGAATCGCTGCTGAATCGCAACAATATCGATCCATTTCTGAAGCGGATGGTTACTGGTGATGAAAAGTGGGTCACTTACGACAACGTCAAGCGACAACGGTCGTGGTCAAATCGCGGTCACCTCGCGCAAACGGTGGTCAAGCCAGGATTGACAGCCAGGAAGGTTTTGCTGTGTGTTTGGTGCGACTGGCAGGGAATCATTTACTATGAGCTGCTCCCCTACGGCCGAACTCTTAATTCGGACCTATACTGTCAACAATTGGACCGTCTGAAAGAAACAATCGCCCAGAAGCGGCCAGCTTTGGACAATAGGAGAGGAATTGTGTTCCATCAGGACAACGCCAGGCCGCATACATCGATAGTGACTCGCCAAAAGTTCCGGAACCTTGGTTGGGATGTTCTTATGCATCCACCTTATAGTCCGGACCTGGCACCAAGTGATTACCACCTCTTCCTATATAAGACGAATGATTTTGTCCCAGTTTTTTGCCAATAGGGACTAGGGTTTCTACGAGAGAGGCATTATGAAATTACCTCCAAAATGGCAATAAGTTATCAAACAAAATGGTGCATATTTGACCTTAATCGTATCATTCTATCTATGCTAAATAAAACCTTCAATTTAATGCAAAAATAATGGATTTCGTTTTACTACAACATCTAAAGTAAAAAAAAAATGGATTTCTTTTTACTACAATTTACAAACTAAAAATACCAATTCTTGAAGTTGAACATTCGGTTATCTTCCAATTTTATTATTAAATACTTGAAGCTAATGGGTGCACGAATATAAATTATTATTCTTTTTTTTTAAATAATAATTCTTCAGATTTTTGAGTAAGTTGATTTATAATTTTGAAAGTATTTTTCAAAAATATTTCTGCTTGACTTTTTTTTATACAGATTATGTAGACTTATTAGGATATGGAATTCTTCTTATCCATTTCAATTACATTATTTTTGTCTTAGCTGACTGTGGTGGTACTTTTTGATCACTACTTTTGTAGTCAAATAATTAGATAAAATCCGTACAAAAACCAATGCCATTTTCAAAATACCGACAGATTAACTCATGCACAATTACATCAAAAAAATATTTTTATACTAAAGTAAGGATTTTTAACTACACCGGTTATAATAGCTTACGTATGTCATTAGTGAATAAATTTATAAAAAATCTCTTCTCATCTAGGATTAAACTTCTTTACAGCTAATAGTAAATAATTCTTAATTATAAACATAATAAACAAGGATTCATATATGAAAAATGTTCATTTAATGTTAACAATTTTAATCCAAGAGAATCTTTTTCAAAAGTAGATTCGTGGATTCTGAATAATGCTTATTTCCTATCCCAAATGAAATAAAAATATACTGAAAAAATGAAGCTTTCTATTAACATGTAGTATTTACGGATAGGTTTGATTTATTAGAAGAAACAAATGAGATAAGTAAAATTCGGTATTAACTGTTTTGTTCCGCTGAGCTTCATGGTACTTTTTAAATATTGCAATTGTCCTTGTTCACATGTTTTCGGGATTGTATCTTCCTAAGTAATTGCTAATACAAATTCTGATTTTTATACATCATATTTTTTCTTCAATTACTTTAACTCAAAAATTTATTCAATTAGGATTTTTTTCCTATTAACATTTTTTGCGTTGAACATTTGTTATGAGATCTATTCGGCCAATAATAACTTTTGTAAACTATTGTATAATAAATGTAGATTATCGCACACTACTATCAAGTGATTTGTTGTTGATCTGTATTTTAAAAGCTTCTGCTTATAGCCACTTTACAAATCATTTATTTAATTTATTATTTAAAAAACTTTTTAATACGGTCAGTTTGACAATTCATCATTTCATTTTAAATTTTACTTTAGATGGTATTTTTCTTTGGATAATTTAATAAAATTTAAAATTATTTGTCCTTAAATTTTATGTTTTATTTTTAGCTTTTATTATATATCTACAATAAAACTACATAACAATTATAACGAGCAAACGTTTATGACAAACACATTACAATGACAGGAGAGGAATGACATCGGTTTTTCTCTATTTAACGAGTCTATTATATAACATTGCAAGAGATTTATTTCTCTTTAAACGCCGATGAGTGTTTATGGCAGAAGTAACGGAGAATAGCTTTCTAACAAGACGATTATTGTAATAGGGAATTAAACTTTTTATAACGAGAAACACATAAGCTATCAACAAAGTGAATATTTAGGTTATGGTTGATTACTTTGTCACGAGCAACGATTTTTCGGAGGATTTTTGATTGAAGGGATTGGATTAGAGACGAATATTAATTCTTAGTAGAAAAACAGAGTTCCATCAAAAGTTGTGTTGTAAATTAAAAGTTTGTTTTTTAATGTCAATTTTGATCTATTATCTAGTAGTCAGTAGTTGATAACGTCTATTAAGTTCATCTCTAATTTCGTGTGAGAATTTCAGGTAAGTAAAAAGTTTAGTCCCAGGGGGTGAACTTTATCTTTTGATGTTATATACTCGTATGAATGGGAGATCTTTGCAAATGATAAAGGTTAAAGAGCACTCTTGTGCTTTTTTACATTTATTTTCCAAATCTTAAACCAGTCTTGAAGATTTTTACTACTGGGATTGTAGATATTTTGAGGCTATTTGGATTGAAGGTATAAATATTATATAGGAGTGGACCAATGATACTACCTTGAGGCACACCAGCTGTGATGAGGGATATTTCATAAGAATCAGTATTAACTCTAACATGAAAATGGCGTTGGAAGAGATAAGATCTTAAAATAAGGATGTATGTAGAGGGAAAGGACCTCTTGAGTTTTCAGAGTAGTCCAGGGTTCCATAATTGATAAAACCTATCTCATAAATCTAGGAACATACCTGGAAACTAAGTTTGGTAATCAAGGATAATATTGGCATCTTCAAGGATAGGTTAAAGGTGTTTTAAGAGTAGTTCTGCAAAGATTTTTCCAAGAATTGGTAATAAGCTGATAGGTCTATATGAGAACGGGGAACATATTGTAAAAATAAAGGGTGAACCATTTAGAAGTTCCATTTTAAAAGGTAAATAAAAAAAAAACTAGTGTATGTTTTTTTCAAATTTCCGGTTTTATTAAAAATATTGAACCTTGAAATTTAAGAATGAAACACAACATCATTTAAATGACTGCCACGGCTGGCGTTACAGTACCCCATTCGCTCCAACCAATTTTTCAGTACATTTTCGATTGTCCGGACCTGTATCTCTTCAATGGCAACTTTGATTTGGTGTTTCAAGACCTCAATTGTCTCTGGATGGCTTGCGTAACATTTATCCTTAACGGCTCCATAGAAAATAATCCAACGGGCTCAAATCACAGCTCCGAGACGGTCAATTGACATCAGAATTTTGGCTGATTATTCGGTTTTCGAAAGCAGTGCACAGTTACGTTGGCTGTGTGGAAAGTGGCCCTGTCCTGTTGAAACCAAATGTTGTCCATGCCATTCTCTTCAACTTTTGGAAACAAAAATTCGTTGAACATGCCACGATAGCGCTCACCATTGACCGTAACGGCGGCTCCATCATCGTTTTCGAAGAAAAACGGGCCAATGAAAATTCGCACCAAACCGTGACTAGTTGTGGATGCATCGCCCTGAGCCCCAGATGCGACAATTTTGATTGTTGACATACCCACCGAGGTGGAAATGGGCCTCATCCGAAAAGATGATTTTTCGGTAAAAATGCTCATATTCGGCCAATTGATCTTGAGCCCATTGGGCAAACCGAAAACGCATCGGATGGTCATGCGGCTTTAGCTGTTGGACTAATTGAACTTTGTAAGCTTTCATACCGAGGTCTTTGTGCAAAATTCTCAACAGAAAAGTGCGATGAATGTTCAATTCCTGAGAACGGTGAGGAGTTGATGTTGATGGATGATGACTGACATTTTTAGCAACGGCGGCAATATTCTCGGTTGTACGCACTGTCTTAGAGCGGGAACGAGTTGCTTTGGCAACCAACAAACCAGTTTCGCGAACTACCTTCACGAATTTACCCACAAATTCACGGGATGGCATTCGATCTTAACTCATTTTTTTTTTAAATTTCTCACAGTTTGGGTTGAAGACTCACCACTTTGGAAGTAATTTCTCAATATTTCCCATTTTTCTTCAAGCGTATGGATTACCATTTCGTAAAATTCTAACTTTCAACTAACAATCTGTCAATTCGTGTTGACATTTAACACTCAAATGAAAACCGCTACATGGAGCACCCAATATGCTATGAATTCGAGAGTTTTATTGAAGATTTTTTTTGAGGTTAGGAACAGTTATTAAATTATAAGTAAGGTCTTCTTTTATTAGGAAGATGATGGATTAAATATCTTATTTCGGATAGGGTTAAATTTTTGGTTGAAGGACTCATAGGGAGGCGAATTGTGAGTTGGTCATAAATTTGTTGTAAGTGTGTCTTATTTTCTATGGCTTTATGTGGTGTGAAAGTATTGACGAAGTGCTTTTAAACTTTTTCTAAGGCTAATCAATTGGTTTTTTTACTTCGTTCCAGGTAACTGCTCCATTAGTCAGTCTAGAGAGAGGAGTTTTGAAAATAGGATTTATGTCAAGAGTAAGTAGGACAGAACTATGGTCGAAATTAAGATCTGTAAGTGTATCTTTTTGAGCCTTAGGAGCTATGGTAAGAGGAGAAATGAAGTAGTTTGGGATATCGGGTCGCTTAGAAGAAGGTGCAGGAGAAATTACAATATTTGATAGTTAGTATAGGAAAGTGCCTCTTCGTGTTTCACTCCTCGGGGATTGCTAACGCGGCAACCTCATTGTGGGTGCTTAGCATTATAATTACCACCCGCGAGAAATGAAGCTCCAAGTGACTGGAAGAAGGATGTAAATTTGGATGTATTGATAACTTTACTGGGAGGACAGTATGCAGATGCTACATTTAGATTAAATTGGAAGGTATTAATTCTAACAACTGTGGATTACAGAAATAGTAGCAAAATTAGAGTAGAGGACATTTCTCTGCAAGGATAGTTGTCAGGATGGTCTATTCTGCATTCATCATATTCTCGTATAGAAAAGTAAGATCTTGAAGTAAAGTGCGTCTTTGTTATAAGTCTGTCGTGCAGAAGTATGTCTAGTTGTTGTCTATAGGAGTTCTAGCTTTTGGCGTTCCTAAGTAGGATGGACAAGGATTTTGCCGTACAAGACGATATTTAGTTTGGATTACTAGACGTTAATTTAGAAATAATAGACATTAAGGAGTTAACAAGGTCTGTTAAAACTTATTTAATTCTTGGAAAAGGTTATTAGTCAGTTGTGAAAACAGGGTATTGATGTTGTATAATGATAAGGATGGAGAAGAAATATATACATTAATAACATTTTATTTTGTTGTTGCTATTGTAATTTCTGTAATAGTTGGTGTTGCTGCTGCTGCTGTTGTGGTTAATGTTGTTGTGGTTGACCTGATGTTACTGATGCACAGGATCGGCTCAGGATTACATAACTTGTAGGTGATATTTCTGATCTTCTATCTATATTTGTATTTGCTTGTAGGATTTTATAAGTAGTAGAACTTACACATATATAGCTAGTGGACATACTTAGCTCCACTTACATAAAATAATGTTTCAATATTAAATATTATATATTGTTTATAGTTTACAAAAAATAGTAGCAGAGACCGATCTTCTTGTCCTTTCGTTTTAACATTGCTTGTATTTCGTACTTGAAGAGCCAACTCTTCAAACTCATTTTTTATTTCTTGTAATATGGAAAAGTTTTAATTCCTTCGGTTGGTACGTGTTAAATTCCGATTTATTTTTGTATCGGAAAAAATATATCACTTCTATATGAAACGCCGCTCTTTATATAGATTGCAAGACCTTTTGGTTGGACCTTACATATGAATTTATACTTAACAATAAGTTTGGCTATGACACGGTCTAGATCATCAAAATTACTTACTTTTTTACGTAAATGGGTGGACTTCTCTGTTTTTCTGCCTCTATATCATTATTAGATTCCAGTAGCGCTAAAGAAGTACAGCGATGTTGTTGCATGATGCCTGGTTAATTGGTAGCTCCGTTATTGGCATTTTTTATGTTATTGGATATTTTTGGCGATGAGTGTTTTTTTCCCAATGCCCGAGTGGCTCTACCAGTCGGCTAACTAAACGTGACGGAGTCAGTTTTACTATACGTTGATTTTCCGGACAGCACAGCGATTGGTTTTTCACAATGTTCAGTTTTATAAAAATAATAAATTTCTTAACAGAAGGAAAAAAGTTTTATATTTTGTATTATTTAACACTTGCTATTTAAATTCACTTTTAAATAATTCAAAATTTAATAATAATCTGTTACTGGCAACATCACGTTCGTACTCATTAATTGAAAAATATCAACTTTTTATATCATAAAGAATAAAAGTATTTTAATTATTTCCTGATGCGTTTTTAAGCGATTTTGATCAGTTTATTAAAATTACTTTGAATTGGTATAAAAAATATGATATCATAAATTCTCATTTATTTTTGATCAAATATTTACTACATAAAGTATGCACTTTGACCAATTGCCCTAAAACTACTGATTTCACTTACACATAGAATGCATCTAATTCTCCACACAAAGAAAATCCATTAGTTGGCAATAATAAATGCCCTGGAATTTTTTCATAAAGCATCAAGTCTTGCTGAGCTGGGTTAGCCATAGAAATTGTTCCATGAATGGAATAATAGCTCTAGCGTAATCGAATACTGCCAAAGGCTACAATTTTTATTCAAGTTTTATGAAAAATGTACGTGCAAGTAAAATTTCCAGAATATTTAAAGCTTAAGCTCTTTTGTATACTATGGAGTATTATTGAGACATTCAATACGAAAAATTTGATAATAATTATTATAAAAATTCTAGCTTATTTCTAACCATACATATACTACTTTTTCGTAATATTTTTAAAGCTTTTATCAATTCATAAGCTTTCACTGAGATATTGTAATATATTTACCATTAAACTGGGTAAAAAATATCAGATAAATCGTATTATATAAAAAGCTTTGTAAGTTTAAACTTATTTTGGTTAATAGAATGCATTCTTAATTCTCTTCTATAAATTATTAAGAATGCATTCTATTTCAAAATTAAAATAATTTAAATTTTTTGCCATATTTAAAATTGTTATGCAACAATTTTAAAAATGGTGGTAACATCACCACCCTCCAACTATACATAATTTATTCATCTCTTTTATTTATGGACTTTAGGTCTGGACCAAAAGGTATTTACAATAATTAAGAATATTCACCCTGTTACTTTGCGTTTATTCTAGTAAACAGGTAATAAAGTCATCTGTCTGTTATATATTGTATATATAGATTAAAATAAATAAGTGAAAAACATTAAAAAAAAATTTAAAAGTGTATTCATTTTGAACTTAAATATGAAAATATATCATTTATTCATTCATTGTTATCAAATTATAATTAGATAATAGAAGAAGTGCTCAAAGCTTGTACAATTATAGGCTCGATAAATTTTTATCGTATCATCTGAAATACTATTCCAGGAATGCAAAATGATCCTTTATAAGTCATTCTAGGATGGGTAGATCCCACACTCTTCTTCCTATCTCTTCTTATAAAATTTCTTTGGCATTTAGAACCATGTCATGTATTTATAATGTATATTAAAATATTAACATTATATATTACAATGTTTAGAGTTTAATTAAAGTTTAGCCTTTAAAATGAGTGGCATAAATAAATAAATGGAAATAAATAACATATAGACAGAAAGTAGCATTTTTTTTAAATTTTAAGATCATTATCCTGCTTTATGACGCGTTGAACTCCAAAAAGTATAGATACTTAAAGGTCTGATGTTACCCTCATCTGTGTAGAGAACATTTATGTAGTCCTCAGGAGGAATAAAGTTCAATACAATCATTTTTTATTTTGAGGGCGTAGTTATGGTTTCCTTACTACCTTCCACCACTGTAATTACAGTGGTGGAAGGTAGAAAGGAAACCATAACTATATTAAGGTAGTAAGGAAACCACTGCTTTGGTGCGGATTATATTATTTAATACCGAGGTTAAGGTACAATAATCCTTTTTACTATTTAATGCAAATAAAGCGATCCTCGCTTGAGTACGTATTCTAGTCATACCAGATCAAGGTAAACTTCTATGAATTCCATATTGATTCTAGTGTTGAATAGTTGAACGCAATTGCTTGGAATTTTTTGCTTAGTCACTATAAGATTTTCCTTCATTAAAAAAAATAGCAATAGCAGACCTAACTTGATATTAATTTTTTTTAAAAATATACTAGACATAGTAAAAAATATATGTACTTGGACTTTCCAAAACAGTATCATAAATATTTAAGATCTACACATATTCTTATCTTCTAGAAACAGGAGGTTTTTTTTTTACGTGGGTAGAAGGAAATCTTCGAAAGATTTCAGAGATACTGCTCCCAATAGTATGTGTAATTTTAACTAACTTATACCGCCCTCTCTTTTCTACAAATATGACTCTCAGGTATTACTTCATAGGGAGTAGACAAAAAACAAGTCTATTATTTTATTTAGGTTGCAGAATGACCTATTCTCATTTTTTTTACTATTTATTACATCAGTTACCGCTCCCCAGCATGCATACGATATTATCATGTCTGTGATAATGTGATTCTTGGACAGCTGTTTATCGATTATTTTTTTCACTTCCTTCCTTTCTCCGCTAAAGCGTGGAAACTGGAAGAAGGCATGTTCCACCTTTTCGATTGTAAGCGTCAATTACGGCATGTCGTATTTACTTCCACCTTAAATCGATATAGATATGCCCTGGAGCACTCATATTCTGTCAAACCATGAGTGATCCAGGGAATATCTATATCGATAGTGGTCCACTTTCCTATGGCTTATTCCATTCTACGTGGCTATTTAAGGAGTGAGCCGATGCATCCATTTTCTTTTAATCGATAAATCTCCGTGTCACAGCCACTTCGCTACTGTCTCATTTCTTTTCTGTCTGCTGACGGTAAGTAATTGAATTTTCTTTTCTTCTGGTAGTTAATAATACAAGGTGTATAAGCTAAAATCCGCTGTTTTTTACTAAAAAGAACACATGTTTTTTCATAGAAAGCAGAAACAAATTTATTCAAAGTAGTTGCCCTCGTTACCTACATATTTTTCCCATCTTTCAGGCAATTTGTGGATACCACGCCAAAAAAATTCCTTCTCTTTCGAGGTAAACCACTCATCAAGCCATTTTCGGACGTCTTCGTAAGAATCGAAGTACTGCTCAGCGAGCGCGTGGCCCATCGACGAAAACCAGTAGTAGTCGGAAGGGGCCAGGTCTGATGAATAAGCGGGGTGGGGTAGTACCTCCCAGTTGAGTGTCTCCAAGTAGTTTCGGACCATTTTTGAGGTGTGCGATGGTGCGTTGTCGTGGAGGAAAATCAGTTTGTCATGTATTTGTTGTTAATCCGTCCTTTTTTCACGCAGAGCTCGGTGCAATTTGATCGGTTATTGGTGGTAACGGTGGGCATTAACAGTTTCACCAGGTTTCAACATCTCATAGTACACGATACCCTGCTGATCCCACCAAACGCACAGCATCGTCTTACGTCCTAAGCGATTTGGTCTTGAGGAAGATGTTGATGGTTGGCCGGGATCAACCCATGATTTCTTGCGTTTATTATATACACTTTTCATCGTCTGTCATAATTTAATGCAGGAACGACTTTCTTTTTTATCTGGCGAGCTCCATCTGCCTATAGTTCTTTTCTGGTGTTTGGCGTCGCTCCATCTGCCTATCGTTCAATTCATGCGGCACGCATTTTCCAATCTTTTAAATCTTCCCCATGGCACGCAGACGCATGGAAATGGCTGGTTGAGTAACACCCAAGTACTCCGCGATCATTTTTTTTGATTGGGTATCGTCTTCGTCCAAAAGAGCCTGAAATTGATGTTCCTCAAACTTCCTAGGCCGATTTTCACGCTTAAACCAACAAAATCAATCTCGACACGTTGTTTCCAATAAAGCACTATCACCATAGGCCTCCATAAGCATTTGATATGATTTGGCAACCGATTTCTTCAAATTGAAGCAGAAAAGCAGAGCTTCCCGCATATGCTCTTTTTCTGGCACAATACTAGACATGATTACCAAAGGAAAAATGTACATTGTTGTACGAAATTGCTGACAATGTGTACTAATTAATGTTGACAGATGTCAAAATCATAAAAATAAAAGTATGGCATGCTCATTGTAGCTTAATACGCTCACTCACGCTATCTATGACCAAACAGCGGATTTAAGCTTATACACCTGGTACATTATGGCTTTTTAAACCACCAAAAGCTCGATGTGTATAGTATCAAAAAAGTGACAATTATGAAAAGAATTTTGGGTTGGCTCTGTTTTGGGCCCTCAATAGTTAGATATAAGCTTTGATAACATATTTACGACCCAACTTGTCTTTTCAGCTTCGATGCTCAGATATTCGCCAAAGCGCAACCTGGCATTTGCTTGAAAACTCTGGTACCTAAGTGACGGCTGCGAAATTGAATAGTAGTCACCGATAGTGAGAGTAACAGACTCCTTTACTTTCTTGCTAGTTGCAAACCAAACGCCTTCGTCTTTTTAGCGGAAATTTCCGCTAAAAAAACGGAAATTTCTGCTAAAAAACCAAGGCGTTTGGTTTGCAACTAGCAACATGGAATACACTTTTCACTTAGTCTTAAAAAACTTCCACTAGGCTGCTGAACTTTTAATACTGTTGATATATTAGGATATTCTGTTTAGCTTAAATAAAATATTTCCTTTCATCAAAAACATTTATGTTCCATTGCAAAATAGTCAACTTTAGCGATGATATTTTGAAAGTAACTACCTTAAACAGAGTTTTTTCTTCTTATTTAAATCGATTTTAGTAGTTATAAATTGTAATTTATTCAAGATAAAATCTATGAAATATTAAATTTTATTGCTCCTAGAAATTTTACACTAATCCTTGTAAAATATAAAATAAAAAAAGAATATTTAAAACTCATTAAAAAATTATGTTAGACAGTAGAACTATTAAATTGTAATGAAAACTCTTAAGTATCTTCACTAATTAAGTGAGATGAAAAATTTTATTTTTATTTTATAAAATATTCTTTATATTATTTTTTTCCTAAACTAAATTGGGGATATATAAGAATTTTGAAAGGCTTTTTATTTAAACGCAGTTATTATTTGATTGGTAAAATTAATTAAAATTCGTCATTTTTGTCTGAGACTCTAGTAATATAAACGAAGTAATTTTGATGTTGGATTAAGAAGATGAGAATTGAATTTCTAAGTATTTACATAAAATAAATTATATTCTTTGCCAAAATTCTACTTTATTATATCCAATTTTCGTACAATCTATGAATATTTTAGGTCTTTGTGCATTTGTTTTAATTTTTCTTTGAAAATAAATCTATGAACAAAGAAGAGCAAAAGATTTAGTATTTATTTTTCATTTGTGTATGATACTAAGATGTTGTCTAGTATATAAGCTGTCTAGTACATGTACCATTATATTGATTAAGAAATAAAGGGGTTAATGGATAGGGCTTGAGAGAAAAGGAGGGATGCTGCTAATATTACATTGAAAGATGGTAAGTGTGGCGAGTTTTCGTCAAAGTAATTGCTTTCAACCGCAACCAAATAAATTGAGTTTGTCCTCAACTTGAAGAGAGATTAACATGTAATAAACTTGTAAATGAGCGTTCCAATCCCAATGCCACTTTCAATTTTAGTATTAGTCTCAGTATCACTTTTCAACCCCAATCCACCCAAGAGTTATAAATTGCTTGGCGAAACACGAATACGAATGGCACTTAAGTGGATGAGCTTATTCCACTTAATGCTACAATGAGCACTATGCCTGCTTGCTGCTCTAATGCTCTAGTGCTCCAATACGAGACTCTGCTGTCAAGAGCGGTAACTTGCTTCTTTCTATTTCGACTGATTTGCATCCGTTTGGCTTAAGTGCTATCCGCAAGCCTTTGTGGTTAAATACAACTTTTCATTTTTTATTATTATTATTATTATTATTATCATAAAGTTTTTTTTTCAAAATAAAGCTTTTTGATAAATCTTATTAGCTTGGTCGTCTTTCGTATTTCGAATTTTTTTTTAATTATTAAATTGACAATTACAATTTAATTGAATTCCTAATAGAAAAATTATTGCACATAAGCAACATTGTTTAAATAATATCCAATAGAATATATTCGGCCACCAAAGCGAAAAATCCGTTAAGCTATACTATTATAGAAGCTAAGAAATATATAAGATATATATCTTTTTTTTTATAAGAGTATAAATTTATTAGTATTCATTTTTGTATACATTATTTATTAAAAATCAGACCTATAATTCATGAGAACTAACTGATGGGTTACTAAAAAAGAAAATATGTAATAAATTATTTTTAATAAAGCTTTAATGGCTGTTCCTTTATTATTGTACAAAAAAATCTTTTTTTTTTTGTATTTCAAATGTTTTATTTTTATTTATTTATCCAAAATACCTAGCAATTATTAAAACTTCCTGTCAGTCATTGATTTATTTTTAAAAAACAATAAATTATGTTTGCCTTCTTTGAGTTTAGCTCTACCCCTTTGGCGGAATGTTAGATACCTTTCAGCTTATAGTCCCAATGATGATCTGCGGCTTACAGAGGGTAATATTACATAAGCATTATCTGTGTAATCCACCTGCAATTTCATAGCTTATACACCTGGTACATTATGTCTTTTTCAACCACCAAAAGCTCGATGTGTAGAGTATCAAAAAGGTGACAATTATGAAAAGAATTTTGGTTTGGCTCTATTTTGGGCCCTCAACAGTTAGATATAAGCTTTGATAGCATATTTATTCGCCAAAGCGCAACCTGGCTTTTGCTCTAACACTCTGGTACCTAAGCGACGGCTGCGAAATTGAATAGCAGTCATCGATAGTGAGAGTAACAGACTCTAGATATAATATGCCGGGTTGACTCCCTAGTAGGGATGCAAGCGTATAGTTATAATATTCAAAGTGAATAGTTATAAATCGGTATAAAAATTGGAAGGATTACAATGAAAATTTCTAGGACAGAACAAAATTGTCGAACAATTTCGTTTTGATCGATAATGAACATGTGAGGCAGCCATCACGCACATGGTGGTATTTATTCTAAATATGCTAGAAAAATATTCTAACTTGTTATATGAGGGATCTATGACATCAACTATCTTGCGGGCTTTTACTCTTCGATCTTTCAAAAACAAAATCACATTCTTTTCTAAGTCCTTATCATATTTGGATATTTCCCTTTTTAGTCTTCAGACTTAGTTGCATTGATTGGAGTCTAGAATTGTATTTTAGTATAAAATGCGTTCTTCCATTTTAGCTAAACATGGGACTATTAATGAATTGCAGGTAGGTTTTGTTCTTTTAGGTATCAAATTGTGTAGGGAAGTCAGTAATTGCAGAAACTTTCTCAGGAGAAGGCGTTATTTCGGTATAACTAAACTGCGTTCATCATCAGTCCTGCGCTGTGTAAGCGTTGAAACAGGACCTAAAGTTGATCCAGATGCTACTGTTTGTTATACGATCCGACCATAATATTAACGATGTTCACGAAAACGAAGCTTAAATCGGGCATGAGCTCGTTCCTGAAGCTACTAATCGAAATATGAAAAGACTAAATGGTGTTATTATCGTCATCTTCCGAGTAGCTGGAAAATCCTCTTGATTTATCAGGATTCGTACAATATTTTGAACGTTGATAATTGCTACAAGGAAACCATCCGTCAGTTTTCATAGGCTGTGCAGAAAACCATGGGCTGTCAGATTGTCGTGTGATCCTCAGTGTGATAATTTTTAGAAACACTTTTTGACAATTTCAATATATCAGGAGCTTTGCTGGAGACAGGTGTTCCATATGTTGTTTAAATATGGTGCTCTATTACGCATCATATTGCGCAACGTAAATCAACAGGTTGTGTAGTATCGTGGAATTTTTGAAACAGCTTAGTATACGCTATTTTGACCTCAGCTTTATGCACTTTAATGGATCTTAGTGACTGATAAGATCAGCTTCCGATGATTGGATGAGTAACATCTGCTACGACGAAGCGTTAATTCAGATCTCTGCATAGTCCAAGATTCAGTTTCAGTGTATTAATTTTAATACCATTAGTGACAATCAGCTGATATGAAAGAGGCGTGGGCAATCTCTTTGAATATTGCGTGAATAGACGGAGGCGCCGGAGCCAGTAATCCACACTAATGAAATAAATTGCGCGAAGAAAACTGCGATTGCTCCAAAAATAAAAAAACGAAGGAAAATGAAAAATTATAACCACATCGTTTGTAATCACGTCGGAGTCACCAATTTAGCTATGGGATTACGGAAATGATCACTAATAAATAATTAATAGTTACGTGACCTATATTAATAATAAAAAATAAAATAATATAAATGAAGGTAATTTGTAACCTTTACGAGATATACGAACAACATGTAGAGGCGTAGAGTAAATCAGCTCGACAATGAACAAATTCATACGGGAAGTGTGTGAAGAATCACTGTGCGTCCAGAGCTGTATCCATGTGATTAATAGTACATAAAATTTTCAATTTAAATTCAATTTTTCTTAATTAAATCAAGTTTAACAATTATTTTTATATCTTCTTGATTCGAGGAGTTATTATAAAAATATACAAATGACAAAAAAATATCATTAAGTGACACGAGCAAATGGTCTATTTTTATAATAACTCTCGTAGAAAGAGTCTAAAAATTTGCCTTTCGAATTTACAATGAAAGTAATGTAAAATACTATTTTTAATTCGTAATTTATTAAGCAATAAAATTATTAGACCATTAAAATATGGTGCCCTTATTGATATTTAACAATTTCTTACCTTCAAGAATACTTTTCCAAAACGTTCTGTGACAAAAATTGCCGAAAAAAATACCTCAAAAAGCCATCAGCACGAAAAATAATCCGTAGAATAACTGTTATGAATTGACCATTGACTCAGAGAAGCTGACATCTTTCTATCTCTTCTAATACTTTCCATACGCGCGATGTATAAATTATTATAAGAATATTCATAACTCCTTTAACAGAAGTGATTTGTAAATAAAAATTGGAGAAGAAGCCAGGGAAAGTCGCAATCTTGTTTGATAATCCTTACATCTTTAAACAGATCTAAAAAAGGAACTCCTCCTTTCTCGAAACAATGGTCAACTACGAAAGAACAAAGTTGTCACTCCCGGTTTCATTTATTAAAAGCAATCATGATAACATTTATCTAAAAGTACAGTTTTTGCTTCCAATTATCTTTGACAATTTATAATTTTTCAACATACGGAATCTTTTAATTTTATCTCCATATTTCTGGTTAAAATAAAAATAAAATAATACAAAAAAGAAAATTAATACATTTAAAAATATCAGAAGAGAAAGTAAAGAAAAATACCATATTAAAGTAAAATAAATTATTTAAGAAAAATATATGTGCATATAGTAAAGAGTATAATTTAAGCGAAATCAGTTTTTAAAGTCATTCTTTCCTCAATTTGCCATAAAGTAATTTATAAGCTGTCAACTCACAAACCATAATTTCAAATTCTCATCGCCATAAATAAAATTTTCTTTAAAATTTTTTGGCAGCAAAGAAAAAATTTCATATTTATTTTGACCACCTTCCAAAATACTGCAAAATTTTCTTGAACACATACTGGATTACAGATTCGCATATATTAGATTATAACATATGTCATGCTATAAAGTCATAGAATTGTATTTTTAGATATATTTTAAGATAAAATTACTCGTACTTTTCCTTCATAACTTTGATAAATACTTTATATACTGATTATGTAAATATAATATTGTTGTATGGTACTTTTATGAACAGTAATTTTTATTACCATTTAAATAATGGCTCTAAAATTATTTAATGAAGTTTTACATTATTGATAATATCCGTAAATATTACTTTTATATTTTTTATACCTCAAAACTTAAACTGTCATTTTAATTTATTTATTACTATAATATCACCTTTTTTCAGTTTATTTTAAACTTTAATTCTAAAAAAATAAACTTTACTGGATAGGTTTTTAGGGAAAGTATCAAAAATGACCTTTGCACAGAAAACCTACATTAGTTCATTTTTTATGCAATATTATTTATTTCACATTTTTTTAACAGGCTATCTAGAATACCAAATATCATCTTAAATTAAATACATCGGTTTGTAATAGAAAACTATAATAACTCCCCAAAAAGCAAGTAATAGAACTAAATTGTAGTCTACAAAATTATGTGGTTATCGATGTTTACAATTGCTTCTTGCCAATATACTTACCATAGGAGTTCTGTCTACTAGGCCGACTCCATCTGTTTCCTGGCATCAAATAAAACGTCTATCAATTAAAACTATTGACTATATTTGTTAAAATGTCTTCAATTTTGGTCAAAAATCCTACTAAAATATTAGGTTGTCCGGGAATTATTTTTCGTTCTTTTTATGATAATGAAAGACAATTTTCTTATATTGAATTGATATTGAATTCAATTACGAGGGTCATTCAACAAGTACTTAGCCTACAAAAGAAAAACGAAAATTTTGGAAAGGTGGCAATTTATTTTTCCACATAATCTCCTTCAAGCTCGATACACTTGGCCCAGCGATGCTCTAACTTTTTTAACCCGTCCAAAAAATACATTTTCTCGAGGGAAGCAAAATAGGCCTCCGTGGCGACGATGACCTCCTCATTCGACCGAAATCTATTCCCGGCGAGTGATTTTTTCAGGTTTGGAAACAAAAAGTAGTCACAGGGGGCCAATTTTGGAGAGTACGGTGGATGGAACAGCAATTCGTAGCGCAATTCGACCGATTTGGCCATGGCGACGGCGGAGGTGTGAGCCGGCGCGTTGTCGTGGTGGAACAGCACTTTTTTCTTCGCAAAGCGGGGCCGCTTTTTCTTCAATTCAACGTTAAATCGGCCGAATAAGTCAGCATAGTAGCGCCCCGTGATTGTTTTACCCTTCTCGAGGTAATCGATGTGGATCACACTTGTGAATCCCAGAAAACGGTGGCCATCACCTTTCCGGCCGATCGAACAGTCTTCGCCTTCTTTGGAGCACGTTCGCCGGGTGAAGTCCACTATTTCGACTGTTCCTTGGTCTCTGGTGTGTACCAGTGAATCCATGTTTCGTCGACGGTCACGAAACGACGCAAGAACTCCGCTGGATTGCGCTGAAACAGCACCAAACACGTCGCCGATGTGGTCTCACGGTTGCGCTTGTTTTCCGGTGTGAGCAAACGCGGCACCCATCGCGCCGACAGCTTTCTCATGCCCAGTTCTTCGTGTAGAATATGATGCACCGTTCCTACTGCGATGCCCACCGTCTCAGCTATCTCGTGAACCTTCAATCGACGGTCAGCCAACACGAGATCGTTGATTTTTTTTACATTTTCCTCCGTAGCGGCCGTTTTCGGGGCTCCTGGGCGTGGCTTATCAAAAACCGACGTGCGGCCACGAACAAACTCGTTGAACCAATTCTTGACGGTCGCCATCGAAGGAGGAGAGTCACCATACACAGCATCCAAGCGATATTTGATTTCACTGCGCGTTTTCCTTTCCAAAAACAAGAATTTAATCACCGAACGATATTGTTCTTTTTTCTATTTTGTGCAACCGACCGACACGCTCGCTTTCAAAGGCTCTCAAAACAAAACTAATGAACGGAAAGGACTGAAACTTTGACAGTAGGCTACTAAAAGAATGTACTTTTTTAGTAGCCTACTGTCAAAGTTTCAGTCGATTCCCTGCACGATGGTAAATTTCTTTTGTGACAGCAGTTCCATCGGGCGGTGAGGCTAAGTACTTGTTGAATGACCCTCGTAAGTATTATCCAGTCTGATCCAATATCCCTTGCCATCTTCCTGGCAGTAGCATGATTCTACGCTCATAAAATTTTTATTCTTTTTTGGCAAAAAACTGATCCAAGTGATTTTTGACCTCCTCATTTGAATTAAACGTTTTACCGTCAAAACATTTTTGTAGAGACCGAAACAAAATATAATCGGAAGGAGCTAGGTTTGGAGAGTATATTGGGTATAGCAGTATATCCCATACAAGCTCTAAAAGGTTTTGCCGAGTGGTCAAACTTATATGTGGTTTCGCATTATCCTGTTGGAACACTATACCTTTCCTATTGACCAATTCTGGCCTTTTTTTCTTTAAGTGAATCAATAAATTTGTCCAACTGATACACTTATAACGGCCAATTCTGACAGTACACTTCAGAATTGGCCGTTATATTGCTCGGTAGAAGCTCAAAACTTACGATTTCTTTGAAATCCCCCCAAAAAGATAGCATAACATTTTTTTGATGAATATTGGCTTTCGAAGTGCTTTGGGCCAGTTCATCTTATATACTCCAGGATCTTTTACGCTTAATATTGTTGTAAGCAACCCATTTCTCATCCTCAATAATAATACGCTTCAAAAATGGATCATTTTCTTGGCGTTTGAGAAGCAAATCACAAACGTCAATGCGACGGCACAAATTTTTTCTGTTAGAAGATGAGGAACCCATATGGTGAGCTTTGAGATTAAACCTAGCTGTTGCAAATGATCATGAATGGTTGTATTTGATAAATTTAATCTCTTAGCTATTTCACGAGTTGTTATTCACCGGTTTGCATCAATTAATACCTTTATTGTGTTTTTATCAGCTTCAATGGGCCTTCCAGAACGTGGTTCATCTTCGAGATCAAAATTGCCGGATCGAAATTTTGGAAACCACTTTTGGCAAGGACGCTCACTTAATACATTACCTTCATATACACTGGATAATTTTTTTCTTGCTTGAATAGAATTTTTATTGAACAATTTAGACATGGTATCCAATTTCTTATAGCCCCTTTTGACTAACTAGATATTGATAACTTGTAGTTTTATCAGAATTGCCCAAAAAACAATCCATCTATTGATCTAATTTTCCAAAGAGGTTATGTCAATTGGCCTCCAAAATCAAGTGATTTAACGCAGTTTGACAAAACTAATATCAACCGAGTCTTCCGTGAAATAGAGTCACAATTATGCAAAAATATTATTGACAGGATCTATATCTGCAAAATTAGTCGTGGTAAAAATTTGCCCAATATTATTTTTTATTCATAAATGGTAAAGTTTTTTTTAAAAATATATTTCAATAAAGAATAATGAAATTCTCATATAAATAATCACAATAATCCATAAAATTTTGTTCAAAAAATAATACAGTCTCTATTTTACTGAATATATTTTTAATGTGGTCTCTATTGGACTATGGCACAAAAGGACGCTACCTATTAGCAAGTTAAAAATTATAATAACCTTAAATATTTAATGCGTGATCAAAGAGTAGAACAGCGGCAAAAAAAAAGATCAAACTAGTTGCATGTATACTCAATATAATAAAAAACGAACATACTGGCAAATATTCAACAATTAAATGCAATAGTCTCTTGAAAATTATCTGTAAGATAATGCTTTAAAGTAAAAAAAAATAATATAAAATAATATTCCAAAAAAAATATCTTTTAAAGAAATTGCCTAACAGTTTTTTTTAATCAAGCTAATGCTTTAAAGTAAATTGTAATCAATGAGAATCTATCTTCTATTTAAATTAATCTATTAATTTTATATAGTCAAAAACAAAAGAGTACGTAAAATTATAATGAGAAAAAATTTACATAAAACCGAATCGAGCTGAACCACTTAATAAATATTTTACGTTATTTTCTTCTTTAGTAAATTTATGTAGAATCGTTGCGTTATCGCAAACATTAGAATCATGAGTTATCAAATGCCTTCAAATAGTTTAGTATAGGGTAAATTCTATTCAGCAACATCTTATCTGATTTGAATATTGACAAAGTTTCTCAATAAACTTTCGATTTATTCTACAAGGCTCATGGGTTAAATGTAGGTTGAAAAAGCCATGATAATCATGGGTAACTTTCCCTTTTACTTAAGGGTATCTGTTAAGTTTAATTCATTTCATTTTCGGCACAGTTTGGCCCAGTTCAGATATGGTTGAATTCGGTTCAATTCAATTCAGCTCAGCTTAGGTAGATAAATTTTTATATACTTAAAGTTTTCTGGTCGTTATATTGTCGAGTCCTTTTTTGCCTTATTAGTTAAATAATATCCTGAAAACTCATTCCAACTGTAGAATAGTACTTACTTTACTATCTATTGAAAAATTTTCAGAGTTGTTACATTATTGAAAGTTTATTTTTTCTTCTGTTCTCAATTTGAATTAGTTAGGGTCGATAAAGACTTAAATTTACTATTGACATTTTTTTAACAATAAAAAAAAATAGTAAAATATCAAGGAGCAATTATCTTAATGATAAAATTAGCATTAAATTGTTATAACCTTATTTCAGATGCATAAGTGTATGTGCGTTCTTATTCAATTTTTTCTCTACTATCAATTATAAATTTTGGTTGGGTAATTAAGCTATTTAATATTTTGTAGATTTACCTTAATCGTACAATTAGCGATATATCAAATAATAATTCTATTTGATTTGAAGCTTATTTTTGAAGCTCTTTTCGTAAAGTTCTTATGTTGAGCATCTTATAATACTCTGAATACAAATAAGAACTCATTTTTACACAAGTAATTTTAATCATACAATTTGTGAAAAATATATACTAATTCGATGTTAAAATTTTCGAAAGCTATTGAAATTATTTTAATTAGAGCTTAATAATGTTTAAAATATATCTAAAGGATAAAATTGAATGTTGGCGTAAAATAAACCCGTCGATTTTGTAAAAGATTTTCGAGAAAACATATCTGAAAATATACGAAGCCGAACAAAGGCGATAAAAATGGCTATCATGGTACAGGAGGATACCATTTCCTTGTAGATTGTGGTACAAATAAAAAATATTGACTCCATCGTAAATCTCAAATAATTTGAATTAGATTCGTGTACTTATATTTAGTGACTGCAGGAACAAATGCTGATAAGAAAGCCATTATTTTATCTAACGTAGAGTCACTAGAAGAATGTAATATGGTCCATTAGGCTCACCAATCAAATTACCAAAATTTTCTCTTTACATAAATATACGAGGTCTGCTCAAAAAGTATCTCGAATTTTGTGTTTTTTCTAAAATTATTTATTTATTCATGAATATCTATTTTGTCCCCTTCAAAGTATTCCCCACCAGATATTATACACTTGTGCCAACGTTTTTTCCAATCCTCGGAGCAGTTCAAAAAATCATTTTTTGTGATTTTGATCAGCTCATCTTTTGATGCCGTCTTTATCTCCGCATTCGTAGCGTAGCGTCGTCCTTTCATGGCGCTCTTCAGTTTCGAATACAAGAAATTATCACAGGGCGCCAGATCTGAGGAATACGGTGGCTGCGGCATTATTAGTGTGTTGTTTTTGGCCAAAAACGGCAAAAGCCAGTTTTTGTTCTTCCAGAAATCTGGACGTTTCTGGCGGATTGTTTCGCGCAAGTTGCGCATAACTTACAGGTAATATTCCTTATTGACCGTTCTACCCTGTGGTAGGAATTCATGATGAACCACGCCCCTACAATCGAAGAAAACTGTAAGCACAACCTTCACATTCGACCGAACTTGGCGCGCTTTTTTCGGTCTTGGCTCGTGCGGCAGCTTCCATTGGGATGATTGAGTTTTAGTTTCCACATCATAACCATAAAACCATAAAGAGTTATGACTCTCTGGAGCAAATTTGGGTTATCGCGGACAGAGTCCAATAGCTCCTTAGCAATGTTAATGCGATGCTGTTTTTGGTCGAAATTGAGCGAAAATCGAAGACGAGCCAAAACACTTGCAAGCAAAGCAGCTGTCAAAAATTAACTGAACATTCAAAATGGCCGAACTTGTCGGCATAAGTAAGAGACATGAGTACCAATATAACGCCACAAAAAATCGAAATCGAATATACGTAACCCGCGGAAATTCAAAATTGTAAAGACCTTTTACAAAAAAAAAAAAGTACATTTGTTCATCAGTGGGGTGATATGATAAATTCGTTATTAATTTATAAGATGATCTGTTGTCAAGGCCAGAAAAATTTTGGGTAAAAACCCATTGGGTAAAAATGCATTGTTTCGATAAATCATTCTTATAAAAAATTTGTTTTTTAAATGGGAATGACCTCTTGAGTTTTTTAGTCTATGTTCACTGGTCTCGAATAGCCAAGAGTAGGGAGTATTTTTTATATGGATAATATGGCCGCATTCATGTCATATTTATACGATAAACTTGATAGAAGTACGAAATTAAGTAGCTTCTTGAAATGGCAAAAGGACTTTCGAATATACTTTGTGGGAAATTTGAATGATTTTACACTGAAATAGTTCAGTTATCCATACTGAAGGGGGAACGGTTGATAAATAAATGATATAAAAAATGGTAAACTGATAATTACAAACAATTTGTTAGTATAATTTTTAAAGGCAATTTAACGTATTAAAAAATATTAATAGTGAAACTAAAGAGCATTTATTTAATTTCGAAATATTCGCTACAAAATCGAGCAAATAAAATTATTCCAATATTTGTATTTTATAAAAAATGTTGCAATATTTATATAAAAGCAAATTGGAATATTCTGAAATATTTATTTGAAAATATTAAGTTTCTGTTTAATTATAAATTTCATATTTACAACTTATTTGCATAAAAGAAAATACTGATTTTAATTTTCAGCCTCAAGCTTTAACAGCGCAACTTCAATTGAATGATTAAAGATATTTGAAAATGTTGTAAGATTATTATAAAAAATATTTAATGCATATTGATATTTTTGAAATAAATAATTCACAAATGCTAAAGTTACTTGAAGTATAAAAAAATTAAAACTTTTTCTTTCCCTTCTTTAATGTACATACGTAGCTCTTAAATGAATAGTTCCATTGGGTTGCATAAAAGTTTTATATAATAAATGAAAATTTAGAAAAGGTTATACGTGTACATATTTGGGTGATAAAATAACATGTTGATTCTATGGTATTCGTATTATGTAGTAACAAAAGCATTTTAAGCGAATGAATTTCGATGATATCGTAGAACAGTATTAGTTGTGAACGTTGATGGGTTCAAGAAAAGTCCCTAGTTTCGGGCTTATGTAGAGTTGGCCTTCTGATTACATTGACAAAAGCAAAGAGAAGCATCCTTTCCTACGTGTATATGGGGAGTTGATAAACGGAATGCCAACCATTACTGACATCATCAACAATACGAGTATCTGAACTAAGCCATTACAAAGATAACGTCCTGACCTTTTTCGTGAAGCGTTCTCTGAACTTAGTGGGCTTGGCAACTTCGAAAAGATTATCTTACAATGCTTTACAATTATTATCGTAACCCCTTAAAAAGTTATTCTTGCTTAATATAAAAGCTTTGTTATACATTGTATTTTTTAAAAGATTGTGTGTAATATTTTGAAATGGCAAAAATATTCTAGTAATATTTTCCAATAAATAATCACAATTCATCCGCAAATGAATTACGCAAAATTGATTATTATTAACAAAGGTATTCTTTATGAAAAAATATTTGCATATATTATTAAAACTAGTCTCTATTAAAAAATTTCAATAAGAAATTTTTTGTATCTATATTTAGAAGTTTTCGTAATAATATTATATCCTTTTGAAAGAGAACTGATATATATATTTTAAAATTACTATATTATACAATAGAATAGAATATTCTAATTTTTTATGTTTTTATTAGGAAATTTTACTTTTCATATTTGAAATTTATATTATAAATTTGATAAAGAAATTCTATTTAAATGGATTATCAAATTAAAATTCATTCAACAAAAAGTGAGGGATATCTTTAGAAAGGGTATGTAAAAAATTATGTTTGTCATACTAAAAAATTACGTTGACAACAAAATTTTTGAAATTATAATGGTATCAATATGATTATACTAACAAAATCTACGATGAAAATTAAAAATTCCCCGATTAGTTTCTTATTTTAATATAATTGAATGATCGAAAGTTTCTTTTGATCGAGCATTTCTTTTGAGATTTTTTCAATATGTAACGACTTATATATTTGTTTGGATATATGTGTAAATAAAAATATACTTGCATGTATTCAGTAAATGGGGTTTTCTTTGTTATTTTCCAACACTTTAAGTCGCAACGAAATGGTATTACTTAAGATTCATAGCACTCAACCGTGGTTAAGTTAATAAACCTGATAATATACTCACTTATTCAAAATTATTTTTTCAATAATAACTATTTAATTAAATTTTCTATTTAAAGAAAAAAGAAAAAGAAAAATAAATTTAGTGTTTCTTATTAAAAGTTAACTTCATTCTGTCAATTGAGTTCATTTCATTTAATAAATGTTGCTATTCAAAATTCCATTCTTTATTTTTAATTTGACTATTTAGCAAATTTTTGTCAATCAGTTTTATCTGAAACTAATATATACCAGGTGTATAATCTTAAAGCCGCAATTTTTTATTAAAAAAAGCACATGTTTTTTTCATAGAAAGCAAAGACAAATTTATTCAAAGTACGTGCCCTCGCTAGCTACACATTTTTCCCATCTCTCGGGAAATTTGTGGATACCAAGTCAAAAAAATTCCTTCTCTTTCGAGGCAAACCCCTCATCAAGCAATTTTCGAACGCTTTCGTAAGAATCGAAGTGCTGCTCAGCGAGCGCGTGGCCCATCGACGAAAACAGGTGGTAGTCGGAAGGGGCCAGGTCTGATGAATAAGCGGGGTAGGGTAGTACCTCCCGGTTGAGTGTCTCCAAGTAGTTTCGGACCATTTTTGACGTCTGCGATGGTGCGTTGTCGTGGAGGAAAATCAGCTTGTCATATCAACAGATAATCCGTCCTTTCTTCACGCAGAGCTCGGTGCAATTTGATCAGTTGTTGGTGGTAAAGGTGGGCATTAACAGTTTCACCAGGTTTCCACATCTCATAGTAGATACCCTGCTAATCCCACCAAACGCACAGCATCATCTTCCGTCATAAGCGATTTGGTCTTGGGGAAGATGTTGATGGTTGGCCGGGATCAACCCACGATTTCTTGCGATTATTCTCGAAATATATCAATTTTTCATTGAATGTCACAATCCGATGCAGGAACGACTTTTATTTTTGTCTGGCGAGCAAGATTTCGCATGTGTTTTGACGTCGCTCCATCTGCCTATCGTTTAATGCATGCGGCACCCATTTTCCGATCTTTTCAACCTTCCCCATGGTACGCAGACGCATAGAAATGGATGGTTGAGTAACACCCAAGTACTCCGTGATCTTTTTCTGCGATTGGCTATCGTCTTCGTCCAAAAAAGCCTGTAATTGATGGTCCTCAACTTTCCTAGACCGATTTTCACGCTTCTTGTCCCAAAAGTGAAAATTGCCATCTTTGAACTGCCGAAACCAATATCGGCATGTAGTTTCCGATAAACCGCTATCACTATAGACCTCCATAAGCATTTGATGCAATTCGGCAGCCAATTTCTCAAAATGAAGCAGAAAAGCAGAGCTTCCAGCATATGCTCTTTTTCTGGCACAAAACTAGACATGATTACCAAAGGAAAAAGTATGTTGTTGTACGAAATTGCGGACAATGTGCACTGATTAATATTGATGTCAAACGCATACAAAAAAAGTATGGCGTGCCCATGGTACCTTAATACGCTCACTCACGCCATCTATGACCAAACAGATTTAAGCTTATATTTCCGGTAAAAATATAGGAAAAATAAAAGTTAAAAAATGATTGTTATTTTTTCATGCAATTTCAGTCTTTTTTTGAAAAAGTAGATAAAATTATAGTGACAGGAAATAGTCTTTTTAAAAATAAAATAAAAAATTACAATATTTACAAAAATGACAATTATTTATATTTCTAAATAATTAAACTTTATGCCTTTAGTCGTTATTATATAGGAAAGGTCAGAAATTGTGATGAAAATCTACAAAAATACATTGTTGATCACAGATTTTTATTATTTTCTAGAATTGTTTTATTAAATTTTGGTAGTTCCTTAAGCACAATGACCAAGCAAATTACTCAAAAACCATCTATGTGTGTACAAAAACATAAATTCCATATTAATAATAAATATGACAAGCTAAACATCTGTTTAAGATATATTTTGTAAATAAACATGCATAATAGAAAAAGTATAAATAAATTCTAAACGAAAATAAACTTTTGAATTTTTAATGCAGCAGTTAGCAAACAATCGAAGAAAATTGAAGTTGAAAATTGAACGGAAAGAAAAAACGAATTGAAAAAGAAGTGAAGTCAGAAGGCGATGTGTAGACACTGTCATACCAATAATAATCAGGATGCAAGGAACAAGAATTTTATTTGTCTTTTGTGAGAGTTCATCCACAACCAGCTAACCAACCACCATGCACATATGTGTGCATGTTTGTATGACAATAAATCGTTATGAATTATTCATAAGCTTGAGCAGAACTCATTCTTTGCTGCATCCCTTTTGAACATGACGCGGATAAAAATGAAGAAAAAAAAAACATAACAATCGAAGCTGTATTCTTCCGTAAAACTACCCACCATTCAAGTGTGAAGTTCGACGAGTACCAGTTTTCCACCATTTTCACGAATCGGTAAATAAAATAAATAAGCAAACAGCTCCTGAATATCCAACAATAAGAAAAGTGGAAAAGCATTAAATACAAACAAAAATATTTTCCCTTTTGGAATTCAAAGTTTGCATTCCAGATATTTAAGAGGATTTACCGGAACGTGTTCCCATGAAAATATTGATTCGGCTGCTATTGCCGTTTCGATATTGCGAGTACGTTTAATCTGGGAATAGTTTTTTGAATGCTATCAGGGCACGTCTTAAGTACTATCTACCAGAAATTTATTTATTTGTCCATTTACTACTAATTCTAAACATTAATTTTTATAAATAAAAAAGTAGAATTTATGTACAAAGGTTAAAAATTCCTATTGGGAACAATTGTTTGTAAAAAATATACTGAATGGTTTGATGCCAAAAGTGATTCAAACAATTATGAATAATTTTCTGCGTACCTTGCCATAAATGAGTGTGATAAAAAATCACACTCATTTATGGCAAGGTACTCTTCAATAAAGAGAAAAAAATCCTTGCATTTCTAAAAATAAACAAAACAAAATACAATACTTAGCTAGTAAACAACATTTTGTATTATGAGCAGAAAATGAAAATGCATGCAAGTTTATCAAGCATAATTAGTTATTGGTTGAGAGTAGTTAAAATTTTCTTTAAACAAAGGATTTTTGGAAAAATAAAATTGAGGGATCTAAAGACTTCACCTTGTAGTAAGGTTGTATTATTTTGGAACTTTTCCCTGTGATTTTGTTAAGATGGATTCTTTTGCAATTGTTGACAAATATTAAAATAAAAATCATATGTTTCTAGTTCAATCTGTATGTGTGCTAGTGGAGCAATATGTTCTTTCAAGCGAATTTGATTTTGGTCCTCTTAAATTTTAATGGCAACAAAATATATTATAGTTAATTGGATAATGTCAATAACAATTTCAAATAGTTCAATATTTTCCATTAACATAATATTGAAAGGCTACAATATCATAATTGTTCTTTTTATGTTCCTGGTCCAAATTTCTTTTTAATAACTTCTAAATTTTATAATTTATATTTCTTTGCTTGATTAGATGGTGTATAAATGCTAAAAAAACAGAACTCTTTTAAGCACGTTTTTAATAACTTAGTCGCTTAATATGACTTCTCATGTTATTTCAGCAATTTCGTTTCGAATTTTATCTTTAAGCATCGAGGTTGTGGTTGGTTTGTTACTGTACACCTACTCCTACAAGGAGACACTAACGAAGAAATCGGGAGGGTTTAAATCGTGAAGGCCAGTCGATATCACCACTTGTTGATATTATTCGGCAGGGAAAAATTTCTCTCAAAATTTGCATCGTAGCACTAGTTGTGGGTAATGTGGCACCATCTTATTAGAACCACATGTTTTCAAGGCCCAATTGATACAATTCGGGTAGAAGAAAGTTTTCCAACATATCCTGATAGAGGTCACCAATAAATTTTACAGCATTGCCTCCAGAATCCTGAAAGAAATATGGCCCAATAATGCTACCGGCCCAAATGCTGCATACTACAGTTAGTCTATGACGGTGTGGTGGTCTTTGGTGTGTCAGTTGAGGGTTTTCAGTGCCACAATCGAAGTATGCTAGCCAAGTCGAAGCGTGCTTCATCGCTCATGATGATTTTTTTGTATAAAATGGTGGTCTGCTATACGGAGTTATAAAACTTGAGCACTCATGTCTCCTCGCCATTCATGGTCAATTGCCTGTAGCTGTCGTGCCAATTGAATTTTTAAGAAACATGATGGAGATAGTCATAATTCTTATGCTTTACTGCATCAATCTTTCCAGGTGTACGTTAGCTCAATTGTCGCTCAGTTTTTGCTTTATCTCCCAATGTTTGCATATTTTCAAAATTTTTCATTATACGCTGGTTGGTTGACTTGCTCGGCGTATGATTGACACCAAAAAAGTCACGTAATTTTCTCCGCGTATTCGCATTTAAACAATTGTTTAAATAAAATATTTTAATAATTTCAAGACATTGTTGCGGTGTTAGTTGCTCCATAATAAGTTGTTATCGGCAACTCTATATAACTGTCAAATGCGAATAGACAAATGTCATCAAAACTAAAATGGCGGCCAAACAAAATCGACAGTAGATAAAAAATTAATAATTGTAGTTCACGTAGACGGCTATATTGTCCAGAGTATCGAACTTGAACTTCAGCATTTTTGCAGTTACAAAAACGCTATGTAGGAAACTATTTTAAAGTGATTAATAATAGTTGTTTATTAATTAATTTACATTTTTATTACAGAACTCATCAAATTTGATAACGTATATTTGGGAAACCATTGAACGTTAGTGGATTATGAAATATTTTCAATAAGTAATGCAATTTTTTGACAATTTAATAATTGTTTTATTGAATTTGGGTCGCAATCATGAAGTTTCACTTCAATAATAAGCGCTAAGAAGCATCAACCGACTAATAGCATTCGGCTTAAATCAAATAAAATGTTGAGGAGCCCTGGTATTGTGATTAAGTAGAATTCGGAATGCAACAAAGTTCAATCTGATGAATCACAATACGATAAGTAACAAAAGCAAGACTGGAAGATCGTGGCTGATGGAGCGATCGCTCAGTCGAGAATGGAGTATAAAAATGGCTAGTTGCCAAGAGAGGGGCTAAGAGTTGATCGAAAAACGGATGGCTATACGAATACTTATTAAAAAAAGCTGTTACAGAATTGAATTGCGAGTAAATATTATTTTTATCTATTGTAGTTTTCTGAGTTATTTACAGATCGTCTCATCATCTATAAGACAGATCGTCGTCGTACTAAGGGCCACTTTAGAAATCAGATAAGCGAGATAAACCAAGGATAATTTTTGGTATGGGCTGAAAGCAGTACATCAATATCGAGACTCAAGTAGATGCTGCGTAATTTGTATAGTATTTAAATGAACATAAATAGAGTGTTGCATAGACGTCTCGTAATTTTTACAACATTTAATTTTATTTTTTACCTGATCTGTAAAATCTATGTTGAATCATAACATTTTGTTGTCAGAAGTGTGATGGGTTAAAGTGTTTATTTGAAAGTGTATAACTCTGCCAGTTGCCATTCAAAATGAAATCATTCATTCATCGTACTTGCCATTATTATTGGTTGAATAAATTGTGACTTTTTACAATCACATACAAATAATTTTTTTGCGAATTGCATGTGCTTAATAATAATAAAAAAAAAAAAAATTAATTTTCATTAACATTTGATTACGAGCACTATTCAAAGGCTAAGCGGAAAATGTCGAAAACACCAAAATGGCCTGGTTTCCAAGGAGAAAAGAAGCAGCCAGCTGCTGAAGGAGTACCTGGGGAAGATGTGCGTACAGTGGTAAAAATGCGTGAAACATCGTCTCAACGGAGAGAAGATCGCTAGGTGGTAAGAGTGTATTTTAGCAAAACGTTTTCAAAACCAGAGAGGAACTATTGCGTTACCCGAGAATTAATCGCTTTGATAATAACATTTCCACATTTTCGAAATTACCTTATGAGAAACAAATTGTTTTTCCGAACAGTCCATGCTGCATTAAAGTGGGTGGTCCACTTCAAAAATCCTGAAGGGGAGGTAGAACCCTGTATCGATCAATTACAAGAGTACGATTTTCCTACAGAATATTGTGGCGGCAAATCGCAAGGTAATGCGAATGCTTTGTCAAGAAGGTTTTATATAAATGACAAGAGGATAAAAAGCTGAGGCTGTAAGGACTATAAAAATGTATGCTCTTAGCAAGAAATGGAGTGACGATATCGTGCTCAAGAGGAGGATGGATATTTGAAGCCGATCTTTGAATAGCTTAAAAATAGAGCCAGAGAAATCTCGATGACATGAAATTGCAAGTATGAATGCAACTACAAAATTACAGTAGGAGTGTTTAATAATGCACAAGAGATTGCTGTGCTGTAAATGGAAAAACCTTCAGAGAAATAACTACCATTTGCAAATTTGTAGTGGACGTATTGCGGCTATTCTGGAGGACATCTTATAGTAAAGAATACTCTTTTCAAAATACATCAGATGTTTTATTGGATTACATGCCATGGTGATGGTTTCGCAAGTGAAAGAGCTGCGCATCCGCAAAACGGTCACAAACAAGAATCATGGATGCGATGCAACTTTACAATATCGGTGCTCTATGGGAAAGGATAGCGCTGGACATGGGACCTTTACCCTATTAAGGCAGAATTTTGAGTCTCGCTTATTCAAGGAAATGTGTCAGCCTATTGAAATGCACAAAACTCGGACAACCCCATTTCATTCTCAATCAAACGGAATGGTTAAACTATTTAATCAAAATCTGGAATGGTATTTAGTTAAATTGGTTGATGGGCTTTAAAGGTCCTTATATAGACCAGCGGTACAAGATAATACCTTAGTAATACCGTTAAGTACGAACTTCAGAAGAGAGCTACGACTGCTAGCAGACCTACTTACTGGAACTCCACCAGAAACACCAAGTAAAATGACAGAGTATGTACTGGATTTGCGAGAGAAGCTGTGAGCTATTCATTCTCTGGTACGAGATGCCGGACTACGGGATAGTGACGGAAAGAAGACTCATTACGATCGCAATGGCAGAACTGTGGAATTTGAGGAGGAGTATTTGGTTTAGCTGTACAACCCCTGGCGGCGAAAAGGATGTCACCTAAATTGCAGGCCAGTTGGTCCATTCCGAGTTGTTACAAAGCCGAATGGAATTACATACTGCATCTAAAAGAATCAGCGAGGACCTCCGAAGATTGTGCACGTTGACCACCTGACCCGTTATTATGGATCGAATGATGCTCGAGCATGGCTCTGGCGTGTTCGGGAAGATTCCCGAAAACTGGTTCTAGAGTATATGAATACGAGCACTATCTACGAGAGAGAGTTTAGTTTTAGATAGCTGAGTTGTAGTAGGAATAGCAGTTGGAGTAGACACTGCGTAATTTGTGTAGCATTTAATTGTAAATAAATATACGTGTAGTATTGTGTGGATTTCTCATAATTTGTGCTTTTTCCCTGACCATCGAATCTACGTTGGGTCGTAGCAATATTTTCCATTTATTCAGCTTTCTCTTCTTAGACCCTGCCACCTTTCTACCTGAAGAAATTCTCACGTTTGTTGTCATCCCTATAAATACACAAACATAAAAATATGGTATAAATTTTGTTGTTATTATGTTTAAGTATAAAGACGATAGTGAAAGCTGATTATAATTGGCGATAGTCTCGACTAGACCGGATCTTATTGCACATTCCGCTCAAAAAAGCAATGCCATCAATAAACTGAGATTCGTTAGCATTTTTATAAAAAGCTTGCACTAAAGGAATTATGAATATAATTACAATGTTCTAGTAAGTCGTGCGTATGGAACCCATCAGATAGAATAAAAGAAGAGGTTTCAGTATACTTTGCTTTTAAATACCTGTTAATTATAATGATTCGGAAAAATCGGGTGGAGCTATTTAAAAAAGAATTTTTTAATCGAGTTTAGCTATTTAAAAAATAATTTTTCATTAAACTATCTAAAAAAAAATGGTGTACTGAGGTGCATTCTCCGCAAAATGCGTATTTCCGTGAAATAATTTTAAGAATGGAATATAACAAGCTAATTCACTGGAATACTATTTATAAAAATTACGATAAACTATGAATAAATAACGTTAAAATGAAGATGAGTTAACAAAAGAGCATCTTTGATTACCTATTTTTTTTCTTTAATGTAAAGTCATTATAAAATTGATTTAAAAATTAAACGCTATTACCAAATTTCACTAGACTTCAAATAATTTACTGATAAACATTTAATAATTTCTAGCGTTTACATTTTAGTATATATATATACATTCGAAAGTTTTTAAAATAAAAGTAAACAAAATACAAAAAGGAGTAGATATTTATTGTTCACAAAAATATGCTTTTTATTGCCTGTTAAAGGTAATAAATCATATTTCTGCCATTTACAGTCCAAAAAGCTCAAATTTAATACGATTTATAACCAACAAATTACCCTTAATTTGTTTTTATGTATATTAAAGTGAACATTATGAACAGTTGCGCTTGTATTTTCTTTCTATTTCATATGATCTATTTGGTAAATCTTGAAGTTTCATTCTAGAAAACTAAATAAAATATTTTCGATTATTACAGTTTATTTCTGATTTAAGATTTTTCAAGTTTTTTTTCATTTATAATATAATTATTTATTTAAATGTGAAGTTTTTAAACTATCAGTAAAATTAGAATAGTATATATAGCAATTATCGAGGACATGTTAATTGGCTGAAGAAAATTAAAACTAGAAATTTTAATATATATAAAAAAATCAACAATCGTTTTTTGTTAGATTAACTTGGAATCTGGAGATTCCGAGCGACGCAATTAATGAATAATAATAAAATTGTTAATCTACGATATAGTACATAAACACATCTAGATTTATGGAATTAAAGTTTTGCATTCAAGAAAGCCTTCTAACTTGCATCGAATCCTATCCTTACAATTAAGTATATTTTGGAAGATATTTTTCGTAAATCCATAACATATTCGTGTACAAGGCAATTTCATGGTAGATTTTTTGAATTCCTCAATATTTTTAATAGAAAGCCTATACAAGTCACTTGGAGTTTTCTCAAATTTTGCTATTCTGCAGTGGACAGAGTATCTGCTAAAATCGATACAAGTGTAATTAAAACATTTGTTAATTAGCTTTTAGGGACATAGAAAGATATATACGAGCGTCGTTCAATTAGTCATTAGAAAAAGATGAAAAAATACTCATCCGTTTGAGCAATGACGTCCTCGTTGGAAGTGAACCGTCGTCCGCCAAGCCATTTCGTCCGCCAAGCCATTTCTTCAGATTGGGGAAAAGAAAATAGTCACTTGGGGCTAAATCTGGTGAATAAACGGGATGCTGCAACAATTCCATTTTCAATTCCACAATTTTGGCCATGGAAACAGCGCAGATGTGCACACGCGCATTGTCCTGATGCAAGAGGATTTTTTTCTTCTTCAGATGGGGGCGTTTCTCTTTGATTTCCTCGCTCAACCGTTGCAATAACGACGCGTAATACGCTTCTTTTATTGTTTTTCCTTTTTCCAAGTAGTCGATAAAAATGATGCCCTGCGAATCCCAAAAGACCGTGGCCATCACCTTGCCGGCCGATGGTACAGTTTTTGCCTTCTTCGGAGCCCGTTCACCCTTGAAAATCCACTGTGATGACTGTCTCTTCGTTTCTGGAGTGTAGTAGTGTATCCAGGTTTCGTCCACAGTGACATATCGACGAAGGAATTCGGCAGGATTGCGATGAAAGAGTGCCAACAAAGCCTCAGAGTCCACTACACGATTGCGCTTATTCTCCTCTGAGAGCAAACGCGGCACCCATCTTGCCGAAATTTTTTTCACAGACAATTTTTCATGCAAAATTGAAGCGACTGTAACATACATACCTTGTGATATTCCCGTGGCCTCAACTAATTCGCGCACTTTAATTCGCCGATCGTTCAAAATAAGATCGTGGATTTTGTCGATGATTTCAGGAGTAGACTCCTCAACTGGGCGTCCTGAACGATGTTCATCTTTTGTCGATGAACGGCCACGTTTAAATTCATTCACCCAATTGTAAACCGTCGCAAACACAGGTGCAGATGTGCCATGAACTGCATCCAACTCGGCTTTGATTTCTTTCGGGCTTAAGCCTTTCAAATGGAGATGTTCGATGACAGCCCTAAACTCGCTTTTTTCCATTGTTATACACAAATAAATGTCGTTAACTTTAATCGACGATAGAAATTGACCTACTCTATGGATCGAGCTGAAATTTTGACAGCTTTCCTGTTGCTACTTACAAAAAAAGTGTCTTTACCGACACTACGAGCGCAATATCTTGGATTTTCTAAAGACTTATTGAACGGCCCTCGTACCACATAATGAAAATAAAGACAACTTAACGTGTTGTGGAGACAAACTTCAATATTTAATTAAATTTATTTAATGTTGTAAATATCTAAGAAAAGAAAGCAATAACAAAATTTAAAAAAATTGCTGAAAGGAAAAAACTTAATTTTGAGTGAATGGATTATTTCTTAATTTACTTAGTATGACATGACAATCCGTATGATAACGACATTAGTATTTCTCATTAGTGACCATAGATCTTTTTTATTCAACTCATATTATATACTTGATTTTGCCTTAATTTAAGTGCAGCCCAAAACTATATGCCACCCCGTCTTAAATTTGGTGGCAGCCTTTCTCTTCGATTGATTTCATCGCTTTAATGAAGAACTCCCAATTGTCTCGCCATTGCTAATGATTGTAAATGGACACTGATATGAGTTTAAATTTAGTATGTGAATTTTTAGAGTGATTATTTAAGTAGTTAGGTATGGAGAAAAAACGGAACTGAGCACTTTATTGAACATAATAAAATTTTGAAAGATTCAGTTATAAAAATATAATTTAGTAATTAAGGACGTTAGAATTTAAAAAATTCAACAAAAAAAACGGTAAGAAAGAATGATTTTTTAATTGGTGAATAAATTGGACATACCGATTAATACGAGGGTTATAGAGGATCAAAGTTTTCTTTTTTAAACTTTTAAATGAAATACAATTTTTGAATTAATATTTTATTAATTGATTATATGGTTTTTAGTATTATGTATAGAATATGATGTTAGTCAAATACCCACCTCTGGCCGCGGCGCAAAGGGGAGCTTTTTCAAGCACATTTTTCATAACATTCTCACAGACTTCTGGTGTTACTTCAACAATTTCATTTCAAATATTGTCCTTAAGCTTCGTGGTTGTAGTTGGTTTGTTAGTATATGGTATACCTTTTTCTTTAAGTACCACTATATAAAGAAATGGAGAGAATTCAAATCAGAGGATTGTTGGCGCCAGTCGATATCACCACTTTTTGACATTATTCGGCAGGGAAAAATTTCTCTTAAAATTTGCATCTTTTTGGAACCACATGTTATGTAGGCCTAATTGATTAAATTCGAGTAGAAGAACGTTTTCAAACATATCTCGATAGCGGTCACCAGCAACTGTTACGGCATTGCTTCCAGCATCCTCAAAGAAATATGGTCCAATGATGCCGCCCACCCAAATGGCGTACCATACAGTTACTCTACGAGGGTGTAGTGGTTTTTCTCCGTGTATTCACAAAAATCATTGTGTTTTTCCCCGTGTGTTCACAATTGAAAAATCATTTAAATAAAATGCTTTAATAATTTCAGCGCATTATTGCAGCATTAGATGATAAATAATAAATTTCTATCAACCACTCTCTCCGACTGTCAAATGCCAACAGACAAATGTCATCCAAACTAAAATGGCGGCCAAACCAAATCGACTGGGAACATAAAAACACCGTGTATACTTATTACTTGGCCTAGACAATGAAAAAAAAAATGTTATAATTAAAATTAATTTTATTTACTTTATCAATTGTATACACTTAGTGCAATATTTATCTTCCTTTCGTATCGCATTTTAAAAATACAATTTCTCGGTCCCTTCAATATGAGCATTTGTTTCAGCAGTCACCTCATAGTTAGAGCCATATCTTTTTTTGCCAAGCCATTTTTTCGAATTCGCAAATAGAAAAATAATCCAAATCGGAATAATTCATACCATAACTAATGGAATTTGGCCATAGCGATAATAAAATTATGCACACGTGCATTGCTTTGAAGAAAGAAATCTTTATCTTCGCTAAAAGCGATCGTTCCGTCTTGATTTCATTGTTCAACTAATCTATTTTATTATCCTCTTTCCTTTTTTAAGATAGTTGATAGAGATTATACCATGTACTTCTTTAATGACATTATTGCATTTAATAACGTTCTACGGTTTTTGTTGGACCGGGTACCTGTGGGAAGGAGGAACCTTTGAATAAAAAGTAGCTGTCAAAATTAAACTAATGAACAATTGTTTGGTATCAACTATATCTTTGCATTTATCACTTACTTATCATATTGCCCTCGTATTTAGCAAAAACAACTAATCTTTTTAGTGAAACAGATTATTATTAAGCTTAAATATCAACATTATGATTGCTAAAGTATGCGTAATGCTGATTGTGCAAATGTGATCTATTAAAAGAAATTTTAACTATGCGAAAATTATGTTTTGATTATTCCTATCAAAAAATTGAGTGTCTCAAAAATTTCAAACACGTTTTAGAGTGTTAACTCTGTTTTTATTCGGATTATTTAGATTGATGTAATATCTTATTACTCCAATAATTACTGTTTTTTGATTATAATTGGAAATTTTTTTTCTTTAATACTACGCAGAAGTTTTAGCTAATTCCTTTGATTTTCTTTTGCCTTTGAAGATAATGTGAATTTTATACAAATTTCTTAGTTTAATTGATATGGTTAATAACTAATTAATACTTTATATGAATAATGAGGATACAATATTTGAAACTTTAAAATATCGAATGCCACAACCAAAATATTTTAGTAACATCTTCTATTACTGGTCAGTTACTAAAGGGAAAATAATAACCCTAAACCTAAACTTATCTAATTTCTAAAAATAATCATAAACATTCCATTTGAATATTCTAAAAATAATAGAATTTATAATTTAAGGCTGTTGCCATTATCAAAATACCATTAATTTGCAAAGTACCATCTGACAAAGAAGTTTTATTTTCATTTTTTGACCAACACAAAACTGAAAAATAAACTGTTCAGTGGTTTAAGGATTTTTTATCAACTATTTTTGTATTTCGACTTTGTTTTTGAAACATTTAAATATGTACATACATAAAAGTTGAACGAGGTATAAAATCCGATGGAAAATATCCTGTTTCAGGTCTGAATATTCGTGAAATATACGTATTCGCAGGCAAAAGCAATCATTTTGAATTGAGTGAAAAGCTGAAATGAAAGTGCATACTTATTCGTATAAAATAGAAATTCAGAAATGTAATCTTTTGCGGTTTTGTCTACAAAATGTGGACAGCTAAATAAATTTCAACTATAAGTGCAAATACCAACATCTATATATTATTATATATAAATGTATGTTTAAAAAAAATGCAAATTAAAAAATGCACCAACCGCAATGTGTGCACTTGAACTCTGTACTTCCTTTTATATGAAATGAAAGTGGTTGACAGCAATAAAGGAGCATAATAATTATGAGAGACGAACATCACCGGATATGATGAACATTCCTAGGCAAAAGGGTTGCTACGGCTACACTTTCAACGTTATAACAAAATAAACGAAATATAAAGAATGGAAATTCATTATACATTCAACTTTTGCAAACATCAACTCTAATACATTTGTATTCGGGATTTGTGTTTATTTACCAGATTCCATGCTGTGGACTTATTTTTTATACTAAGCAATTCTAATGAAAATGGGTGCACTAACTTTGCATAGACAAATATGGCATGGTCAATTTCTATGAAATTTTAATGAATATTTTCATATTTTTTTTTACTTACTTAATAATACGGTTTGAATTTGGAGAGTAGTATCTTTTTTTTGCAAGTAATCTCAAATACTACATTTGAATACCTAAGATTAAACTATTTTCATGAAAGTACCAGTTAAGTTAAAATGACTAGCCTTTAAATAATATGCAATAAAATATAATTAAAATAGGGTTTTGAAGATAAAGATGTTAAATTGGTACAGGAATAGGTACTACAACTACTTGGAGAACTGTGGGAAAACGTCGAAATAAGGTAAAATTATTCAAAATTTATTCTTTGAGATCATATGGAAAGCGAAAATCCTATACTGTAAGACATTCAGCTTGCAAAAATTCCATACTGTGAACTAAATTTAGTATCTGAAATTTTAATATGATCGAAATGATTATATCCTTAAAGCCAATGAATTAACCCGGAAATATTCTAGTCGATTGAAGGAGCTACAAGCAGATAATGTTATAACTAATCGCATTGTAACGATATGAGATGCACGTTTGAAAGGTGATACTTAAAGCTTTATATAGCGTAAAGGTTTAGTGAAATTGGTGCAGTGTATCAAAAGTTATTCAAGTTCAAAAATACACCTGAATTTTTATAATACTCCTTCGACAAAGGTGACAACGCATCGAAAGATTGTGAAAAAATTTATGGTGTTTATGGTTAAGGTGCTGTGTTAAAATCACTATATACGCAACAAGTTCGGTTGCTTTCATTTTAAAAATTTCAGTGTCACAGATAACCTCCTTTCTTGTTCAGTCAATTACCGAAAAAAGTGATAAAATTTTCGAAAAAAATTGAGTAAGATGGCAACCTATCAGTCACCATATACAATAGCAAACCATTTTAAACTATTTGCAAAAGGCTGGGTTAGAAAAAGAGTGGTTTCTTTAGTGCCTCATGAATTGACTGTGAAAAACAAGATAAAGCGACTTAACATCTGCGATATGCTGCTGAAGCGTAATAAAATCGAGCCATTTATGCTGCCTGCCGTTCGCTGAGACTATTAACTCGATACTATACTGTGAGCAGCTTGAGAGATGTCGTGAAGCAATTGTGGAAAAACATCCAGCATTGAGCAGAAGGAAGGGTATCGCCTTCCACCACGGTAACGGTCGACCGCATGTACTTTTGATGATTAAAATGAAAAGCTCTTGCCTGAAAAGTTTTGATGCATCCCTCGTATAGCCCAGTTATATCACCCATAGACTACCACTTATTTTAATCTCACCAGTAAATCACTTGATTCAGTTTTCAACTAAAAACCACAGAAGTGTCACATTGATGGTTGAGCATCTTGAGTGTAACATTTTGATGAAAACAAAGATTGGTTTTTATGTTCGAGGTCGATTTTGTTTATATGCCTATACTGAGAGATAAATCTATAGCATATATAGGTATATGCATATACTGGGAGATAAACCTAAGAAAGGGCGATAATTGAGCCAATATACACCTGGAAAGATTGATGCAATGAGGCAGGATGTTGCTGAATTTTCGGGTACCTCTCATCGACACCATGCACAAGAATTCGGAATATATGCATCATTTTTGTTAAAAATTATTAAAAAATATTTGCTTTTTTATCCGTATAAAATTCAATTGACATAACAGCTGCAGATAAATGACCATGAATGGCGGCGAGATTGGAGTGCTCGAGTTTTACAGCTCGTTATAGACAATACCCATTTTTAGCAAAAAATCATTATAAGCGACGAAGCACACTTGGACTTCACTCGCTTTTTTAATAAACAGAATAGCTGCTATTGGGGCATTGAAACCCTTAACTGACATACCAAAGATCATGGTATTGAAACCCTTATTGTGCGGCATTTGCGTCAGCGACATCATTGGGCCATATTCCTTTAAGGATGCTGGAGGCAATACTGTAATAGTTACTGGTGACCGCTATCGAGACATGTTTGAAAACTTTGTTTACCCAAATTGGATCAATTAGGCCTACAGAACATGTGGTTCCAATAAAACGATGCCACATCATACACAGCTCGTGCTACGATGCAACTTTTGAGAGAAATTTTTCCCTTGCGAATAATGTCAAAAAGTGGTGATATAGGCTGGTCCTCACAATCACCTGATTTGAACCATCCCAATTTCTTCGTAAAGGGGTACTTGAAGGAACAAGTATACTGTATTTATTTGCTCAACTGTACCAACCATAATCTCGATGCTTAAGGACAATATTCGAAACGAAATTGCTGAAATAAGACCACATGCAAAAATGTAATAAAAAATGTGTTTAGAGACTACCAGCCAAAGGGTCGTTTGTTCGAATCCATCTGTAGCAGCATGGTCCTACGCTAACTACCTCACCGCTTTACTTTCTAAATCTTCTTTCATATCCTTATCCTTTATCCTCCCCTCTAAGCGCCCTATGGCCCAAGCAGCCACGTGCGCCTATACCAGACTGCCCAGATTTACTCTGGAACAAAATCTGCCTTTAAAAAAAAAAAATGTGTTTAAAAGATCTCGCCTTTGCGCTGCTACCAGAGGAAGGCATAATCGCTGACATTATATTCTATATAAAATCATGAAGACCGTATAATCAACCAATAAAATATAAAAAATATAAAATTGTATTTCGTTTGAAAGTTATCAGAAAAAAATTTGACCTGGAAATTCTATACATAAATATTTGAGTAGAAAATTATGTGAATACAATTTTTAGTAAAACATTTTGAGTACAAAACTTGACATAGAATATTTTCTGTAAACCATTTTGATTAGTAATTTTAAGGGAAAATTTTTGAGTAGAAGAGTTTTAATTGAAAATTTTTAATACAACATATTAAGTGGACAATATTTGGTTCGTAATTTTAAAAAGAATGGTCTTAATATAATTCTTTCAGCAGATATTTTGAGTAGAATATTTTAAGTAAAACATTTTGAGCAAAACGTTTTAAAAATATTGTTTTGATTGCCAAATATTAAGTAGAATATTTTAGGTATGCAATTTTGAGTTCGAAGTTTTAAGCAGAACATTTTCAGTACAACTTTTGAATCAGACTATTTAGAGTAAAATATTTTATGTAGAACATTTTCAGCAAAACGTTTGGAGCAAAAAATATTAAGTAGAAAATTTTAAATAGAAAATTTTAGGAACAATATTTTTGATTTTGAGTAAAATATTTAAAATGAAGGTTTTGAGTGAAAAAAATTTTCATATGTTTTCAAAATGTTCTATCTGTAAAATTTTTATTTTACTGAAAAAATTGATTCACCTTCAATTTCTGGAATTTTAGTTTTCGTATAAAATTTAAAAACAAAATAGAAACACGTATTTTAGGTTACCTAAAATTTTTTTCAATATATCATAATTTTAATTAAGCAGAAATAATGCACAATAGAAAACTTTATTTTTTGTAATCTTTTTTTTTTTTAAATACAGCCTTTTTCTCTTATTTATATAAAAAAAAGCAAATTACTTTTACGGTAGATTATTTTAGTAAAATTTAAATCCACATAAAAACGCAAAGACTATTAAAAAATATTTTTGATTAAGAATAATAATAGCTAAAAATAATATTTACTAAGAGCGTCAGTTTAAAATTTTAATACATAATTTTATGTCAATTTTTTACACAAATCGGCAGATGATTTAATTTTAACATCAAAATTTACATTGGTTCACAAATTCATTATATTATTTTTCCTATATTTATTTATTTATGTTTTTTTTTTCTTCGTATGAATAATAAGCACTCAAGTATACTAAGTAAGTGTAAAAATTCTTGCTCCAAATCGTCCATTTGCTATTCCGGGTGCATAGTATACTGGATAAGCGCCATCTGCAACATGAAGTCTAGCACCGCGTAGATTCCGCATAAATCGTTGATCAGTTGATTTTTTCCTTTTGGGTATTTTTTCATCACCATTTATTCCTTTTTTTATTATAACCGGAATATTATCTTTGATTACAGGAGCCGCTTTAGCATTGGAACTTTCAATTTTAATATCCTTTTCTTCAGTAGTTTTTGTTACAACCATTTCTATTAATACCATTATCAAAACGATGGTGAAGATCTTTTTTAAGAGAAATGGAAAATTTTTATTTTAATATGCAATAAAAGTTTGAATAAAAACAAAAATAATTTATTAACATATTATAATCATAGTCAAAATGATACGAAAACTACCTTTGAGGTGTGCATTTTTATGTCACTTGCAATTATTACACTTTTAGTTTCACTTTATTACTTTCCAAATTTCGAATAATATTTTATATTATCTAAAAATTTTTTTAATAATAATTACTGATTTATCAATATTTGGATCCTAATCGTTCGACAAATCTAACGAAAATGCCTGTTCATGTAGAATGTTTCATAATTTAAGTAGAATCGAAAGCTTACAAATTCTACTCAATACATCTGGTCATGACCTCAAGATGCGAACATGATTCAAAATAAATTTTGCCACCTGAGGCTATGTTTTTTCTTACCTTTTCTGTTTCGTTATTCATTTTTTATGTAAAAAAAAAATATCTATTCACATTCACCTTTGTGCCGCTTGTTTACAAAAAAGTATCTCTCAGAATCGTGCAGAAGTAGCAATGAATAGTTTCAAAAGTTAATTGTTTAAACTTGTGTGTACTTTTTTTTTAATGATTATACATTTGTCTTTGAATAAAAATATATTCATCTTTAATAGAAACATTGGAATTTCTTGTTAATTTATTCTCATTTTTCTTTAAAGCTTCACTTTCCATTGGGAAGCCATATTTCTAATCAATTTACCAAAGTAAAGATGCGAGATTATTTTCGTAGTTTTATTAATATTTTAAGCGAAAACTATTAAGTAGTCGTGTCTAATTAGTACTTCCTCATTTTTATTTGCGAACTCATTTATTTGCCCAGGTAATGAGCACATGAGAGTAGAATTTTTATAAACCGGTTTAAAAATTTCATTCTTCAATACAATAAAAAACAGCTAGATAATTTTTTTTTATTCTTAAAGTTTATTTTAATCAATACCTTTCATATGAACTTGTTTTTATTTTACTATTGGTTCTCCGACGTTTTTCAAAGATATTTTTGTTTTCATTCAATTATTTTTTAAAATAATATAATTGATCGATGTTTGTTTGTACCTTCTTGGTACCGGTTACTATTTACCAGAAGAAAAGTTTTTCTTCAAAGCATTCCGTTTACAAATGATCCCAAATAATGCCTTAAAAATATTTCGTTTTATAGCTTAACTATTGAGTATAAAGATTAATTTGAAAAGCTCACTTATTTGTTTGTGTGTTTTCTTTATTTTTTACAGAATTCTTTCATTTTATATTTTCTATATCTCTAGAGAAGTAATATAATTAAGGAGTTACCTTTATAGAAAATTTTGTATTTGCAATAGTGTTAAACTAAGATAAATTCTATAAAATTTGACTAGATGTTACTCGTAGATTTGCTATAACAAATTTTTATTATATATTAAATAAAAGAAAATACGGTAGCTTAGTTATTTCTACTTTAATTTAAAACAGTTCTAAGCTATTATTTCTAGGATAAACTCAATTTCTGTGTAAGCTTAGTTTTATTAACTTAATTCGCAATTAATTTACAATAGAAAGTCTTTTACCAAATCTGTAGGATATTTTAAGCAAATATTTTGTCTATAATAATTTTGTTGATTGGAATTATATATTTTTATTCAATGTCTATGTTTTTTCTTAAGTGAGAAATGAAAACAAAAATAAAATTTTAAAAATTCAAAAAACCTAATATTTAGAGATTTTATCAATAAAATATGCAAATTTTGAGCAACTTTACCACGACAACCACCTAGCGAAAAAATAATGGGTTTCTTTTTCTTAAAAAAGTAACGGATTTCTGACACGTTTCCAATGGGCATTTAAAATAGGAGAAACCCTATAATGATTTTTTCATTTTCAAAAAGCCTTTCAATCATAATCTTGTCGTTAAAAATGTTTCTAATTAGTAGTACAGGTCTTAAATTATAGCGAATTATTATAATTTTCAATTATTATTATTATAATTATTTAAATAGTTTTTAATAATCATGTTATCGCCAATAATTTTCCTAAGATCGAGTACAGGTCTTAAATGAGAAATTATAATACTTCTATACTTTTATGGTGCAAGCATATCCTATTTTTTATTAGTCGCTAAAAAATATTTGGCGTTTCGATAAAATAAACAATTTGAATGGAATATTGTAATTCTTTTGCTCTAAATATTACTTTATTTTTAAATAGCCTTATCTTAAAATTAAAGTAAAATTTCACAATTTAATTATAAAATAGCATAAATAAAAATTGTTTTATTTATTTATGAAAGAGCCCTATTCGCATTATTCTTTTTGATTCTTAATATACCATATGTACAAGGTCTGTTCAAAAAGTATCGAACATTTTGAATTTTCGCGGGGTACGTGTATTCGATTTTCGATTTTTTATGACGTTATGTTGGTACTCATGTCTCTCACTTATGCCGACAAGTTCGGCCATTTTGAATGTTGAGTTAATTTTTGACAGCTGCTTTGCTTGCACGTGTTTTGGCTCATCTTCGATTTTTGCCCATTCGAAAAAATGGATCAAAGAATCTGTATATAATTTTGTGTGAAAAAGAAAATTAACTGCGCGGACGCATTCCGAATGTTCACTGTGGCATATGGTGAAGCTACCTTGGACCGAAGCAACGTTTATCGGTGGGCCGAGAAGATGTGAACGACGAAAAGCGTGCCGGACGCTCGAGCACGTCAACAACAGACGAAAACATTGATGAAGTGAAGTAAATAGTATTGGACAATCGTCGAATCACCGTTAGAGAAGTAGCTGAGGACTTAAACATATCGATTTGCTCGTGCCATTAGATTTTTACCAATGATTTAAGCGTAAGATGGGTCGCCGCGAATTTCGTACCAAAATTGCTCAATTTCGACCAAAAACAGCATCGCATTAACATTGCTAAGGAGCTGTTGGACTCTGTCTGCGACGACCCAAATTTGCTCCAGAGGGTCATAACTGGTGACGAATTATGCGTTTATGGTTATGAAATGGAAACCAAAGCTTAATCATTCCAATGAAAGCTGCCGTACGAGCCAAGACCGAAAAAAACGCACCAAGTTCGGTCGAATGTGAAGGTTTTGCTTACAGTTTTCTTCGATTGCAGGGACGTGGTGCATCATGAGTTCCTGCCACAGCGTAGAACGGTCAATAAGGAATATTAGCTGTAAGTTGTTTGCAAGTTGCGTGAAGCAATCCGCCAGAAACGCCCGGATTTGTGGAAGAACAAAAACTGGCTTTTGCTCAATGATAACGCCCCTGCTCACGCATCGTTGCTTGTACGCGAATTTTTGGCCAAAAACAACACACTAATAATGCCGCAGCCACAGTATTCCCCAGATCTGCCCCCTGTGACTTTTTCTTGTTCCCGAAACTGAAGAGCCCCATAAAAGGACGACGCTATGCTACGATTGAGGATATAAAGACAGCATCGAAGGAGGACCTGAACAAGATCACAAAAAATGATTTTTTGAAGTGCTTTTGAGGATTGGAAAAAACGTTGGCACAAGGGTATAATATCTGGTGGGGATTACTTTGAAGAGAACAAAATAGATATTCATGAATAAATAAATAATTTTTGAAAAAAAAAAACACAAAATTCGCGATACTTTTTGAACAGACATGTACTATTTGTCATTTTACTTTAGTTTGCTTTGTTTTTTTTTTAAATTTTTTTTAAATAAATAAATATTAAATACTAAATATACGAGTTCAAATTGTAGTTTAGGAAAAGCATACCATAAACAATTGACTGCATTTAAGGACAAACAAATTAATATTTAAAATATGTATGTGATTGAACGTATCTTTTATATAAGATTACTTTTTGTGAGGTTTTTATCATGCATTTTCCTAAATTAGTAAAAGTTATAGAGAATGGAGCATAAAGTTGAATGGTAAAAAAAAAACTTGATTTATAATTGTTAGAAACTCATCTAACAGAGGAACCAAAAATATCTTCAAGGTGTCGTATCTCCATTAATGTTGCCTCAAAGTTAGAAGCATACTCAAATTAATTCAAATATCTTCGTGTTGATTTAATAAATTCATTTTTTGTGAAACATATACATTTTAATTCAGGCTCTTTAGTTAAAAGTAAACTAAGACTTTTTTGTGAAAAGTACTAAAATAAACATCTTAAAAGCTAATACGCATTTCAAATAATTGTTTAATTATATTTATAATACGATATAAACCTTGTATACATTATAGAAAAAATCTACAATATAATTTGAAATAGAAGGTGTCGGTTCTAGTTTTAGTCTTAGTTGCACTCTTGTGATACTTAATTATAAATTAATATACAATATAATATTTTATTATTTATTTTTTTATTTTTACAGATATTTACAACTACAACATAGTAATAAGCAAATTTGAGCAATAGTATTAATTAGCTTGAAAGGTTGTGGGGAGTAAACATCCAATGAAGTTCCTCCTGCTAGAGTGTGTTTCTGTTAAGCCTCAGTATTTTAGTAAATCACGCGAACAGTGACGCTTAAGTCTTCGATGGGTATTTCTAGGGAAGGAAGTTTAGGATAGTTCTTGAACAAAAGGATTATTATGATTGAGGACACGGGAACGGAACTTTTTATAACGAGATACAGCCATGTCAAAATTAAATGGGACTTTAAGATCACGATGAATAACAGTATTGCGAACATAAAAGGGGGCATCGACAATTGTACGGAGTATTTTTGATTGAAGGGATTAGATTTGATGGGAATTAGAAGGCTTAGTAGATCCTCAGAGTTCTAGTCCGTATGTCCATATGGGTTTCAGTAAGGTATTGTATATCAGTACTTTGCTGTCTATAGTAAGTTTGGAACGTTTGTCTAGATGTCGAAGTAGTTTAAGGTAACGTCTTTTTAGTTGTTGTTTTTTAAGTCTTGTATGTGGGTTGCATGTCAAGAGTTTATCTAAGTACAGTCCTAGGTACCGAGCTTCGGTGTGTTGAGGTATGGCACTGCCATTAAGGTATATGGGAGGGCATGACTCACGACGGAGAGTGAAAGTTACCTGGGTAGATTTACGTTCATTGACTTTTATTCTCCATCTAGTAATCCAGTTCTGGAGGGTTTGGATTTGTATTTGGAGAGTTTCGGAAGCATGTTGGGGATTTTCGCTAGATGCAAGGCAGGCCGTATCATCGGCGTATGTAGCAAAGAAAATATTAGGGCAAATTGGGATATCGGATGTGTAAATGTTGTAGAGGATGGGTCCAAGTATGCTACCCTGAGGAACCTCAGCCAATATCGGAGAGATATTGGACAGTTCGTTGGATTCATTTACTTGAGAGTTCGTTGGTTGGAAAGGAATGATCTTAGGACCAGGAAATAGGTTGAAGGAAGGAAGCTCTTGAGTTTCCAGAGTAGACCCGGGTGCTTAACTCTATCAAAAGCTTGACTTATATCAAGAAACACACCGGGACAGTACTCTTTTCTTTCTAAAGAGGATGCAATGAAATCGACAACACGATGACACTGCTGGGTAGTGGAGTATTCGGCGCGGAAATCAAATTGGTGATTAGGAATTAAATTTGAAGATTCGTGTAGAGGATGTAAGCGGCGAAGGATGATTTTTTCAAACATTTTTGTGAGTATTGGAAGGAGACTTATTGGCCTGTAAGAAGTGGAGCGGTTTATTGGTTTATTGGGCTTAGGGATCATTTTAATGATTGCAAATTTCCATAGGATTGGGAAATGTGTTGTTCTAAGGATGGAGTTATATATTGTGGCAAGGAAAACTACTGCTCTTTTATGGAGTTGTTGGAGTATATTGGAGGTAATCAGATCATAGCCAGGAGCTTTATTTTTGGGCAGGAGCTTGATTAAATTGGCAACTTCGGAAGGAGTGATTGCCTTAGGGGGAAGACTCATGGGTAAAGGAATGGATAGTTCCGTCTCGATTGTAGTTCAATTAGTCCTGTCTAATATGTCCTCATGTGGAGTAAATGTTTGTGCAAGGTGTCCAGCAAAAGCGTCTGCTTTATGTTTATCCGTTTTGGCCCAGGTTCCGTCAGTTTTTCGTAAAGGGTGCTTTGTTTTTCTATAAGATAGTATTTGTCTTGTAGCAGTCCACAAAGTTCTGTTTTTCGTTAGGGTTGAAGTGTAGTTTCTAAAATGCTCTGTATTGTATTTAGTGATTTCGTCGTGTAGCTCTTTTTGCAGCTTGTTCAGTTTGGTTTTGTCGCTGGGCATTCTTGTATGTTGCCAATGAGATCTTGCTTTCCGTTTTTCTGCAATAAGACGCCTAATTGTTAATGGTTGAATTGTCAGGTTTTGTGTAGGTTTCAAGTTTTTACTTTTTTGCGAAAAGGCTGTAGCGTTTTGTAGTTAACATGTAAACTTGTGTACCGCATCATCTAGTTCTTGTTCTGTTTTTAAGCTTTGTCGTAAGTCTAAATGCTCGTCAATATATTTTTTGAATAATTCCCAATCAATTGGTCCATTAATAAGTCTCGGCGCATTGACTTTTGGAGTGGATTGGGAATCGATACAATATATTATATTTGAAAAATGATAGGTATAGTATTACCATATAATTTTTAGCCCATTCAAGTTATAAATAAAGCTAATAAGCATAAAAATAATATAGTAATCTCATATCTATCAATAATAAACATAAGCTTAGTTATAGTTGAAGTTATATGTGTAATTTATGAAGTGTCAATCAAATATTAAGTTACATTAAATTTTTGCAGATACAAAATGGAGTAAAATGAATTGAAATTAAAAAAAATATATTTATTTCTGATATTATAATATTTCTCTTGTTAATTTCTTATAGTGTCTGATGTAAGAAAGTATATTTTATAAATTGAAATTATTATGAATCTTTTTAGTCAGGAATTTATAACAACATTTATGTTTATAGCAAGACCGTTTATATATATAAAAAGACGACTAAAAAAAATTTTATTTTAAAGGATTAAAATTGGCTATCTTGATAGTTTTGTTATTTAGTTTTTTAACATGTTCACAGTAAATAGTTTACCATGTATTTTAATGTCTCTAATTTTGCTCAAATCCATTATGAAAATAATCGATATGTAAAAGCTGGTTTGTCAGAAAAATCGTATGAAGCTAATTTTCAATAAGGATTTATTAATAAGGACAATTCTGAATACCTTAAAGCAGTTATTGGACAACTATTACATTGATTACGTGTCACTGTATGGTAATACAGCAACTGTCAATAGAGTGCAGCATAGAGACATGGTAACCAAGTTTTTTAGGCCATTTTTGATGATAAGGTTATCGAAAATTTGTGGTTTTAACGGAATGGTGCTACGTGCAAAATGCTCAAGAAACAATCGTTTTATTGAAAACTAACTTTTTTGGGCGTCGAATTTTGCGAGGAGATAATGTCAATTTAGACAAAACCGTATCTTCCATAAAATAGAGCAACAATTATGGAAAAATGTGATTGACAGGATCTATATCTGTAAACATAGTCATTGTAAACATTTACCCAATATTATTATTTATTAATGAATTGTAAAGTTTTTACAACATATTTCAATAACAAACAACGTAATTTTCATACAAATGTGTGTTTAATTTAAAATTTATTAGAAAGCTTTACTATTTACTTTTCATATAAAAAGCAAATAAAATAATTAAAACCTTTCGGGATGCACCAATGGGCGGAAAAATTTTTCATGCTGTTATCTTTGCAATTTTGATAAATGTCAAATTTACATTGATCGCATAGACATAATCGTGGAAAATTAAATTTTGAGCAATTACAAATTTTTTTTATTTGGAAGTAAAAGCTACTAATGATTTAAGACGGAAAATTTTATAGTACTTGAGATTCCGTACGATAATTGTCCACCGTTAGTTTTTGGTGTACTAATTAATTTTTTGTGTGTTATGTAGCACAACCCAAAAAAAATGATGAATGAAGTACAAGATGACCAAAATCGGCTACAACAACATAAATCATGGATGAAGTCCAGGCAATGGTCTGTCAAAGCGGCGAATAAAGGTGTATAAAATTTAAAAAGCTTAGTGCACCTTCATATGATTCCTTGATATATTTCACAACGAGTATAAATCTGCAAAAATTTGCATAATTTCAGTTCCAAATCGTTCAACATCCTCCTTATTTACGGCATATGGCTACATCAGCCTTTTACCTATTCCCAAAACCAAAATTATTTTGTAAACAAGTAATTTGAAAATGTTAAAGACAGCCACTTCAAAGAGGGCCTCGAACAATTTGAATAAAATAAAATAAATTGTATCACAGAACTAATAAAATACCAAATAACTAACTCTTTATTTTTAAATTTTATTAATTTTCTATAATTACAGAAACTTTGGAATAAACAGATTTTATGATAAAGAATCTATAACAAGAGAGGAAAAACAATAATTTAATTATAAGCCCTCTAACGATACACATATACTCGTATTTTAAGATAACTTGTGGTCAATTTCTCTTAAAGCCACTGTAAGTATGCAGACAATATCAGAGGAAGGTGTTTTTTTAATAAGTTGATTGTTGGGAACGAAACTTTTTATAGCGAGGAGAACATAAATCACATCGTTATTATATTTAATGATGAATAGCTTTGTTACTAAAGCTTAGATTCAACAGTGCGTGTAATGCACGATTAATTGCAGCAAATGGTTCGCTGTCAAAACGTCTAATTCTACGGGCACTTCGCCAGTATATTACATTGATCGTGCAATTGAACATATTCTTTTGTCGAGGACGGCCAATTTTCCTGCAACAAACATAGAGTACGCAAAATTGTGCGATACTTTACATGATTTAATCGTGCGTGTTCGTGCATATATTACAAATGACGTTGCAAATTCGTTATATATTTATTATTTAAAATATAAACTATTTTGTTTATGCAAAGTGTAGTCTGCTTGTGCTTACCGTATCTACTGTAATCAAACAAATTGTAAGTGTATCGAGTAGGCTTAGATGTAAATAGCATTTTTCTTCTTTTTTTCATATCTATAACAACATAAACATTGTAACAAGCAGATTTTATGATGAGACACTTCATTAAAAGGAGAGGGACATGTGAGAGTAAACACCCATTTACGTTTCTCTACCTTACCAGACCTTTTAACGCCTCAAGAAATCTCTTGGCCAATTTCTCTTTAAAGCTCATGAGTTTTTATGAAAAAAGTAACAGAGGAGATTTTTCTAAAAAGAGGAAAATAGAAAATGAATTTTTTTTATAACGAGAAATGCATAAGTTATGAACAAGAGGAACAAACATTTAGGTAACGATGAATAACTTTATTGCAAACATAAAATAGAGCCTCAACGGTTTTTCGGAGTATTTTATATTAAAGGGATTTGATTAAAGAGAAATTAGAACGCTTAGTAGAACCCCAGATTAAAATTTCGTTTGTACAGATTGGTTTTCAAATTGTGTTATAAATTAAAAGTTTGTTATTTAATATAAGATGTAGTAAAAAGTAATACATTATTTTGCCAATAGATGGCTTTAGGAGTCTGTATCTCCCGTTTTAAAAGTGCGATCAGGTTGTACTAGATGGCGTTAGAAAGATAAAATTTTGTACTAAAAAAGTTTCTCATACAGTTTTGTGATTACTTGACTCAGTATTTTTTTAGCACGCGTCAAAGATGGACACCAACAAAGAGAAAATACGCTATATTTTACAGTTTTTCTTCGATAAAGGCGAAAACGCAAGCCAGACAGCTGAAAATGTGAATAGTGTTTATGGTCCTGATACTGTAACAGCCAACCACGCGCAATTTTGGTTTCGTCAATTTCGTTCCGGTAATTTTGATGTCTAAGATGCACCACGCTCTGGAAGGCCAATTGTCGATAATGTCGATAAAATAATGGAAATCGTCGAGTCCATGACGGTCGCTGCTGAATCGCAACAATATCGATCCATTTCTGAAGCGGATGGTTACTGGTGATGAAAAGTGGGTTACTTACGACAACGTCAAGCGACAACGGTCGTGGTCAAATCGCGGTCACCCGGCACAAACGGTGGTCAAGCCATGATTGACAGCCAGGAAGGTTTTGCTGTGTGTTTGGTGGGACTGGCAGAGAATCCTCTACTATGAGCTGCTCCCCTACGGCCGAACTCTTAATTCGGACCTATACTGTCAACAATTGGACCGTCTGAAAGAAGCAATCGCCCAGAAACGGCCGGCTTTGGCCAATAGGAGAGGAATTGTGTTCCATCAGGACAACGCCAGGCCGCATACATCGATAGTGACTCGCCAGAAGTTCCGGGACCTTGGTTGGTATGTTTTTATGCATCCACCTTATAGTCCGGACCTGGCACCAAGTGATTACCACCTCTTTCTGTCTATGACGAATCATTTTGCAGGTGAAAAATTCGCCTCAAAAGAAGATTGTGAAGATCGACTGTCCCAGTTTTTTGCCAATAGGGACGAGGGTTTCTATGAGAGAGGCATTATGAAATAACCTCCAAAATGGCAACAAGTTATCGAATAAAACGGTGTATATTTGACCTAAATCGTATTATTCTATCTATGCTAAACAAAACCTTCAATTTAATGCGAAAATAATGGATTTCTTTTTACTACAACTTATATCAATTTTGATCTATTGGTTTAGTCCCAGGTGGTGTATTTTGTCTATTTATGGAATGATGTTACCATTAAGGTATATAGGAATGGGTGGATCTTTGCAGAGAGTGATGGAGATATGAACACTCTTTTGCTCATTTACTTTTACTCTCCGCCTCTTAAATCAGTCCTGGAGATTTTTAATATGAGATTCTAGGTGTTTTGAGGTTATTTGGATATTGGAGTGGGCTTCAAGAATAGCGGTATCGTCCACATAGGTGGCAGTCAAAGTTTTGGAATTAGTTCGAATATCATATAGGAGTGGACCAAGCCTTGCGGGACACCAGCTATAATAGGATACATTTCAAAATTTTCTGTGTTAATAACTGTCTGGAAGTGAAGCTGGAAGAGATATAATTTTAAAATAAGGTAGCACCAGGGGTATAAGCTTAAATCCGTCATAGATGGCGTGAGTGAGCGTATTAAGCTACCATGGGTACGCTATACTTTTGTTTTATGAGTTTGACATCTGTTAACATTAATAAGTGCACATTGTCAGCAATTTCGTACAAAAAAACACATTTTTCCTTTGGTAATCATGTCTAGTTTTGTGCCAGAAAAAGACCATATGCGGGAAGTTCTGCTTTTCTGCTTCATTTTGAAGAAATCGGCTGCCGAATCGAATAAAATGCTTATGGAGGCCTATGGTGATAGCGCTTTATCGGAAACAACATGCCGAAATTGGTTTCATCGGTTCAAATATGGCAATTTTGACTTGTGGTACAAGAAGCCTGAAAATCGGTCTAGGAAGGTTGAGGACCATCAATTACAGGCTCTTTTCGACGAAGACGATAGCCAATCGCAGAAAATGCTCGTAGATCAATTGGGTGTTACTCAACCACCCATTTCCATGTGTCTGCGTGCCATGGGGAAGATTGAGCAGATCGGAAAATGGGTGCCGCATGAATTGAACGATAGGCAGATGGAGCGACGCCAAAACACATGCAAAATCTTGCTCGCCAGACAAAAATGAGGGTCGTTCCTGCATCGGATTGTGATAGGCGACGAAAAGTGGATATATTTCGAGAATCCTAAACTCAAGAAATCGTGGGTTGATCTCGGCCAACCATCAACATCTTCCCCAAGACCAAATCGCTTCGGACGGAAGACGATGCTGTGTGTTTGGTGGTATCAGCAGGGTATCGTCTACTATGAAATGTTGAAACCAGGTGAAACTGTCAATGCCCACCGCTACCACCAACAACTGATCAAATTGCACCGTGCTCTGCGTGAAGAAAAGACGGATTATCAACAAAGACATGACAAGCTGATTTTCCTCCACGACAACGCATCATCGCACACGCCAAAAATGGTCCAAAACTACTTGGAGATACTCAACTGTGAGGTGCTGCCCCACCCCGCTTATTTACCAGACCTGCCCCTTCCGACTACCACCTGTCTTCGTCGATGGGCCACGCGCTCGCTGAGCAGCACTTCGATTCTTACGTCAGACATGCCTTGTAATATACAGTTTTGGTAGTCGGCAAAATCTGAAGTTGCGGAAGCAATAGCAAAAATGGCAGCAAATATTACTAAGAGTTCTGAAAAAATTCAAACTATATTTATAGGATTTATTTATAATATTAAATATTGAAACTAATAATTCAGAAACTTACTCATTATTAAATTGTTGTGTAACAGTTGCTATTGTTTGATGAACTTACAAACCCTGAAAGTGCACTGTTTTTATATTCTGAAAATGTATCTTAAAACAATTTCAAATATTTGATTGGCAATTATTGAAAAGGTGTTATAAATATTTGTATACAAAATTTCATTGGCTTAAAAAATATTTAAGAATGATATGTTCATGACGGATACAAATGTTTCTTATGGAAAATGTGTTACAATGTTATCGTAAGAAATTAACTTACCTTATGTGGATTTGTCAAAAAAACAAATTTTTATTTTTCAATAAAACGATGAAGTGCTATATTTTTAAAATTAGATTTGTATTTTTAAGGAATTTTGGGAAAAATTTTCAATTGATAATTAGTGCAGTTTGTAGTTTTATTATTTGAAGTTTTTTTCACTCAATCAGAAGTGTTACAAAGATACTTTTTTTATTTTTTTATATTTTAAGAAACTGATTTAAAAAAAATTTATTTAAAAAAATTGTTTCTTGTCTTTAATAAATATACTCTATAAAAAAATGTTCTTTTTGTTCAATAAATAAAAAAATGTTCTTGTTCTTTAATAAATATACTCTATAAAAAAATGTTCTTTTCGTCTTATTGTAATAGAACTGCTATAGAATAAAATACACATTATATTATCTTTGAAAGTTTTTATTTATTCAAAATAGGTTCCATTACATTGAATACAACGTTTGGAACGATCAACCAGCGCATTTTTTTATGTCATTTATAAGAATGTTCTTCAGCACCTCGGTTACGACTGCTTGAATGGCTGGGATATCATCATAAAATGCTCCTTTCATCTTGGTTTTCAGTTTTGGAAATAGAAAATAGTCACATGGTGATAGATCAGGCGAATACGGAGGGTGGTTGATGAGAGAAATCCGTTTTTTCATCAAAAATTCGTTCACTTTTTTGGTCTTATGAGATGGTGCATTATCGTGAGGTGCTGGATATTCAGGTCTAACCCGACCAATTCTTTTCCACAAACGATCTAAAACGCATAAATAGTATTCTCAATTAATAGTTCGACCTTCTGGAACAAATAACTTATGGACAATACCCTTCGAATAATAAAAAGTAATCAACACTGTCTTGATTCGAACTTCTGAAAACGCATTTTTTTTGGTTTTGGCTCGCTTTTGGACTTCCATTCAGCAGACTGACGCTTAGTTGAAGGGTCATATTTAAAGCATCATGACTCATCACCAGTTATGCTCGAATTAAGAAAGTCTGAATCGTTTTCAGCAGTTTCAACAATGTCTTTACAGTGCTCAACATGAGCGATTTTTTGGTCTTCATTTAATTCATGTGGAACAAAACGCTCACAGACCTTTCTTTTACCCAAATCTTCAGTTAAAATTCTCCAAATAGTGTTTTTACTCGTATTTAATTCCTCGGCCATCATTCTCGTAGTAAAATTTGCATCGATACCAATGATTTCACGGACATTTTCCACCAATTCAGCACGATTACTAGCTTCTGGACGACCTGGCCTTAGGTCGTCATTTAAATCCTCACGACCATTTTTAAATCTTGTTAACCACGTATAAACTTGAGTACGACTCATACAATCATCACCATAAACTTTTTCCATCAATTCGTATGTCTCAACGAATTTTTTTTCAAGTTAAACAAAAAATTTTATATTTGCTATTTGTTCCATTTTTGTTTTGTAACATTAGCACACTTTTTTTTTATTGAAATGGCTGTAACTGTAATCCGATTTACATGAATTTAGGTGCGAGGATGAATCTATCTTTTTAATGCTGCAAATTTTGAATAGATGGCACTGTATGTTGTAAGATTTAAATACAAAGTTCGGTTATTTAAATATTTTTGGGACATACTGTATAGGTATATTCGTAAATGATGGTGTCTTAAAAAACAAATTTACAGAAAAAATTGTTGTTTTTTTTGTTATTAGATTATTTTAAAAGTTTATTTCATCACAAAAATTTGCCAAAAGTCTAGTTGCGATTCAAAATTATATTTCAAAACTATGAATAATAAATGAATTTGGCAAGTTTATATTGTGATTTGGATTAAAATTGTATAAGAAAGTTTTACTTATATTTGTATTCCAAAATTTTAATATTTTTAAAGTTTATCAAATAATCGAAAAAAATGTAAGAGTTCGCATGATCTGAAAATATTCACGTTTATATTTTAGAATCAAAATTTGCACATTAATTTGAAGAATATGAAAAATTTCCTTGAATGATTTGAAATTTTTAATTGTAATCAGTATAATAAACTAGCTCGATTAGGAATTTTTTAAGTTTTGGTTATCATTTCGTGTAACAATAGTAGCACTGAAATTTAAATTCATAGTGCAATAATCCAAATAACCATTTGGCGATAGGATGTCCAGAGGCGTATTTGAACTTTAGAATGTCCTATTCGATTTTGCCAAATCAGAGAACACATATTTATTATTTGTTAAAAGTAGTAGCAAATTTGAATTATGATCGAACACTTTGATTATGAATTGCTAAAATATTTGAAAATAAGTTTTTGTCATCATCATAATACTCGTAATATTGACTAAAAAAAATTTTAATTAATTAAATTTTAAAAAATTTATATACTAAAGAAAAAATTATTTTCCAAAATGAATTATTAATACATTTAATAAAAGTTATAATAACATAACTATAATTAATACTACATAGCAAAAAATGTTAAAAACATAGCAAATCAAATTAGTAATAATAATTAATTTAGGGATAATTCAAAACTAATATCATAGATAATTAATATTTGGGTAATTGTAAATTGAGTTTTTATACTACAAAAAATTTAGAACAAATTAAAACAATCTTCTTATTAAAATGTTTTTTTTTTATATTGCATAGCAAGAAGTATTAAAAATATACCAAATCAAATTAGTAATAATAATTATTGTAAGGATATATTTAGTCCTGAATTATAAATATATCAACTCAATTTACAATTACCCAAATATTAATTATATATGATATTAGTTTTGAATTATCCTTATTGTAAGGATAATTCAAAACTAATATCATATATAATTAATATTTGGGTAATTGTAAATTGAGTTGTTATACTACAAAAAATTATTATTAATAACATATAAAGACAATATCAAAAAAAATTAAAACAAATTAAAACAATCTTCTTATTTAAATTGTTGTATTTAATGTACTCAATGGGCGATATTTTAAATTTCCATCATTTGAGTTTTTACAAAAGTCAGCATTTTCCGTGTCAAAAACTTCCATAAGAAAGACGCCACGATGTTTCAAATTGCAATGTCTCTAAAAGAATCAAAGATTTTTTATTTTGTATTATGAATTTGTAATTATAATTTAAAAATATTTTTATATGACATATATTTTAGAATATACACATATAAGCAGGCTGACCTTTATAACATGTTTCCAATTTGATCCTTGGTGACAATGACCACACCGAAACGGTGGTACAACAGCTCCATCGCAAGTAATAGTATGAGGTTTTTTTTTAAGTTCTTTTAATTTTTTCGAGGTGGTTAAATCATTCTCCATGGTAGAGACCGCATTGGATGATGCTTTTGATGAAATTGGTTCTGGTTTTACAACAGTTTCTACAGATTTTGAATTTCTTTTATTTGCTGTACCAGTTGATTGAGAAGAACGCTTTTTTGGTTTTACTTCAGAAATTTTATTGTTTTCAGATTTTTGTTTATCAATTTTAATATTTTCAATAACGCTTATTAGTGCTACAAATTTGTTATACTTTGTATAGTTACGTCTACCAGTTTTATCATTCATTAGAACTTGAGCCATTTCATGTTTAGAATCTCTCAACGCCTTTAGTTTAATATGCTTTGTAATATCCCATCTCCAATTGGAACGATATGCACATAGTGAACACTCAAATGGTTTTCTGTTAAGATGACCTACAATATGAACATGAAATCTAGATACTGAGCTTGCCCAGAACTGACAATCTTCACATTTGAATACTTTTTTCAATTTTTTATTGTGTTCAATTTTTTCTTTAAAATCCATTTTTGTAATTATTTTTCCATAACCCGTCCCCGTCTCTATGGCAAAATAAGCTGCTACATTATTTTCAGTTGTATGTGTAGTTTCTTCATCATTCAAACTAGATTGAATGTTCTTCAAATCCTTTATTGCTTTGTCAACACAATTCACTAATGGTAAGGGTGTGCTTTCCGTTTTTATTCTTTCTAAGTTGAGTGTAGACAATAAAGGTTCAGAATTAATTAATGGTAAAAATCTGTTTTCACGTGAATATTGTTTTGAATCAATATTACTATAATTTTCAAATTGGCTTCTGTTTTGTTGTAGATAATCTTCATTGATCGGTTTCTCTATTTTTAAATTTTCTGAAATTGGTACAGTCTCTGCATCACCGACGACGTGAAAAGGTGCATTACTTTCTGAAACTTTTGATTCAGAATATTTGATATTCTTCGGTAAAATCGAATGTTTCTCAATAATCTGGTTATGGTGCATTTGCCGTTTCCTGGTACAAACATCCTTCGAGCATCGGTGTACCATTTTCATGTGCCTGACCAACTTTTGAAAATGTCGAGAAGCGTACAAGCACATTTCACAACTGTTTATCTCTAACTGTTCCCCGTGGACATCTCGTAAATGTGCTAAATGATGACGAGGATTCTGCGTGGCAAATTTACAATATGTGCAAATATAATTTCGTTTAATTTTGCATTGTGGCAGATTATCTTCATTGGTATAAGTTCCATCAGCTTCGTCTGAAGATTTTTCTACTTTTACATCTTCATCGATAATTCTGTACTTCTGATATAGACTCAGTAACGTTTCTGCAATATTATCATCGCAATCATCAAATTTAGTGTCGTTTGCTTCTATTTTATATAATATATTTTTAGTTATAATGCTGCGGACAATTAAACAATTATTAGACTTTGTAACCATAGAAATGGCGGCCATATTTTTTTCCAAAGAATATTTGATTAAATTATTAATTGCTTGCTTGTAATAGAGAATAATTCTTATTTAAGTTTTCACAATATTATTACACTTGGTATAAAAAATAAAATTTTTAATTATTCAACAATTATTAACCTTTTGAAATTGATCAATCTATGAGAAAAATAATTAAGTAATAATTATATTGGTTTGATTTGATTGACTATGGATTTTTTTATACTAGTTCATTGAATACACAGCCTACTCTGATTTTCTATAACACTATTGATAATTGTTATTCGAAGTACTCTACCTAATAGTGGTCAGTAATTATTAATGAAAACTATTGTTACTTATTCAGAAAATTAAGAACAATTATTTTTTAAATTTTTTTTTATATATTTGAATTTTGAATAAGTTGCATTAAGATAAACCCTTCAATTAAATTTATATTATCAGGTAATATTGAACATTAATAAAGGGTTTTCGAAGAAGAGTAATATGATTTCTTTTTTTAAAAAAACACACTAATTGTTACGTAAATTCGAATGTTTTTTATTTAATGTGAAGTACAATCCATACAATTAAGTTCTGAATAAAAGGTCATTCAAATGGCCTCCACGACTTCTTTTGCAGGAACGAATTCGATGAACCCAATTTTCGAGGACTTTTTCCACTAAATCAAGTCGTATGTCATGAATAAATAGTACGTTCAATATTGACTTCTAAAGCTTGAAGATAGTCTGGTTTATTGCTAAAGACAAATCACTTCAAATAATCACACAAAAAATAGTCTAATGGTGTTAAATCACAACTTCTTGGAGGCCATTCAATGTCACAATTTCTTGAAATAATCGAATCTCCAAACTTTTCTCGTAATAATTCGGTTGGTGCACGTGCTGTGTGGCACGTATCCCCGTCTTGTTGGATACATGCTACACAGCACGTGCCATTAACAGTAACGGTGTTATCAGCTTCATTTCGAAAGAAGTACGGACCGATGATTCCACCAGACCAAAAACCACACCAAACTGTCAATTTAGGTGAATGTTCGCACCAGAATCGACAGTTTTGTTTATTTACCGCACCACTCAGATGAAAGTGAGCCTCATCGGAGAAGATGATTTTCTTAAAAAAATCGTTATCGTTTTCAATTTGTTCCAAGACAAAATCAGCAAATTCACGACGTTTACGGTGGTCCAATGGCTTCACTTCTTGAGAAAGCCCAAATCCTTTCTCAAAATCCGCCAGGTTATGGTTTGAGACAGTCCCAATTCTTAAGAACGTCTTGGAATCGACAAATTGCAGTCTTCAGCAACACTTGCCTGAACGGCAGCAATATTTTCATTACTTCGAGCGGTTCTTCGTCTAACTGGCACTTGAACATTATGTAACGAAAATGTACGCTCGAAATTTTTAATAATTCGACGAATAGCGAGCAAAGTTAGACGATAATTACGACTATAAAATGGCAAAAGCGCACGAAAAGTTGCAATTGGAGAACGATTATTTTAATAATAAAATAATTTGTAAACGTTGTTCTTTCCAGGATAAAATTGTATACATTAATTGTAAATTTATATCTCTTCATGATAAAATTGTAAATATTACTAAATACAATGAAAAAAAAGAGAGATCATGCCATATTATAAATGGCCGAAACGTTTCTTAGAAATCATATTACTCTTATTGGAAAAATCCATGCGTTTACTCCATGGTATTTTGTCCAAAGTTATTTCAAGGATCTCAGATTTGTCATAATTTTTTTGGAAACTTCTGGTCATACTTGAAAACTTGAGCTCTTTGGAAACGAGTATGTCTTGGATAATAGAGACAGATTATATTGTCACCTATTTAATATCAAAATTGTGGTACGTAATCACGACCTTTCGATATTAATAAAATTAATTTGAGACCTTGTTCCGAAATTACTCACGACTATACTCTTATGTACTTATACCGATGGAATCAGTCAGAATACGAAAAAAATTGTTAACTTGCCTACAAAATCAAGCGGTGCAAAAATTTCGCAGGCCTATTACCGGACTTTTACTTATCAAACCGTTTATGTTGATTATGTAATTACCAATATGATAATAAATAAAATTTACAGATCTTCTAACAAAATATTCCTTACTATTTAATCAAATTAATCAAATAAATAGTAATGGTATACAATTTACCATCTTTGAACCGACGAAACCCATCTCGGCACCATAGGTTTCCATAAGCATTTGATGCGGTTCGGCAGCCGATTTCTTCAAATTGATGCAGAAAAGCAGAGCTTCTCGTATATGCTCTTTTTCTGGCACAAAACTAGACATGATTACCAAAGGAAAAATGTGTGTTGTTGAACGAAATTGTTGACAATGTGTACTGATTAATGTTGACAAATGTCAAACGTATAAAAAACGTATGGCTTACCCATGGTAGCTTAATACGCTCACTCACGCCTTCTATCTGTATGACCAAACAGCGGATTAAAGCTTATATACCTGGTACTTAGGAGGCAGGAAACTCTTGAGTCCAGAGCACCGCAATCGATCAAAAGTATGTAATATATCTAGGAACACGTTTGGAGAGGAGTTTTTGAACGGAAACGAATTTGTTGGTTGGTGATAATATTGCCATCTTTAAGGATAGAGTAATGGCGTTTTAAAAGGAGGTTTTCAAAAAATTTCCAAGGATATGTAACAAGCTGATAGGTTTTTATGAAGTTAGGAAATGTACCAGTTTTTGTGTTTGGGAATCATTTTTATGACTGAGAATTTCCAAAGTAAGGAAAAATTGGTGATACGAAGAATAGTATTAAATATATATGTTATGAATACGAGAGTTTTTTTTGAGATTTTATTGAGGTTAAGAGCGGTTATTAAATCACAATTAAGGGCTTGTTTTATTCAGAAGATCATGGATTAAATATCTAATTTCGGTTGGGGTAAAATGTTTGGGTGGAGGACTCATAGGGAGTTGAATTGTGAGTTCGTTATAAATTTTTCCGAGTGTGTCTTATCTTCTATGGCTTTGTGTAATGTGGAAGTATTGACCAAGTACTTGGTAAATACCTCAGCCTTTTCTATGTCCGTTTTCACTCAGGTACCGTCGTTTTGGCGCAGTGGGTGAGATGTAATTTTATAGGTTAGGATTCGTTTTGTGGCTGTCCATAATCAATTACTCTCTGTAATATTTTTGGTGTACTGTTTGTATCGTTCATTTTGTTATTTTTAAATTTTGTTTGTTAGTTCTCGTTGTAGTCGGTTTAGTTTCTGTTTATGACTATGCATTCTGGAGAGTTGTCAGTGTACTCTAGCTTTTCAGTTATTAGAGTTCGTACGTTTGAAGGGTAGTTTTCTTTTCGAGTTGGTTTACTGTTATTTTGAATGTAGGCTTTTATTACTGAGTTTTGTAAGTTTGTAGTAAGGGCATGGTCAAGTTCGTGTTCTGTTTATAATCTTTGTCTATGGTTAATCAGTTGGTCTAGTTCGTTTCTAAATATGTTTAAGTATTGTACAAAAGAACTGTATAAGAGCTAAGGTGGGAGTATAAATAATTTAAGTTTACATTATTGTAATTTTTGATCTCCTATGTGTAGATTATTAATAGTAAAATTATACTACTTATAGAAGTTGAAGAAAATTAAAATTTATTAATGTGGTTTTGGTTAAATACAATCTATTAAAAAGTAATTTTTTAAATAGCATTTCTAATTTAATAAAAAATATTAAATACTCGGAGATTAATTGATGACAATTTTAAAAAAGTAGCAATAAACTGGTGTAGTGTAGTGTAGAGCACAAATTCGTTCCTGTAATTAAAATTAAATGTTAAAATAAAATATAAAATGTTTACTAGCTGTAATAACGTCATTTCAAATACAAAGTAAACGAAATATGAATAGTAGCGACCAACTAGAGAATTCGCCAATAAATAGAACCGTCTCGCCATTGAAATTCCTTTGCGATTAATTACCATATTCTTGCAGATATTCCTTCAAGCAATTTTTATTTTAGGTATCGTTGCTTATAAAACTTTCATAAATAAATTCAAAATTTATTTTCTTGTACTACCGGCAGAAGGTACATGAGGAATATTACCAGATGTATACGCTTAAACCCGCTGTTTTTTAGTCAAAAAAAACACATGTTTTTTCATAGAAAGCAAAAACAAATTTATTCAAAGTACTTGCCCTCGCTAGCAAGTACTTTGAAAAAATTCCTTTTCTTTCGAGGCAAACCACTCATCAATCCATTTTCATACATCTGCGTAAGAATCGAAGTACTGCTCAGCGAGCGCATGGCCCATCGACGATAACAGGTGGTAGTCGGAAGGGGCCAGGTCTGGTGAATAATCGGGGTGGGGTAGCACCTCCCAGTTGACTGTGTCCAAGTAGTTTCGGACCATTTTTGAGGTGTGCGATGGTGCGTTGTCGTGGAGTAAAATCAGCTTGTCATGTCTTTGTTGACAATCCGTCCTTCTTTCACGCAGAGCACGGTGCAATTTGATCAGTTATTGGTGGTAGCGGTGGGTATTGACACTTTCACTAGGTTTCAACATTTCATAGTAGACGATACCCTGCTGATCCCACCAAACGCACAGCATCGTCTTCCGTCCGAAGCGATTTGGTCTTGGGGAAGATGTTGATGGTTGGACGGGATCAACCCACGATTTATTGCCTTTAGGATTCTCAAAATATATTCACTTTTCATCGCCTGTCACAATCCGATACAGGAATGACTTTTTTTTTGTCTGGCGAGCAAGATTTCGCATGTGTTTTGGCGTCGCTCCATCTGCATATCGTTCAATTCATGGGGCACCCATTTTCTGATCTTTTAATTCTTCCCCGTGGTACGGAGATGCATGAAAATGGCTGGTTGAGTTGTAATCAATTCCTGCGCGAGCATTTTTTGCGATTGGATATCGTCTTCGTCTAAAAAGCCTGCAATTAATGGTTCTAAACCTTCCTAGGCCGATTTTCACGCTTCTTGTCCCACAAGTCAAAATAGCCATTTTTGAACCGACGAAACCAATCTCGGCACATTGTTTCCGATAAAGCACTGTCACCATAGGCCTCTATAAGTATTCGATGCGATTCGGCAGCCGATTTCTTCAAATTGAAGAAGAAAAGCAGAGCTTCCCGCATACAAAACTAGACATGATTACCAAAGGAAATATGTGTGTTGTTGTACGCAATTGCTGACAATGTGTATTGATTAATTCTGACAGATGTCAAACTCTTAAAAAAAGAATGGTTTGCCTATGGTAGCTTAATACGCTCACTCATGCCATCTATGACCAAACAGCGGATTTAAGGTTATATCCCTGGTATTTTTGCAATTTTTCGTGATGCCCATATTTTCTACATATTATTAATATTATTTTTCCGGATATGAATTAAAAATAGTTTTTTCTGCTATTGATATTCTATTTACAATTGATAAATTCTTTAATTAGTCCACGAAATATGCAAAAAATGAGTCCAAATTTGATGCTTTGAAAAGTTAATAGTTGGTGACCAGCATGTTTAGTACTGTAAAATATGATTCGTTGAGGGATTCTAATGAAGTAAGAACTTACTTATTTTAGTAAGAAATTCTATGCGTTGATTAGAAGAAAGTTTTTGAGTAAGAAGGAAATAATACCACAAACCGCATAAAAAAATCCTTTTAAAATATATGATAGAAAAAGTAGAAAATAGATTTGAACAGATTTTTGAACGATAACATATTCAAAATAATTATTAATAAAAATAAAACAAAACATTTCATCGTTAAAAATCATTAACTTTTTGCTTAAAGAACATGAAATTGTTCAAATACCTATGATCGGAGGTTTTATTTCAGTGATTTTACCATGAGATAGACTATTTTCAATAAATCCTAAGGATTTATACAGGATTTCTTGTATTTCATTTTTGAAGTTTGATCCAGAATGATTTAAACATTTTCAAGGATATTTTTATAGGTTATCTTAATTCATGAAAAATAATAGAAGCAAATTATATAGTATATCAACGTATAAATATTATAAAATTAAAACCTTTACAATTAAAAATAGTTTTTTAATAAATTTTTATTTAAATATTAAAGTAAAATTGAATCTTGTTAAATCTTATGCAGAACTTTATAGAGACTGAATTTATTATTGTTCAGCATTTTTCGAAGTATTTTTACCTTATATAGAAATGTGTTTTTGATAATATTTTGATAACGGTACAAGTATTTTTATTAAAAACTCTTTATATCACACTCAGAATAATTGAAAACCAAACAATCAAATTGGAAAAATGGAAAACTTACCTTTACTTCACAGAGCAGGTAAACAAAATGTTGAAAAAGTATTTGATATTGGAAACTGTAAGAAAATTTTTCGAAAGGATTCTTCGTTTATCAATAGTATACAATTATTTCCAAGTTAAATCAATTTTCTGTAGAAAGCATAATATTTGTTTATTCTCTTGAACATTTACAAAGAAATCCGCAGTATCTTTTGTTTCGATTTCTGTATCTTTTTCTTTTAAATTCAAATTTAAATTTTAAAGAAATTTTCCAATTTTAAAAATACATTCAATCCTTAAAAAAAACCAATTAGCTTATTATGATTTCAATTAAAGTTTATTAATTAAATTAAATAAAAAGTATATTAATTTTGGTTTTTCTTCCTAAAAATAATTTTCAAACTATAAATATTAAAAATTTATATTAGATTAAGTAACTTTTGTTAAATAATACATACACAATTTTTTGCTATTATTTAAATTTATCATTCTAGTAATTTAAACATTCTAATCTGCACCAATTTTTTTCCAATGAAATATTTTTAAGGACACTTTTTACAGTCTGTGGCCTTGCAAATAATTTTTAAGGACACCAAAAATATATATGGCCTGGCATTATTCTTATGAAAAGTGACACCATGGCGGTTGAGCAGTTCGGGATACTTGATAATGTTTATTGGTTTCAAGCTATTTAGTTGTAATCAGAAAGTTTCTGAATTTATCATTCGACTTTGTAAAAGGAGGTCATAGTAACCTAAACCCTTCCAATGCCATCATACAGAAAGCATAATCTTCTGTGTATGGATATTCTGCTTTGAGGCCGTCTCTACCGACACTTATCAATCTTTTCCAATGTTATTTCCGAATCAAGTTTTTATCCCCCATTACTAATATTTTCAAAAATGACAACTTTTCATAACGTTTTATTAAATAGTCTTAAACTGAAATTTGATCTATAAAACTTTTTTCTTTCGTATTTTATGGCATGGATTATTTATAGCCTTAATTTTTTTACTATCAATAGCCAAAAGTCTAGCAGAACGTATTCCATTTTCAGGTGTTGTACCTTCAGCACGAAATTTTTCTTCCCTCATTCTCTCCAATTAAAACACTTTTTTTTAGTTTGGATAGCATTTTTATCTTTTCAAAAGTAAAAACTATTTAACATCAATAATAAAACTTATTTTTCTCCATTTTGTAGAGTTTACCAAAAATTAAATATCAAATATAAGCAATTTACCATTGATGCCATCAAAAGCCGAAATACGAAATTACTTTTTACTAAACCAAATATCTCAATTTTTTATTAATTGCGTCTGATAGGTTTATTTCCAGTAACAATAATTCATGCATGATTAAAGTAAATTTAAAATCAGAAGTTTTCTTCATCATCACTTTAAGTACGGAGTAACATTAGAACATAAGCGGTCTGCATAAATTTTATAACTTCTAAATAATTTTTAGATTTTTTCAATAACATTGTGTTTTTTAAAGTAGAAGGTTCCTTTTTTTAAAGAAAAAGACATCAACTATTTAGCTAACTCTAGGCTTTTATTAATACTTTCTGTATAAACTAACTAACATCCTCATTTTCATCTAACATATGCTATCATTCTTGAAGCAATTTTTTTTCTCTGAATACTTCATTATTGAAAAAAATTACTTGGGCGATAATAATATTTTTTACATTAAACAAGTCCTGGTTATATATTGTTCCAAAAAGCATTTAATTTTATCTTTCATAGATAAGTGAAATTATATAGTAAAGTTTAAAGTAGTTAAAAGTCCCCATGAATTCCAAAGGACAATGTACGATTAGTATTAAATGCAGCCATAATTCCCTGAAGGTTAAGATGTGTTTCAATGCAAAAACCCCACAATAGAATTGATATTATTGCAAGTTTTAATATTTTGACATAGAGCTAGGATAATGCATTAACATATGTTATATAATAAAATGAAATTTTTTTATCAAAATTCTTCAATAATTCTATTAAATTTAACTGTCCATAAACTAAATTATATTAATTATATAAAAAAATGGAGGAATTTTGAATTATTAAATACCTGCTCAGAAAATGTTCTGTTTTTATGTATAGGTAGATAAATATGTATGTAGAATTATGTAATCTTGAAATCTATTCATAACTTAACTATTTCAAATGCAATCAAATTTCGAGTTGTTTTCCATGACTTAACCATGTATTCATTATTGAAGAAAATGTTAGCCTTTAAATTAAATTGAAATTTCGTTTCGACTAGTACTCTCGAATAGAAACAATTGCATTAAAGACACTTGGAAAATACTCTAAAACAGAAATCCATGGTAGATAAAATGAAAATTGTTGAATTTCTTAATTTAATGAATTTCTCTACAAATACCAGACGGGAATGTACAAAAATATTTCTGAAAATTTATAGAACAAACAAATCGCATGCATTCAGTTTTCTTACCTTACTTTACCTTGCCAAAAATTCAGTGCCAAACAATTGCAAACCATTTGAGTACTCACCTGTCTGTTCATTTGTTTACCTTTGCTCATGGCGTAGCTGAAATTCTTTAAAAACCTTTTCATTAGTAGAAACAAATACGGTGGAAAATAGCGAACAACTTCCATAATAGCACATCAATTGCACACGTGACAATATGTACATTCACCAACAGTTTTATAATAAATATGCAAATTTTTTGGTACATTATCTCGATATACTTTTCTTCTTTTATTTTCACAAAATACTTCTACTACTTATAACTAGTTGCATCTATACACAAAAAGATTAATTTTATAATTGTACTATTTTAAAAACATGTTGGTTTTCTTTACAGAAAATTCACTAGAATTCTTATTGAACTCGTACCCAGACATTATTCTGTTATATTTTTAATTTAATTTAATGGTTTTAACAAATCATGTACATAATATTATATAAAAAAGATTATTTGTTCTCATATATATATTCATTACGAAACATATTGAAATATTTCAAGGTTTACTATTTCATGTCTTAAACTAACATAATTCATAAGATAACTTTGAATGCACTCAAAATTAATTAGAGTCAAAGTTGATACTATGCTTTCTATTGTATTTTCACTGATCTAAGTTGGCAGGCGATAAGTTTTTTATTTGATAACTGCATGAGACAGAAAAATAATATATTAATAACGAAAAGTATAGAAAAGTGAATGGCGGCAAGAAAACGTGCTCTATAATTTTTAAAAAAAGAAAGTGTAAATTATTGAGTAACAATCTGTCAATTGTTACGTAAGATAAAAAAAATTGAATATTTTTGTCAACTTTGGACTCGACTTTCCTCAATCAAAAACCCAAACTCACTGAAATTAACAACAGGTTATGGGCCCAGGACAGCTGTAAAAGGGTTTTTTTTTCAAAAGTAAGGAAAGAAAATTGTCGGGCAAGTCGAGAAAGCAGTCCAAGACATCAGAACCGACAAGGACAACATAACCTACAAATCAGCGACATTGGAGCAGCCATCGCACAGCAAGTTAACGTTGAGCAACGAACACGCAAGTCGCTTTAAGTCAGAAAAATCGTCAGAAGTCAGTCAAATTGTCAAAAATTAAAAGCAAAATGGATACTGTAAAGTCTTAATTGGAAATGTTAAGTGAAGATAGTCAGGGAAATGTCAATTTTATTTCACGGCGATTTAAATTAAACCTAACACTTAAGAACAAAGGTCTGTATGATATGATAACGGGTGCAAAACCAAGACCAACAAGTGCTGTGTCAACTGATACAGTCGCCGCTTGGTTAAAGAAAGATATTGAGACTCAAACTTTGATATGTTTGAATGTAAACAGTAAGATTGCAAACAAAACTGCAAATTGTAAACTGCCAAAGATATGATGGACAAATTAGTTAGTTTATATGGTACAAAGACTGATGTTACCATAGAAACGTCCCGAATCAAATTCTTTACCTATGAGTATGATGAAAACAAGTCAGCTGTTGAGAACTGTATGGAGATTTTGGATCTCGCGGAAGAAGTGTCAACTGAAAAAGATCCTGTGACGGAAAGTTGGATCATGACGAGGATCATGAGTGCACTGCTACCAAAACTGGCTCATTTCAGGACATCCTGGGACAACGTGACCGGAGCAGCAAAGAACGTGGAAACTTTTATAGAACGCTTGAGACTCGAGGACGAGCGACTTAAAGAAACGACGACAAATGCAGAGGGCAGCATCGACAACGCTCTCATGGCCAGATGCAGGAAACAAGGACAGTCGTCAAACAGCAAGCAAGAAAAATCACAGTTCTCATGCTACAAATGTGGGAAGAAAGGTCACTTGCTCTAGGAGTGCAGAGGAAAACCGTGTGATGAATACATTGCCTATTCCAAGAAGAAGTATTCGTGTAACATCTGTAAGAAGAAAGGACCCTTCGCAAAAGACTGTGAATCTCGAGAAGAACCGAATAAGTCAAAAACGGGAAACAAAATAGGAAGGCATTTTTGACCACGGCACTCTCGACGGTGGACAACGACATCTCCAAGGACAGGGCCACTTCATGGTATCAAGACTGTGGAGCCAGCCAACACATGACGTCTCATCGAGAGTGGTTTGTTCAACTTGTTGAGTTGGACGGGCCCATTCCAATTGTGATTGGAGACTCAACCAGGCTGGATGGCGTTGCAGTCGGGAACATCGAGATGGAGGCATTTGATGATCAAAAGTGGTATCCAGTGGTATTGGAGGATATCATTTACGTGCCAAATCTCAACTTTAATCTTTTCTCAGTGAGTCAGATGTTAGACAAGGGACATGTACAGAAGGCAAACGGAAACGAGTCAACGTTTTACAGTTTGGATGGCAGAGAAATTGTGGCAATGGCAAAACGCAAAGGAAATCTCTATAAAATGATGCTCAGGAGAGAAGAAGAGACAAGTTTGATGGCCGTGTCGATCAAAGTCTGGCACGAGCAACTCGCCCATCAGAATGTCAAGTATGTGAGGGACATACTGAAGAGGAAAGGAATAAAATACATTGATGACTGGAATGACTATGTATGCACAGGGTGCTCGTATGGCAAGTTACACAGATCCTCGCACCCAAATAACCCCAAGACAGCCCAGCAGCCGTTGGATCTCGTACACGTCGACACCGGCGAGATGAACATCCTATCATTGGGAGGAGAAAAGTACTGGCGCATGTTCAAGGACGATTTCACTCACTACCGAACCTGTTACTTTATGAAGACGAAAAGTGAAGCACCAGAGAAGATCGAATGTTATCTGAGACTTGTAGAAAACCAGCTAGGGAGGAGAGTAAAAAGTCTGAGGTCTGACAATGGTACCGAACTGAAGAATGAAAAAACAAAACAGATGATGGACAAGTTGGAAATTTTCCACACCTTTACGAATGTACACACGCCAGAGCAGAACGGCAGGATCGAGAGAGAAATGAGAACGATTGTCGAGGCAGCCAGAATAGCAATACACATGAACGAGTTAAACGAGAAACTGTGGGCAGAAGCAATGAACCATGCGATCTTCACGATCAACCAGACTGGAACCAGCAACATACCAAGGAAAAGTCCAGCAGAACTTTGGTTCGGAAGGAAAATAGAGTTTGAGAAGCTGCGACCTTTTGGATGCGAATGTTACTTGCTGACACAAAAACAGAAAAGAGGCAAAATGGATAGAAAATCAGAAAAAGGAATTCTGGCTATGATATTGATTCACCCTGCTATCGGGTTTATCTGAAAGAGAAAAGAGAAATTATCAGCTAAGACAATGTGATCTTCGACAAGGAAACAATAAGACTGAGGCAAGGAACTGAACTTGAGACACTAGCACCAGAGGACACACCTGAGAAGCATGAGCAAAGCAGCAGCCAGACAGACAAAGAAGATGGGAACTGGGGAACTGGAGAAAGGGCTGAGGAGGCAAGTGACAACGAGAGGGAGACACCAGCGCCAGAAGAAGAGTCAGGAAGGAGAGTTTTGCGAGATCGTCGTACTCTGCAACCACCACCAAGACTGAGAGACTGTGTGCTTGACTCACGCCGTGGAGGAAAGAGTGCAAAAGTAGCCATGATTGGTGAAACGGAGGACATCCCGGTGAGTGAGGCACTCAGAGATGAGAAGTGGAGACGAGCCATGCAGGAGGAGTACGATTCGCTGATGGAGATGAAAACTTGCAAGCTGGTGAACTGTCCAGAAGGAGCAAAACCAATCACCTGTCGCTGGGTACTTCGAGAGAAGGCGGACGGTAGATTCAGGGCCAGACTAGTGGCAAGGGGCTTTGAACAGAAGGAGGGAGTGGACTACACGGAAACTTTCAGCCCAGTAGCCCACCATGCATCCATTCGCCTACTCCTAAGTCACGCAGCGTCAGAGAAAATGCAGTTGGTATCGTTCGATGTGAAAACGGCTTTCTTGTATGGGAACCTAGAGCAAGACATTTATATGCACCAGCCTGAGGGTTTGGACGACGGAACCAGGAAAGTCTGCAAGCTGAACAAGAGTCTCTACGGACTTAAACAAGCTCCGAGGATGTGGAACGAGAGGGTCACCACTCACTTTGAGAAGAAGATAGGCTTGATCAACACAGATGACGACCCGTGTATATACTATAACAAGGACAAGAGCATTATGCCCTCACTCTTCGTGGATGATGGATTGGTAGTCGGCAAAGATGAAGAAGAAATATACAAACTTTTAGAGGAGATAAGCAAGGAATTCGATATAACCTTTAGCAAGAAAGTACAAGACAAGTTAACGTATTTGGGCATGGAAATCAAGATCGATGAGGACGGTATCTTCGTGAGTCAGCCTCGCTACACGGAGAAGATCTTGAGAAAGATGAAACTCGAACAGTGCAATCCAACATCCACACCCACTGAGCCTGGAATGATCAACCACAAGAAGGACTTTAAGAATGACGAGGCACTCCCAGCGAACAACAACTATCGCAAGGCGATAGGAAGCTTATTGTACTTAGCTACAATAACCAGGCCATACATAAGCTTCGCCGTGAACCTCCTCAGTCGATTCTGCAACAAGCCCATGAAGAGCCATCAGTCGATGGTGAAACGTGTTTTCCAGTACCTGAGAGGGACCACGACAGTCGGAATTCATTTTCGAGGAGACAAGACACTCGTGGCCTACACTGATTTAGACTTTAGAGGAAACTCTGAGATAGGACAGTCAATGAATGGAGTGTTTGTGATGAGAGAAGGGCCAGTGATCTGGTATTCACAAAAGCAGCGTCTGGTAGCGACTTCAACCGCCGAAGCTGAGTACCGAGCAGCAGTGTCAGTGATTGACGATGTGTGCTGGATCAAACGAATCGCACTGGAACTTGGCATTCTAGAAGCTGAGCAGCCGATCACTCTGTACGTCGACAACATGTCAGCCATACACATGCTACAGAATGCACACGAAGGAAAGACGAGCAGAGGAAAGAAGCACATCGAAATACCACGAAAGTACATCCAGCAACACATCGGCAACACTGTGGCACTGCAACATGTCGAGAGCAGCAAGCAGATCGCAGACATCCTCACGAAGCCACTCAACAGGAGAATTGAATTTTTGAGACGCTCCGCTGTAAATTGATCAAGGAGGAGTGTTGAGATTTGATCAATTGACAGCTGACCTGACCTAACCCAACCCAACGACATCTATCCTTACCTTACACTAATCTTTTTGTTTTATATAGAGTCAAAGTTGATACTATGCTTTCTATTGTATTTTCACTGATCTAAGTTGGCAGGCGATACCTTTTTTATTTGATAACTGCATGAGACAGAAAAATCATATATTAATAACGAAAAGTAAAGAAAAGTGAATGGCGGCAAGAAAACGTGCTCTATAATTTTTAATAAAAGAAAGTGTAAATTATTGAGTAACAATCTGTCAATTGTTACGTAAGATAAAAAAAAATTGAATATTTTTGTCAACTTTGGACTCGACTTTCCTCAATCAAAAATCCAAACCCACTGAAATTAACAACATTTTTTCTATAATATTGATGCAATAAATTAGAATATCAGACCCATATTTAAAAATTTAGTGATTATTTAAAAATTCAGTTCTGGAAACCATTAGTTGCGTAAAGTTTTTGACAGCATTGGATATTAAGTTTTAAGTTCAATTGGCTAGCCGGTAGATTTAAATAGAAGATAACTGTAAAATTTAGAGATTATAGACAGTTTAGTAAAATAATTTGAGAATACGGAGTCCATTAAATTAATATTAGCGCCAAGTTGAATCAATCAAATGCTATGGTAAGAATAGTAGTATTTTTAAAGAAATTCTCATAAATAAAGATTATTTATACCAGTAGTTTTCATATTAAAATTCTTAATTATTTTCTAGTTATTTTCTAGTTGGCAGTTAATAAAATGTTAACTTATTCTAAAACTATAACGTGTTTATTTTAAAAATGACATTTTGACGATAAATATAGGAGCATATGATTATTCTTATTTTATTTACATCATACTTAGCTGAAGTGAGATAGTTCTTTAAACCATAATATAAACTCATTCATAAGCCATTGAAATTCCCTTAGAAAAATTGGCTAAGTCGCGTTCAAGAGGAGTATTTTTCGAAGAGTTGGTGGCTCGGTAAGTGAAGATGCGGTAAAAACTAACCATTCCCAACCAATATATTTCTAAGCCCTCTTTTTGATTTTTTAAAACAATCTAATTTGCTCCAGAAAATCTACACATAATAACGTCTAATGGATTCCTGCAACTAACTACCGACCAGTTTTATTAGGGAAGCTGGCAATGCCAACCCACATGCAACATGATGTCGGCATATGGCATTATGGTGTTGGCGCTATCAAATAGCCTCTGGATTTTATCTCAGAGACATTTTATACAACAAACCAAAAAAACTAAGCTGAATAGACTACGGTGGGCTTGACACTTAATCCTTATGGATAGACGACTCCAGCCTTTGATGGATTGGTAGTTTTATACAGGAAAATGTAAATATGCTGAGATCATTGAACTGGAAAACTATGGCTTTAAACTGGGATATCTCGAATTCTGTAATTCAGCATGCCTAGACCTGACTCTCGATTGTCGCGCAACAAAAACCAATTTTTCAAAAACATTAAATTTAATTAAAACAGTACCTAGATTTTAATTTTAATTATGCGTCGGGAGCCTTGGGGTTCTCCCCGAACGTCTTTTGCCCTTTGTTGTTGTTAAGCTTCATCAAAAGTAAGCCCGACGCACTGCAATTTTTTCCGCCGAATGTCGAGCTTAACATATTGGGTGGATATTAGTGGTAATAAATCCTTATGTAAGATCGAGTTTAGCTGGGAAATGCAACACACTCTATGATGACTTTTTTTTTAAGTTTAGATTAATAAGGTACAGGGGGAAACCTTCAAAAGGTACTCGCCTGGACGACCTTCTACCTGCCAGGCGAGTTATGCGGGATTTTTACCTCGCTAAGACCTACCTGTACCTCTAACCTTGCTCCCGGAACGATGTTTCCCCGGCGGCACTCTTCGGCGGGGCGTTCTTATTTGATATTACTACTGTCCCGATATTATGTCGCCTCGCGGCCTATTCTTCGTACGTGGTCCAAAGATCCTTGATTAAAAATTCCGCGTACTCTGCAACTCTGTTCCAAGCCGATTGGCTCTTCAGCATGCACTCCACTATGTTTTCTGGACTGATGGGACGCTCCAGATTTTTCTCCAGATCTTCCCGTGTCCCCTCGTAGAAGGGCATTGGAAGAATACTTGTCTTCGATCACATCGCGGCAGTGATGAGAGTTTGGGGAGTCAGTTCTCTTGAATCTGTGCAAGTATACCCGAAAGCATCCATGCCCAGTCAAGAGTTGGGTGATGTAATACCCGACTTTCCCGTGCACGCGAGTGACCCATTTGGTGACATCTGGGATCAGCCGATGAGTTCACCGACCCTTCGTCGAGCTATTCCATCTCTGTTGCCAGAGGCGAAGACTCTCGGGTCGCTCCACTTCACAGAGGACTTTTCGCCGCTTTTCTTTCTTCCTACGTTGTTGGCGTTCACGCTCTCCTGCCAGGATGTCGATGGGTGGGCATGATGCCACGACGTTGACCGCATCGTGTGATACCGTTCGGTATGCTGACGCCACTCTGATCGCTGAGAGCCGCTGGACTGATGTCATTGTCTTGCGGTATGTTGTTAGCTCTAGCGATTTCACCCACACTGGTGCTCCGTATACCAGGACGGAGGTAACCATAGTTGCCAGTAGTCGCCTTCGGATTTGCCTTGGGCCACCGATATTGGGCATTATATCCTGCTGACGCTGGAAATGTGCTCCTTCTAGTTGAGTTTGGCATTCAAGACCACTCCCAGATATCGGATATAGGGTAGCGACTTGATGTCGTGGTCGCTTACTCTTATGGTGATGGTCTCCATTTCCTTCCGGCTACTCATAAGGAGTGCCTCGGTCTTATTTTCTGCCAAAGACAGGTCTGCCGATGTCATCCACTGTCTTATGCTCCGGATGGTGGTGGAGAATGCGGCTTTCAGTTCCTCCTGGTGTTTGGCTACAAGGACAACCGCTACGTCGTCCGCGAAAGCCACGAGTGTTGTGTTCGGCGGTAAGTCCAGATGTCCAGATGGAGTAGGCCGTCGTACATGACGTTCCACAAAAATGAGGATACAGATTCCGTAACCAGCAGTGAATTTATAAAGCCAGTTGGATGACCTCAGCATAAGAAAACACCAAAAATTTAATGCAACTATCATCAGCTCGCCCTGCTTATTATCAAAGGCTAAAAATAAAAAGAATACTATTAACGTGGTAGCATCGGTTACAGCAGGCAACGGTTCAGACAATAGATATGCACTATTGTCTGAGTATTCTGGTCGTGCGACGGGTGGAAATTCCTCTGAAGAAGCGAACATCGATGATGCATATAAGCTACCGCCCATTTTTGTCACAAATATCATAAATTTTGTTGAGCTACGTCGTGCCATTGCCAAACGCATTGGTACTGAGCAGTTCGTTTACAAGTCGAATGCAAAAGGGCTTGCAATACAAACTAATTCTGGTGGTGCTTATAGAAATATTATCCAGTACCTCGAGCAAACCAAACAAACCTCTCAGACATACCAGCCAAACGCAGAAAAGGCTTATAACATAGTAATTCGTCATCTCCACCATTCAACACCAACTGAAGACGTAAAAATGAGTTACAGATACTAGGACATAGCGTCTCTAGAATTTCTACTGTAAAAAAATTACTCCTCTGCTACTTTTTTCCATGTCACTAAAACCGGCGCCCAACAATAAAAACATATTCAACATCGAGATGCTAATATACCTTGTACAATATCTGTTTATAAAAGGACTGTATGATTTGTCACACAGTAATTGAAACAAGAGACTTATTGTGGATTAAGTTACCTCGACACATTATTTCGAGACATTCTGATGTCAGCTGTGCGATTTAATTTTCTTAAGCTATTTTACGTTAAATGAATGGTCGATGCTAATAAATCAATAACACTTTCCGAATTTGGAAAAGTCATCGAAAATTGGACCTATCGGTCAGCTCCTGCAGACGAAACTTTAAGGGCTATTAAGACGATACTATTTTTTAAATAATAATGACATCAAATATACTTTATGCTAGGGACTCATATCTACTATTGATACCGTGAACGCAGAGATTGTTCAATATATGAAATACTAAGCTTTGTAGTTTGACATTGGCGCGTTAGAAAATGAGAGATTTATTTATTATTGTATTTGAGCTATTTATCATATATAAATATGCCGGAAAGAGAAAATAGTATTTTAAAATAACGAGCAAATAATAGCAGTATGTATATACAAAACGTCATTTTTTCTTCCTACAAGCAATCAAACAAATCGACGTCATTTTTTAACTCCTCTACTTTCCGCTATAGTAATAGTATAGGAATATGACGCCGAAGTCAGTGAAAGTGCCACGTTTGTGCATTAAAAGAGCAGATACGAGGGTCGTTCAATAAATCCTTAGAAAAAGATGAAAAAAAAACTGTTTTAAAAAAAAAAATTATTTTTCAACATCATCTCCTTTCAGCTCTATACACTTTTCCAACCGTTTTTCCAAAATTTTTGTCCCGTCCAAAAAATAGGATTTCGAAAGTTCTGAAAAATACTCGTCCGTTTGAGCAATGACGTCCTCGTTGGAAGTGAACCGTCGTCCGCCAAGCCATTTCTTCAGATTGGGGAAAAGAAAATAGTCACTCGGGGCCAAATCTGGTGAATAAGCGGGATGCTGCAACAATTCCATTCTCAATTCCACAATTTTAGCCATGGAAACAGCGCAGGTGTGCACACGCGCATTGTCCTGATGCAAGAGGATTTTTTTATTTTTCAGATGGGGTCGTTTACCTTTGATTTCCTCGCTCAACCGTTGCAATAACGACGCGTAATACGCTCCTGTTATTGTTTTTCCTTTTTCCAAGTAGTCGATAAAAATTAAGCCCTGCGAATCCCAAAAGACCGTGGCCATCACCTTGCCGGCCGATGGCACAGTTTTTGCCTTCTTCGGAGCCCGTTAACCTTTTAAAATCCACTGTGATGACTGTCTCTTTGTTTCTGGAGTATAGTAGTGTATCCAGGTTTCGTCCACAGTGACATATCGACGAAGGAATTCGGCAGGATTGCGATGAAAGAGTGCCAACATAGCCTCAGAGTCCACTAAACGATTGCGCTTATTCTCCTCTGAGAGCAACCGCGGCACCCATCTTGCCGAAATTTTTTTCACAGACAATTTTTCATGCAAAATTGAAGCGACTGTACCTTGTGATATGCCCGTGGATCCAACTAATTCGCGCACTTTAATTCGCCGATTGTTTAAAATCAGATCGTGGATTTTGTCGATGATTTCAGGAGTAGACACCTCAACTGGGCGTCCTGAACGATGTTAATCTTTTGTGGATGAACGGCCACGTTTAAATTCATTCACCCAATTGTAAACCATCGCAAACACAGGTGCAGATGTGCCATGAACTGCATCCAACTCGGCTTTGATTTCTTTTTGGCTTAAGCCTTTCAATGGAGATGTTTGATGACAGCCCTAAACTCGATTTTTTCCATTGTTATGCACAAATAAATGTCGTTAACTTTAATCGACGATAGAAATTGACCTACGCTACGGATCGAGCTGAAATTTTGACAGCTTTCCTGTCGATACTGCTACATGCAAAAAAAAGACGCCTACTTTACCGATACTACGAACGCAATTTCTCGGATTTTCTAAGGACTTATTGAACTCCCTCGTATAAGGTTGGTGTATGGGGAAACCACGACACATTGTTATTCAGCTGGAATTAGGTGACATATCCTTGGTATTCTACGTAGTATATTAGGTATTATCGATACCAGATGTGTGTCCTTAGAATTAATCTGCAATAAAATTATCTGTCGTAGATCATATATCCATTAAATGAAAAACCCTTTATATGAAAGCATACAGATACCTATATAAGATTGCTTGCAGTGTTAGTGCGGTGAATGTAAAAATTGAAATTATATTTCATAAAGAGATTTATTTAACTTTAATAGATCAAAAAAAAGGACTGAAAAAAATTGTTAGTGAAAAAAAAAACGGTGTATGGTCTGGCAGTCCCAAAGTATATGTATGATGATTAGACGGATGCCGCAGAATTGATTAAATGGGATGTGAAAGGTTTCCAAAGAAAGGTCAGCAAAACCAGTATACCCAATCGTAATTCTTAGCAAATTTTCTTACCCAGAATTGGGTATACCCAAATCTAATTCTTAGCGATGAATTGCCAATGTAACATAGAAAAGTATAACTTTATAAATTTTTAAAGTTAATCAATTTCCCGGTGGTGTACTCGAGTTGGTATGGCACTAGTAAGTCAATGTACTCAATTTCAAATATGGCTAAGGATATCCGGTCGTTACGTTACTTGAAATGATAACAAATACAAAAATAAACAAACAAACAAAGTTAAATAAAAATATTGAGTCGCAAAAAATATTCAAATGATAAAAATTTAAATTTTATTAATAATTATTTAAAAAAAAAACACATAAAGTATTTGCACTTTCTGATAGTAAATACACATTTTGTCTACTAAGCATAATAATTTATAAGCTGCATGAATTTATTACTTGTTATGTTCTTTATTTCTGTCACAATTTCACGTACCATCATCAAATTAAAAACGCATTCCAAAAAATACCAACTTTATCATGAACAGTAATAGAAAAGTTTAAATTTTTGTTAATTATGCTTAAGAATGGGTTTGTTGAATGGAAAATACACGTAAAATGAGGATAGTAGATTTTTTGTTTAATTAGTGATATACGACAATGACATTTTCTGAACTCATACAATTTTAGGTTATCATGCAATATTTCGTATAATGCTAAGTTATTATATATTTTTCTTATCAGGATCATAAAATATTAAGTGGTCTTGTCTGGAAAGTTTTATGATAAGAAATGATGAAATTTTTTTTGAGATAATTGTTAGTATTTGAAAGTTTCTATTTAATTGATTTTGAAAATTTCAATAATGTTTTCTGTATGTACTTAAGTGTGTTGATATTCAAAAGTTAGTTTTTATAACGTAATTGCTATTTTAAAATAATTGCTTTAATAATAATTTGATTATGATTTTCCTGAGCATTTGACTATCCAGTTTCTTAGATGTTTCAATGTTAATGCTGCTCCATTATTGATAAATGATTATTAAAAGATGTTAAAAAATTATTAACTAATCCTGAATCTTGTATTTTATTTCCTAAATTCGACTTAAAATAAAAAATTTATAACGTTTTCTAAAATATTAACTCTATTTACTTTGTATTTATTTAAAATTCTTTACGGCTAAGGGCATTGCACCTTCAAATTAATGTCAACCACTTAAGAAATCAAAAGCATATTTGTTGATAAATTAAAATTATATATTCTCAATAAAAAAACACAATTAATCATTGAAAATCTTCGCTAAAATTTTTTTATAATAAATTTACTAATCATGGTTTTTTTCATTATTTCATTTTCTCCAAAATTATTTTTGTTATTAAAATCTGTAAGGATCAAATTAAAGCCCGATCTAAATTTGATAATTCCTTTCACCAATAATTTGGTTTGCATAAGATATACCATAAATAAATAAAAAAAATAATATTAGAGTAATTAGTAAAAATGTTCCTGTAAAATTATATTTTTTCGTAATATTGATAATTAAAGCTCGATTAATTTAAAAAAAAATGTTTTGCTATTTTCGCTTCCTTTATTTAGTAAGAAAAGTATAAGTAGTTATCGAAGCAATATGTCTATTATTTCTTGATGCTAATATAGAGGTAACTGTGCAAAGAAGTTTTTCAACGATCTCTGAAAAGTTTTCTAATAGATATTATCCTCTCAGGACCCAACATATGTTTTTCCTATACACGCTTTTCCGATTCCTCAAAACGATTTCAATAAAACTAGACAGTTTATGGTAAAAACTAGCAGTTTATAAATTATGCTAGAATTTCACAATCCTGTATTCGTGTGAAAGAAGAAAACAATCGGTTAAATGATGTTTGCCTATTTCAGAAAATATTACCTTAAGTACAATCTGAAACTGATGAGCCAGTTTGAAGAACGTAATAAAATTCCATAGAAACATGTTCCTCAACAGCTTTCCCAATCTAAGTAACAATTAATATGTTTCTTACTATTAGCCAAAATTGTATTATATTTTTTAAGTACTCATTACTTCTGGGTAAAAAATTGTATGTTTTTTTTGAGTACGAAATTCAAAAATATCAGTAAATTAAAAAAATGTTGACAGACTTAAAGGACGCTATCATACAGCTAATAAATAAGCTGCATTTAATGTTGTAAGAAAGTGTTTGTATTCGTTTATATTCTGTTTTTATAGTTGATATAAGATAAACGAAGAAAAGATGAAGAGGATCCCTACCTGAAAAGCAGAGTACAAGTTTGGAGTCGATCGGTAATACAGATGAAGATTATTATATTATGAATGGATTCTCGATATGGCTTTAATAGAACAATAAAGAGTTTTCTCCCTTAGAATATAAAAGTTGTTATAGAATATACTGAGCATTTGATGCATACCTAAAAATATACCATTAGATGACGTAGGTACGAGGGTCGTTCAATAAGTCCTTAGAAAAAGATGGAAAAAAACTGTTTTTAAAAAAAAAAATTTTTATTTTTCAACTCTTTTTAGTTCTATACACTTTTCCAACCGTTTTTTAAAAAATTTTTTCCCGTCCAAAAAATAGGATTTCGGAAGTTCTGCAAAATACTCATCCGTTTGAGCAATGACGTCCTCTTTGGAAGTGAACCGTCGTCCGCCAAGCCATTTCTTCAGATTGGGGAAAAGAAAATAGTCACTCGGGGCTAAATCTGGTGAATAAGCGGGATGCTGCAACAATTCCATTCTCAATTCCACAATTTTGGCCATGGAAACAGCGCAGGTGTGCACACGCGCATTGTCCTGATGCAAGATAATTTTTTCTTCTTCAGATGGGGGCGTTTCTGTTAGATTTCCTCGCTCAACCGTTACAATAACGACGCGTAATACGCTCCTGTTATTGTTTTTCCTTTTTCCAAGTAGTCGATAAAAATGATGCCCTGCGAATCCCAAAAGACCGTGGCCATATCACCTTGCCGGCCGATGGCACTGTTTTTGCCTTCTTCGGAGCCCGTTCACCCTTGAAAATTGCGCTTATTTTTTTCTGGAGTGTAGTAGTGTATCCAGGTTTCGTCCACAGTGACATATCGACGAAGGAATTTGGCAGGATTGCGATGAAAAAGTGCCAACATAGCCTCAGAGTCCACTACACAATTGCGCTTATTCTCCTCTGAGCGCAAACGCGGCACCCATCTTCCCGAAATTTTTTTCACAGACAATTTTTCATGCAAAATTGACGCGACTGTACCTTGTGATATGCCTGTGGCCTCAACTAATTCGCACTCTTTAATTCGTCGATCGTTCAAAACCAGATCGTGGATTTTGTCGATGATTTCAGGAGTAGACACCTCAACTGGGCGTCCTGAACGATGTTCATCTTTTGTTGATGAACGGCCACGTTTAAATTCATTCACCCAATTGTAAACCGTCGCAAACACAGGTGCAGATGTACCATGAACTGCATCCAACTCGGCTTTGATTTCTTTCGGGCTTAAGCCTTTCAAATGGAGATGTTTGATGACAGCCCTAAACTCGCTTTTTTCCATTGTTATGCACAAATAAATGTCGTTAACTTTAATCAACGATAGAAACTGACCTACGCTATGGATCGAGCTGAAATTCCTATCGATAATGCTACTTACAAAAAAAAATCTTTACCGACACTATGAGTGCAATTTGTCGGATTTTCTAAGGACTTATTGAACGGTCCTCGTATTTTTATACTACTGAAACTGCCACCTACCATGAAGTTGTTGACAGTGAATTTGGCAGTGCATAATGGCCAAAAGGTAGAATCTGAAATGTCAGATTAACAATGCTTTTGACAAACTGCCTCGATATAGTGAGGAAACAGACCAAGGTTTTTCTGGACAGAACTTTAATTTATTTTTGCACTATAATTGTCAATGCACCAAGAGCAGTGGAAAAGAGAGCTTAGGCAGCGGTAAAGCTTTTCATCAGGCCAGTGAAGCACATCGGACATCTGCGATGGATTTCATACTTATCGAAACTGGACGGAAGTCTATCGTTTTCTGTCTTAAAAAAGCTTGCCTTAGTTTAATTAACACCTACTTATCATAGACCAGTTTTGTTTAGATAGCTTCAGACATGTACTATGACGTCGTTTAACAGCCTCACGGTCGTGGTACTATAAATTGACCCCCGGCATATAATTTACAAGAACGTATATCTTCCAAATTACCCTCTCCACACTTTAATCAAAAACATTATCACCTCCCCTGCTCCAAAAAGAATTCATCATTTATATCCTTATTAATATCCCACCTAGAAAATAAGACCTCCATCTTTCTTCTCGATTCCCAAAATCCCCTTTCATATCCAGATTGGAAACCGAGATTTGGAGTAGAGTTGAAAGGGTCTGCTTCTCTTAACAGATTTAAGAAAGCTAGTACTGATCCATTCATATATAGGAAACTTTTCCTGGATAGTCTGACGGATTAAAAGATCTCCGACTATTATTCATTGATGCTGCTGCCGACCATTGAAGGTGCAACTACTATTTTCACCCAACGTACTTTTTGGCGATAGTTTTGAGGCTCTCAAAGCCATTTGTGGCTCATCGAGTGACTTAGTACTTAGCGCAACTCATCATATCCTACTATGCAATAGAGTTATGTTAGGTGGCGGGGCATGTAGTAATTTTGGCAATGAAAGTACTGACAAGTTGGCTGGAGAAACACTCCGTTTACAAGTGGTTACCGTTATTCCCAGTACCATATATTCCCAGTACCAGGTCTATTTATTTTTGTCGACGAATTGGGTGACTATCAAGAGACCAGGTCTATTCAACATCTCTCACTCATAATTTTCTATTTGGCAATGACAATCGCTCTATATGATAATCTTGTGCAACTCATATCACTAATGTCCATATTCTATTTGAATGCCACCTGAACAATAATGAATTTGCGAGTAGAATTTCTCTCATTGTGGATCTTTTGGATACAACAACCCCATTCAATAATGCTCTCTGTTAACTAACTTCTACTAATGTATGATTTTTTAAGTGTTTAGTTTTTAAATTTTCAAGAAAATATAGAAAAAATATAAAAATATCTACAATTGTAGTTTATAAAACTATGCTTGCTATTTACTTTTTAAAGATTATTTTATATAAATGTTGACCACTACTGCATTTTAAGAAATCCATGTGAGACATTCAATTTTGAACCACTTTTTCGAGAATCTCGGCTGTTATCTAGCTAATAACACGTGTCATGTTATCTTTTAAAGCTGTAAGGTACAGATGAGTGTCTTTACGTAACCCTATAAAAAATAGTCTAAAATTGTCTAATCACACGATCTAGGCGGTCAACTCACCGGTCCGAAACGTGAGATAAATTGCTCACCGAACTCATTTCTCAATATATCCAATGTTTCGAGTGCTTTATAGTATATAGCGCCGTCTTATTGAAACCACATATTGGCCAAACGCAGTTTTTACATTTTGGACAAAAAAAGTTCAAAATCATCGATCGATAGCGGGCGCCATTGGCGTTAACATTGCGGGTAGCATTATCTTTACAGATATACGGACCATAAAACACACCAAAAAGTTCATTATTTTGGGTGTAATGGCAGTTCTTCTTTTACCTGTGGTTATTTATTTGACCAAATGCGACAATTTTGCTTATTAACATAACCATTCAAACGAAAATGAGCTTCGTCGCTGAATGCAATTTTTTGGTAAAAAGACGGATTTGGCAGGTTGTTCGGCTTCAGCTCTTGCACGAGCTATATTTTAAAAGCTTTCAAACTAAGATCCTTTCGTCGAATCTTACACATGGTCGAGTGATGCAATCCTAATTGCTGTATACGGCGTCGGATGGACAAATCGCTGTTTTCACCAACCCTGAATACTACGCCAACAAATATTTTCCTCTGTACGCACACGGGTTGGTGATTTAATGGCTAATAGTGTAAAATTGCTGCAAAATTTTGTCACTATGGCTTGAATTGCTTGCTCAGTAGGTCGATATTATGACGACAATAAAATGGTTGAACTGCGCGGAACACATTTTATACAGAGCACAAATTTTGATAGTAAAAGTCGTTTTATGATAAAAATGAGTACTTTTGACTTTAACACGCATCATATATCTCGAATAGCCTCACAGTCGTGGCACATAGCCTCACAGTCCTGGTACATATCTAAAGGACCTTACAAACAAATAAATAAACAATCTTGAATATGTTTTAATTCGATGCATCGGTTTTCTATGTTCCAAAGCAATTATTAATCCATTAAAATGACCTCACTACCTTCAGATCCAAAGTACCAGAATTATATTCATGAATCATAATTATTGAAGGCACAACAACCACACGCCTACGGTATGTTTACTGATAGTATCGATACATGGAACTATATGGAAAGCGGCACCTGCGTTGTGTTACCCTACTATAAACTATGAGTCGGTCACTAAATTTGAATGGATGAAGAAGGTATTTATCGATCATATATTTCATCATCAAATAGGTTGCGAAATCAATTACGATCATATAAGATACGCAAAACTCTTCGGAGTATCCTATTATCGAATGTGGCGAAAAGTCTTGCTTATGACTTTTGTCTTCGAATAATACATGAGGGCTGGCAATACCAAGTTATTGCAGTAGCTTTGATTGTAAGGTAATCTATTTCAAGTAAAGTAATGAAAATAACTTAATCAACAAACTCTGTTGTCTACCAAAGGCCATGGACGAATTGCATCTTATATGCTATTATCGATTATTATCTGTGATCCCAAGTTTCTTTGTAGACTGGGAGTAATTATAACATAATAGTCGATAATATCATTTGGCTCAGTGGTTTAAATTTCACATTGAAAATTGAGCATGCAAAAAATATTGGCAAGATGGGTGCCGCGTTTGCTTACAGTGGAAAACAAACGCAATCGTGCTGTCGATTCAATGGCTTGTTTGGCACTTCTCCGTCGCAATGCTGACGAATTTCTGCGTCGATACATAACTATAAGTGATATATATATTGTAGCATACACCATTACACTCCTGAGACGAAAGATTAGTCGAAACAGTGGGTATGTGCAGGTGATCTGGCTGCAAAGAAGGTGATGGCCTTCAGAAAGGTGATGGCCACGGTTTTTTAGGATGCACGTGCGATAATAAGCAACGACTATTTCGAAAAAGGAAGAACTATAAATGGAGTGTTGTACACATTGTTATTGGACCGGTTGAGCGAAGAAATCAATGTAAAATGTCCCAAATTGTCTATTCCCAATGCTACCTCCATAGACTTTGTTATATCTGCATTCATGAATACTACTCGTACCAAGAATTTATTGAATTCATTTTAGTTATTTTACGGAGAAAGTAATTTTATAATAAAAATATTATTGATAAATAGTCAATAAGTTATATTTTTAATTGTTTTTTTTTTAATTTATGCTTATAAATCAGAACAAAAATTACATTTTATTTGGAATCAGAATCTGCCATTTCAGTCTCGAATTTATGGCATACGATTTTTTTTCTCGATATTCTAGCTGCTTTCACATAGTCCAATAAGCTTTAAGAGGTAGAATATTTTGTTAGATGGCCTCTTCTACTCTAAGATCCATGTTTCGTTTAAGATCAAAATCCGGACCGCAAGGGTTTCCCGTTTTTCTAACCTATCGCATTGGGTACACGAATCTGTCTCACGTGGTCGCCTTTGAAGACTTTTATATAATTATACGTACTATCTCTCCTCGACAGTTGTTGGAAATATAATTCATCGCTATTATCGATCTTTGACTTTTTTTCCTTCACTTTGCAAGCGGCTATTTGATAACCACGCTTACGAAAACTTCCATTTAAAGTCAAGCAATTTTTTTTTATTCTTAATATACTCTCTTCACCAAGCAGTCTATGCCTAGAATAGAATCTATAGTAATTTGTGTCACGTAAGTGAAATGCTTTCAGTTTTTTCTTACCCAGCCTTATTGGATCTACCAGTTATTCTTCTACAGGAATTTCTTTTACAGTAACTCCCGGTTGCACAAAAATGGAAAAAGAATAATATCGTTCGGTGATTAGATTCTTGTTTTTGGAAGGGAAAACGCGCAGCGAAATAAAAGATCACTTGGATGCTGTGTATGGTGACTCTTCTCCTTCGATGGCGACCGTCAAGAATTGGTTCAACGAGTTTGTTCGTGGCCGCACGTCGGTTTTTGATGAGCCACGCCCAGGTGCCCCGAAAACGGCCGCTACGGAGGAAAATGTAAAAAAAATCAACGATCTCGTGTTGGCTGACCGTCGATTGAAGGTTCACGAGATAGCTGAGACTGTGGGCATCGCAGTAGGAACGGTGCATCATATTCTACACGAAGAACTGGTCATGAGAAAGCTGTCGGCGCGATGGGTGCCGCGTTTGCTCACACCGGAAAACAAGCGCTGTTTCAGCGCAACCCAGGGGAGTTCTTGCGTCGTTTTGTGACCGTCGACGAAACATGGATTCACTGGTACACACCAGAGACCAAGGAACAGTCGAAACAGTGGACTTCACCCGGCGAACGTGCTCCGAAGAAGGCGAAGACTGTTCGATCGGCCGGAAAGGTGATGGCCACCGTTTTCTGGGATTCATAAGGTGTGATCCAAATCGATTACCTCGAGAAGGGTAAAACAATCATGGGGCGCTACTATGCTGACTTATTGGGCCGATTTGACGTCGAATTGAAGAAAAAGCTGCCCCGCTTCGCGAAGAAAAAAGTGCTGTTCCACCACGACAACGCGCCGGCTCACAGTTCCGCCGTCGCCATGGCCAAATTGGTCGAATTGCGCTACGAATTGCTGCCCCATCCACCGTACTCTCCAGATTTGGCCCCCTGTGACTACTTTTTGTTTCCAAACCTGAAAAAATCACTCGCCGGGAATAGATTTGGGTCGAATGAGGAGGTCATCGTCGCCGCGGTGGCCTATTTTGCTTCCCTCGAGAAAATGTATTTTTTGGACGGGTTAAAAAAGTTAGAGCATCGCTGGGCCAAGTGTATCGAGCGTGAAGGAGATTATGTGGAAAATAAAATTGCCAACTTTCCAAAATTTTCGTTTTTCTTTTGTAGGCTAAGTACTGGTTGAATGACCCTCGTATATGTGGGGCGGAGTTCAAATTTTTTAAGCAATGAGGTGTAAAGAACTTAGGATGGATAATGCTGTGAGTCGTATCAGTATCTATCATCATTTCGACATACGTTCAGAAAACAAGCACAGATATACTAGGTGGCTCTTACTGCCCTATTTATGTTGTCTCTTTTAACCAACACAGTTTGTTTTTTTTAGTTTCCCGATATATATATTTTTTGGAGGCTTCTATAGATGTAACAGCAGGAAGAGTTTGTATTACTGTGCGATTCGCCCTCCCGTTGGCCTCCGACCGAAGCGCATAACCATTTGCTCAATTCAAGGTTGGAGGTACCAAATTTCCTAGGTTTTCTTCCACATTCTTATCCAGAAGACAATCTAAAAATTGATCAAGAGCTATAAATAAACACGAAGATGCCTTTGACTCAAAGAACGGAGATTTCTGGTACCATATCCAGCCTCCACAGCTTCCGTTAGTCCAGTATAACTGCAAAGCTTGGTACAGTGCAAGCGTGGTTCCTTGCAGATGAGCCGCCCGCCAGATACGCTCTTATATGAAATTATCAGCCTACTTATGCTTGCCGCACTGGTTTCATATCCAATGGGACTAGATGTTATCTGGACTGGGGAGCTATATGACGATCAGCAAAATAGGAAGCTTTGGTAGCAGAGGCTGGTAGAATCTCATTTTGCACGTCCTCTAAGGGCTTTAATCGAGTACGCATTCCAGGAATCTCATTTTGCACGTCCTCTAGGGGCTTTAATGCAGACTTTTATTATCTATAATAAGAGATAATGCCAGCTTTTTTCATTTATGATGGATAAAAAATATCGATTTGATGACAATAAATCAATTTTTATTTTTAAAATATACCAAATTTTTTGTATCCTTTAGGCTACATTTACATGAATGAAAAATATATATACAATTTAAAATTCGACATTTCTGCAATTTTATCTTATTGATCAAAACCAGAAAATTAATTAAGAAAATAATTTACAGTATACGTAAAGCAACATTTCCTAGATAATCCTTTAAACATTTTTGCAAATTATTTATTGTAGACGTAAATTCACAAAGAATAATAGAAGAGTGGTAACAACAAAAAAGGGAAATCAAACATATACGAGTATATATATATGGAATACATAGTCAGCAAATAGTAGTAAGTTAATTAAAGACTTTGCTATAAAAAACATTATTGTAGATTAGGTATTTAAGCTTAATTAACATTGCCGGGAAATTTTCCAGATGTAAACGTTATTGAGCAGTTGAAAAGGGGCGCCAATAGGAATATAGTCTCCTATATTAACAATCTTCGTGAAGAAATAAAAATTACAGCATAACGTTTACGAGTATAAATAATAGTCAAACGAGCAGTTAACCTATAATTGACACTGAACATGATATCTAATATTTATAAAAAGTAGGTAATAAAAAATAAAGAATCCCACAATAATATTTTCTAAAGACAAATTTTACTATATGTTTACAAATAAAAAACTGCATTTGCCCATAAATCTATTCAACATCAGAAAAAATGACAGTTCATCATAATTTTTTTAGCATATACAAAATATTTAATTTACTTAAATTAATTTCGGAAAATGTTAAAATAAAACATAAATATAGCGTTTAAATATTAACAAAAAATTTTATTTACAAAAGATTAAAGAAAATATTTTATAAGTTATAATTTTATGTGCACGTTTATTGAAGAAAAAAACTACTTGTATAATTGAAATTTATCTTTCGAATCTTGTATAACAATAAATGTTAATTTATCATCTGGAAATATTAGAGTTTCGTGATGTTTTGATCGAGTTTTTATAGAAATAATGTCGTCGTCAGGATCAATTTGTTGCACAACATACCGAGCCTTTTGCATAAGTTCACCGAACATACCGGCATGCATGAGACTATTTTGTTCTCCCATTGAAGTTTTGACAGGATTTCCAGCTGCATTAAGAACGAGTATATCAACAACATCTTTGTTCCTTAATATATTCTTAAAAGCCTCTTCGACATAGGATCGGGTCCTTTTAATTGAATCCTTATTTGGAATAAGCAAAAAAATAATGAAGCGATATGCTAAAAATCGATGATGAAATATATATATATTCTTACCTCGTTCTCTAGAAGCTCCATTTCCATTCTGTTCGATGATGAAACAGCTTATGTTATACAATGCTAGTCTAAAACTGAACGCATTGCATGACTAGTGAGTATCAACAGGCAAAGCATATCATTAAAACAAATTGATTAAATAAACAATGTTACCTTAGATTTGTACATTTATTATTGAACGGGTTCAGTGAATTCCATGTTATTCGAGGAGTAGAACAAGCAATTTTCTTGTCAACATAAAATTTTTACTTAACAACAAACCCAAAAATGTAAACGCACTTTTAGCCTCATCATAATGATTTCCCATATTCATGAACTTTTATTTACATATAATCGAGGAAAAAAAAATCAACAAACTGCTTCTTATACAAACATGATTTTAAGATTGCATGGAAACAATCAAAGTAAAGTCTTCTTCTGGTCCAATCATCAATTCGTGGCTCCGAGTTTTTATACGCAAAAATTTTAAATCGTCGGTGGGATCAATATCCCTTACAGCGCTTCTCGCCATTTCAACTAGAGTACCGGCCACAAGATTTATTAGACCTTGGGTTGTTGTATTATCGTATGATGACTGGACGGGCATTCCATCTTTATTAATTATTACAGTTCCATAAATTTGACTTTTAACACGCTCCAAAATGTTTTCATTTCTGGCAACAATATGCTCTAAATCCGATTGCAAGGAAGACTTTAATTTGCAAATAATAAATTATTAAAATAACTAATGTTTCAATTAAAAATTAAAAATAATCTAACCATTTTAATAAGTATTATAGAAAGTCCTCTCAATAAAATTACTATACAATAAATATTGTAAAATATTTTCTCGTAAAAAAGAAAAAATGAATTTTCCATTTAGTCAATGTTTGCTTTTCCTCCAAAATATTACTGTTCGTTTGTAATAAAAAACGACGTTTGACATGACCTGTAATAGTAACTATTTTTTAATTTCATTTACTATATATTCATAGATATTTATACGTTTGCCTAATGTGCTCATTCAATGAAACACTGTCTGATATCATGGATATGTCGATGGCATTATCACTTTCCTTCCGTCAGTTTAAAGATACTTAATTTGAATTTATCAACATTTGCGAATTTTATTGTTTAAAAATTATAATTTTTGATATTTTATTAAAACTATAAATTAAGTTCATTTTTGAAAAGACCATTTTGGAGCTCTGTGTAAAAAATTTTGAAAAAAAAGTACAGTCAGTAAAATTTGAAATGCCCAAACCCGCAGAAGGATATTCTTTATAACTTGGTTCAGACTTGTAACTTGGCCCAGTTATAGGTGTAGGGATCTTATATTTTATTCACGCAAACTCCAACCAACTGTCCATCATTTGACTTTTAACTCACAAACTTTTGGGGTAGATACGATAGTATAAAGAGTTGGAGCTACGCATTTTTATAATTTTGTTCACCAAAAGGGTAATTTTCCATAAAAATTGGTGCATTTTATCAGCCAAATTCAAACTTTAATTTTTTTATAGTTGTTAAATATATAACAACTCGGCTGAAAAGTTTATAAGGTAACACAGTAAAAATATTTTTTTTTGTAAAATTCATTTTTATTATTCAACATAGTTGCCTTCGAGGGCAATACAGCGATTATAGCGATCTTCCAACTTTTCGATACCATTTTTATAGTACTCTTTTGGTTTTGCCTCAAAATAGGCTTCAGTTTCGGCAATCACTTCATCATCGGTCTTAAATTTCTTGCCAGCGAGCATTCTCTTGAGGTCTGCAAACAGGAAAAAGTCGTTGGAGGCCAGATCTGGAGAATACGGTGGATGGGGAAGCAATTCGCAGCCCAATTCATTGAGTTTGACCATCGTTTTCATCGACTTGTGACACGGTGCATTGTCTTGGTGAAACAACAGTTTTTTCTTCTTCAAATGAGGCCGTTTCTTAGCGATTTCTTTCTTCAAACGATCCAATAACGCTATATAATAGTCGCTGTTGATCATCTGTCCCTTCTGGAGATAGTCAATGAATATTATGCCATGCGCATCCCAAAATACAGACGCCATCACATTGCCAGCCGACTGTTGCGTCTTTCCACGCTTTGGATTCGGTTCGTCGCACGCTCTCCACTCTGCCGACTGCCGATTGGACTCTGGAGTGTAGTGTCGGAGCCATGTTTCATCCATTGTCACATATTGACGCAAAAATTCTGGTTTATTGCGCTTGAACAGCTCCAAACACTGCTCAGAATCATCAACACGTTGTTGTTTTTGGTCCACAATGAGCTCACGCGGCACCCACTTTGCACACAGCTTTCGCATGCCCAAATATTCATGCACGATATGTCCAACACGCTCTTTCGATATCTTCAGAGTCTCAGCTATCTCGCTCAACTTCACTTTACGGTCATTTAAAATTATTTTGTGGATTTTTATATGTTTTCTGCCGTAACCACCTCTTTTGGGCGTCCACTGCGTTCTGCATCAACTGTGCTCGTACGACCAGTTCGAAATTGACGAAACCCTTTGTTTCCATTGTCACATATCGACGTGATCCATTGTCACATACGTGTATCGACGCAAAAATTTGGGATGTGATCCATTGTCACATATCGACGCAAAAATTTGGGTTTATTGCGCTCGAACCGAATCCAAAGCGTGGAAAGACGTTTATTTCGCTTGAACCCGAAAATTCGGGTTTATTGCGTTAGTTTTGTAATTAATATACGTGCCTTTATGCTACAGTTTATTAACTGAATAAAATCACAATAGTGTTATAAATGAATGCCATTGCCCGCCAAAGACTTCGGTATCTTGGTGTGAGATACCTTGATCTCTACAAGATTTCCCGCCCATCATCCATTATGATATTGAGGTTCGATAAAAGCCACAATATTATTGGGTTGTTCGAAAAGTAATTTTTTTTTTTGTAAAAATGAAAGCTGAATTTCTTATAGTGACTTAATATTTTATTCAATTAAATATTATCCAGTCTGATCCAATATCCTTTGCCATCTTTCTGGTAGTAGCATGATTCCACGCTCATAAATTTTTTGTTCTTTGCTGGCAAAAAACTGATCCAAGTGATTTTTGAGCTCCTTATTTGAATTAAACGTTTTACCATCTAGAATATTTTGTAGAGACTGGAACAAATGATAATCGGAAGGTGCTAGGTCTGGAGAGTATGATGGGTATGGTAGTATATCCCATCTACGCTCTAAAAGCTTTTGCCGAGTGGTCAAACTTGTACGTGGGTCATTCAACAAGTACTTAGCTCACCGCCCGATGGAACTGCTGTCACAAAAGAAATTTACCATCGTGCAGTACATTCTTTTAGTAGCCTACTGTCAAAGTTTCAGTCGATTCCCTTCATTAGTTTTGTTTTGAGAGCCTTTGAAAGCGAGCGTGTCGGTCGGTCGCACAAAAATGGAAAAAGAACAATATCGTTCGGTGATTTGATTGTTGTTTTTGGAAGGGAAAACGCGCAGCAAAATCAAAGATCGCTTGGATGCTGTGTATGGTGACTCTTCTCCTTCGATGGCGACCGTCAAGAATTGGTTCAACGAATTTGCTCGTGGCCGCACTTTGGTTTTTGATGAGCCAAGCCCAGGTGCCCCGAAAACGGCTGCTACGGAGGAAAATGTTAAAAAAGTCCACGATCTCGTGTTGGCAGACCGTCGATTGAAGGTTCACGAGATAGCTGTTCTATACAACCCATTTCTCGTCCACAGTGATGATACGCTTCAAAAATTGATCATTTTCTTGGCGTTCGAAAAGCAGATCACAAACGTCAATGCGACGGCACAAATTTTTTTCTGTAAGAAGATGAGGAACCCATATGGCGAACTTTTAGATTAATCCTAGCCGTTTCAAATGATCATGAGCATTCGAATTTGACAAATTTAATCTCTCAGAGATCTCACGAGTTCTTATTCGCCCGTTTGCATCAATTAATGCCTTTATTGTGTCTTCAACAGCTTCAACTGGCCTTCCAGAACGTGGTGCATCTTCGAGATCAAAATTGCCGGATCGAAAGTTTGCAAACAAGTTTTGACACTGGCGCTCACTTAACACTTCTTCTTCATACACATCGGTTAATTTTTTTCTTGCTTGAACAGTATTTTCATCTTTTCTATAGTAAATATGCCGAAAATGTTGTTTTAATGACTTTCTATATTTAAAATAAAAAAATTTTATGAATATTTTATCATAAAAATTTTCGAAATAGTTATTTTTATGCAAACTAGATTTATCGATTAAATTTTGCCTTTAATAGCATTAGTTATTGAAGCCTTGCTTTTATTTAAATATGTAGAAACTACCATCAAAAATTTCATTCTATTTTGTATACTTAATAAATGTTATGATTGTCAGAAGAGTACAGTCTGTTGATTTTTCACTTAAAACAAATATTTCTTGTGTCACTTAAAATAAAAATATTAATAAAACCTAACATCATATTATAAAAATAAAATTTATTTTAAAATATATGAAAAAAAAATCTCTGTTAACTCGTACTTCTCATATAATATAAAAGTACCTGATTCTATTGTAGAATACATCCATCTGGTATAGATTGATCCTAAAATGTAGATAACTTTCAAAGGAACAAATGAAAAATGCTCCCAAAATTAACAAAACCAACAAGAGTAAAAGTAAAAAAGAACTTTTGCAAATTTATTTTTATGCCGTATTTAACTTTACCTATGTCCTTTTTATACCAAAGTATTATGCAAATCCCTACTGAATGTCCGTTCGGACAAAATGTTCAATACGTCCTACAAATAACCCTCCCCCCATTTTGATATTGTATCCAAGGTGAGTAAGTGTGTGCATACATACAGTAGAGTATAATAATACATATCGTCCCTGTTCGTATATTTTTAAATGCAAATACGAAATTTATCTTAGAATTATTCAAAAGGTAACTTATTTCTTGTTTTCAAATTATATAAGAGCAATCTTCTTCGAACTTCCATGAATTTACCAAATACATCCAACACAGTATAATCACATGTCAGGTGTGTTTGATGATATTTATGCATTTGCTGCCATTTTTATTTTAGGTAAATATTTAAAATTTAATGAGTCAACACTTAGTAGGGAAGAGAAATTGTGATTCATTTAATTAAGAATATTTAGTTTTCTGAGTATTTTGGGTGTAATAAAAACCCACTTGATTTTTACCCTCTTCTGTTTGCTGCTATAAAATAAAAACTTTTTCTGGTACCTTACAAGTTTGACGAAGTCAACAATTTTTGATTTTCTTGATTATAAATAATGCAACAAAAGTAAATATATCAAAGTAACAAGATGTATGGGCAAATATCTACAAACTTTTAAATTTGAACGATGTAATTTTAACAAACCGTAAACTTTTATGAATTTTACATTTTTACATGAACAATATAATATTATTTATAGTCGTTCAATAAATCTGGTTCACTAAATATTTCTGAAAATTTATAACTATGGTTTGTACATAATTGATTATTTATTTATTTATAAGGTCAGATGGACATTGGCTAAGAGAAACTTTACAATGTGCATGTAAGTGTTACAAATTTTTTAGATGAAGCATTCTGACGATAAACGTGTATGTGTATAATAAGTAGTCTTGGAAAAGCAAAACTTTCTTACATTTTATAGACCAAACTATTTTGTTTGATCTAATATATCAGGATAGGTGGAAATCGAGAGTTGAATCCATAGTGTAAAGGTCCTAGCACTGAGAAACATTGAGGAAAGTATGAAAGAAGAGAAATATAGAAAAAGGTGGACTGTGGATTAACCTTCAGTTTTTACGAACACCGTTAATATTCGATTTAATCAATAAGTTAATAAAAAGTATCGCTGTTGATTTATTTTATAGACTTATGTATGATTAAAAGTATTGTGTGCAAACTCCTTAGCTAGCAAACTACATTCAAATTAATTGTAAAATTTAAAAGAGTACTTCGCTCTTACCTATAGTATACCTGTTGCCAAAAATTTGCTATACTCCGTCGTGATCCACAACTTTCCTTTAGTAGAATATGCCATAACACATTAGGTATTGGATCACATGATATGGCAAAAATGGCTCTAAGGACTCCTGTCAATCACATAGTGCTATTTATTTTTCTTGTATGTAGAATCTCAGTTCCACAGCAAATTTGTATTCATTAATGGAGAGTTATAGATATTTAGCATAATCATGATATAGTGTTTAATAAAGGATTTGGAGGAATTCAGGATCTTCAAGGTATTTGAAATTTATTATAATCAGTTTTAATTGAACCTGTAAATATTATTTTATGATTGAAAAAATGTTTTTATCAATGAGTCGCAAGCGAGTTTCAGATATTTATGGATGGATAGTATCTCTGTGAGAATATGTATACGAGGTCTGTTCAAAAAGTGTTGCGGGTTCAAAAAAATTTTTGAATTTCCGCGGGTTACGTATATTCGATTTTCGTGGCGTTATGTTGGTACTCATGTCTATCACTTATGCCGATAAGTTCGGCCATTTGGAATGTTCAGTTAATTTTTCACAGCTGCTTTGCTTACACGTGTTTTGGCTCGTCTTCGATTTTTGCGCAATTTCGACCAAAGACAGCATCGCATTAACATAGCTAAGGAGTTGTTTGAGTCTGTCCGCGAGGACCCAAATTTACTCCAGAGGGTCATAACTGGTGACGAATCATGGGTTTATGGTTATGACGTAGATACCAAAGCTCAATCAGCGCAATAGAAGCTGCCTCACGAGCCAAGACCGAAAAAAGCGCGCCAAGTTCGGTTGAATGTGAAGGTTTTGCTTACAGTTTTCTTCGATTGCTGGGGCATTATACATCATGAGTACACAGGATAGAACGATAAATAAGGAATATAACCTGCAAGTTATGCGCAAGTTGCGTGAAGCAATCCGCCAGAAACGCCCGGATTTGTGGAAGATCAAAAATTGGCTTTTGCCATTTTTGGCCAAAAACAACACACTAATAATGCCGCAGCCACCGTATTCCCCAGATCTGGCCCCTTGTGACTTTTTCTTGTTTTCGAAACTAAAGAGCCCCATGAAGGGATGACACTATGCTACGATTGAGGAGATAAAGACGGCATCGAAGGAGCTGAACAACATCACAATAAATGATTTTTTGAAGTGCTTCGAGGATTGGAAAAAACGTCGCCACAAGTGTATAATATCTGGTGGGGATTACTTTGAAGGGGACAAAATAGATATTCATAAATAAATAAATAATTTTTGAAAAAAAAAAACAAAATTCGCGATCCTTTTAAAACAGACCTCGTATTAACAAATTGTGCGAAAAGCGTTAAAAACCCAAAGAGTTCTTTTTTACGCACTGGTATTTACCAGTAATTTCTACGAAAAGGTCTAATTTCTAATTCTGACATTTTGTTCTAAGTCATAAAAATTATTTATATTGAAAAGAATTACCAGGTAAAAAAAGGTATATTTATGATATATAAAAGCTTTTTCTAAGAGTGTTTTTTCAATAAAATTTTATAAAGTGCTTTTATGATTGAAATGTTATTAAGGAACTTTTAAAATTGCCTTAATGTGATATTTTTCATATATATTTGGATTTATATTCGAATTTACGAATGAGCTCTGGCATCATATACACAATAGTTTGTACAGGGTGGACCATTTAGAAGTTCCATTTTAAAAAGTGAATAAAAAAAACTAGTGTAAGTTTTTTGTAAATTTCCGGTTTTACTAAAAATATTGAACCTTGAAATTTAAGAATGAAACACAATTTTTCAGTACATTGTCGATTGTCTGGACCCGTATCCCTGCAATGGCAACTTTGATTTCGTGTTTGAAGGCCTCAATTGTCTCTAGATGGCTTGCGTAACATTTATCCTGTGACCCCGTTCTGTTGAAACCAAATGTCGTCCATGCCATTCTCTTCAAATTTTGGAAACAACAATTCGTTGAGCATGTCACGACAGCGCTCACTATTGACCGTTACGGCGGCTCCTTCATCGTTTTCGAAGGAAAACGGGCCAATGATGCCTCCACTCCAAAATCCGCACCAAACCGTGACTCGTTGTGGATGCATCGGCTTTTCCATGGTGACGTATAGATTTTCTGAGCCCCAGATCCGACAATTTTGTTTGTTGACATACCCACCGAGGTGGAAATGGGCCTCATCCGAAAAGATGATTTTTCGGTAAAAATGCTCATCTTCGGCCAATTGATCTGAAGCCCATTGGGCAAACCGAAAACGCATAGGATGGTTATGCGGCTTTAGCTGTTGGATTAATTGAACTTTGTAAGCTTTCATACCGAGGTCTTTGTGCAAAATTCTCAACAGAGAAGTGCGAGAAATGTTCTATTCCTGAGAACGGTGACGAGTTGATGTTGATGGATGATCACGGACATTTTCAGCAACGGCGGCTCACCACTTTGGAAGTAAGTTCTCAATATTTCCCATTTTTCTTCAAGCGTATGGATTACCATTTCATAAAATTCTGACTTTCAACCAACAATCTGTCAATTCGTGTTGACATTTAACACTCTAGTACTTCAAAATGGAACCGCTAGATGGACCACCCTATATTAAATAAATTTTGTTACTAAAAGTTTGTTAGTCACTACGAATAAGTGAACTGTACATATTGAAATGTAGAGTCTCCATGATCGTCATGAGAATAAAAACTGGAATATCTAAATATATAATAGTGTGTATAGTTTCATTATCAAAGAGTATATCCTATACGTGGTATTTTTTTCCTTTTTCTTGCAGTCAAATATTAGATGGCGTTTTGTTCATAACGTATTTGTGCAGCGTAATACGACATTATCCGTAAATTATAATTGTTTTTCGTAGCAATTACCCTCAGTAAGGCTTCCTAAAATCACAAATAGTCGATTTAAGCGCCATTTATATATTGTATTGTATATAAAAATGAAAGTTTGTTTCTATTGTCTCTACACTCATAAGCCGCTCAAGGGCTCATCATGAAAGTTTGTATAGAAAGGCTTTTAAGTATGGCAAGAATTTCTAAGCTACCCATTTTGTTTTAACTGGTCCTCCAGATGGCGCTGTAGTATAACTATAAAAAATAAAAATATATTTTTTTTGTTTCTTTGCTTTTTTGCCGCGTTTTTCGTTTTTTTGCATTTTTTAATTAAAGTGGATCGATAGTAAACACTGTAAAGCAGCAATACACTATACTTAAAAAGAAATTGATATAATTTTTTTTTAACAATTGAGTTACATGAAATATGAAATTTATAGTTTACGTTAGATTATGAGTTGGTTAAAAATTTGTTTAGTTTTGTTAATCGAAGTTAGGGGAATTTGTTTGAAGTTGAATTTAAAAATAACTAATATGAGTTTTTCAATTGATTATAAATAAAATACGATGAATCAAGATAGAAATAACTTAAAAATGTAAAAAATAAAAAAAGTTGGAAATAAATATATAATAATAAGTGATAAATATAAATAAAAATAATTAAATTTTATTTGTTTTCCGTTTTTTATTTGTTTTTGTGTCAACTATTTATAAGTTTTTATAATGTTTAAGTCAAAAGAATATACTCGCACCCAATCAAAAATTTATTCAAATATAATTTAGATTATAATTTGTTTTGTTTCAAATATTTGGAGAAACTTCAAAAATAACGCATGGCTTTATGAAGGGGCAATTTTAGCCCCGAAGAATGATGACGTCAACAAAATAAATGATCGAATTGAATTGAAACTTTCTGGAGAGACAACGAAATATAAATTATGTTGATACAGTTACAGATGCTGATCAAGCTGTTAGTTATTTAATAGAATTTATAAATTCATTGGAGCCATCTGGATTTCCACCACACATCTTAGCTTTGAAAATTGTGCACCTTTACTCACCTCTTAATAATGGTTTCACTTATTCCAATGATTCCCTTCAATTTGCCCATCAATTTCAAGCGACTACAGTTTTACAGTCTTGCATTCACAATTACAGTTGACAAAGCCCAAGGACAATCGCCAAGTTTTGCTGGATTGAATTTAGAAAATGCTTACTTTGCCTATGGTTAACTATAAGTTGCTTGTAATAATGCAAAAACATTTACATCAAATGGAAAACCCATTTGAGGGTGTGGTGCCGCCGGTTATTAGTTGGTTTTTAATATTTACAAAATTTTTGAATAAACGAAAAATTGCATGATCTTGAATATTAGAATAAATATTTTAAGCAATTTTTGGTTGTTGCCCAGCCTTACCAGGATTTTAGACAAAAATATTATATCATAAAATAAATTTTAACGTATTTTATAATATTTGTATTTTTTCAATCTACAATATTTTCTGCGGCATATATTTTAGCATAAGGAAATTGGAAATAAATTATTTTTCATATTCGAATACTATTTTAATTTTTAATAAATCGTATTTGTATATTAATTTAATCAAATTTAAATAAATTATTGTAGAATTGAAAATTGCCTAAGATCAATACTATGATCTATATGAAAAATAACGTCTTATAGTTTTATAACCAAATAAACGCGAACTACTTTTTACCAGTCTAAGTATAATTTATTTTCTAAAATACTGTAAATTTTTCAATAAAAACAGTCTGGTAACTACGTCATATTCTTTCCGACTATATGTTACAAAATTTCGAGAAAATTGAAAATATCTATTTGTTAGCCGAAAAAGTTCGTGGCATTAAAAACAAATAACTCAGTTATCATTAGTCGCATTGTAATAATATTAAATACGTATTTGAAAGGTGACACTTGAAGATTTATGTAGCGTAAAGTTTTATGGAAATCGGTATAGTATATCAAAAGTTATTTAAGTTCAAAAATGGAGAAAAAAAAGATAAAATATATTTGACAATAGCACTCCGAGAGATGCGATGACGCTTTGCAAGCTTGTAAACAAAATTGTGGTATTTATTATGAAGGTCCTATATCAAAATAAACATACACGCAAATGCTTTGCTTGCTTTCGTTATGAAAATTTCGATATCAAAGATGAGGCCCGTCTGGTCGGCCAATTACCAAAAAAAGTAAGAAAATTATCAAAAAAATTTAGTAATACCGACATATTAGTAGCCATAACGTAGCTTATAAATTAAACATTTATCATTAAACTGTTTGAAATCATTTGCGAAAGGCTGGGTTCAAAAATAAACTGGATCTTAATATATCTAATATGCTGCTGAAGCACAATAAAATCTGGCCATTTCTGAAGAAAATAATAACTGACGATAAAAAATGAGTAAAATACAAAAATATTGTTAAACGATCACAAACAGTTTCAAAGCCAGGATTGATGGTAAATAAAGTTATTTTGTGTGTATTGTAGAACTAAAAGGCAATAATTTATTATGAACTATTATATTCCCTTTATACAATTAATTTGGTACTGTACTATAAGTAACTTGAGAGGTTACGCCTAGAAATTGATAGTAAACGGCCAGAATTGATGACTCTCCAAAAATTAAAAGAGCTTATCTTGAAAATTTTGATAAAGTCACTGTATAACCCAGATATAGCACGTTGAAGCTGCCACTTTTTTTGATGTCTTTTAATGAAATCAAGCTGGCTTTAAGAAAGTCCTATGAAAACCACTTGATTAAGTTTTTGAACCAGAAACCACAGAATTTGTCTGTATTTTTGGAATTATGGCTGTTCCCGAAAAATGTCCAAATATAGTCGATAATAATGGAGATTATATAGGGTGGTTTGAATAAATTGATTTTTACACTCTGATTTAAGTGTCTCTGTCTTACTTAAAAACGTTACGAACTCTTTCGACTAACCATATACGAGTATGAATGAGTACAGCTTAATTTAATGGACTTTCAACGATTTTTTTTTATTTCAGAACCATTTAGATTGATTAATTAATACTACTAAGAAACAAACTAATAAATGAGTAGACATTACAGAAAGACAAAACTAAACATAATAATAAAGGTTTGCAACTTTATAACTATACTAGATCTGCTATTCTATTTGGATAAGTTTCCTTCCAGTTGAAGTTAGATATTAACTTTTAAAATAACTTTGTTGCTCGACTTATGCACAGTATCTGTTCTGGTTTATAATCGTCATTTTTTTTTCTTCTTTAGATTTTTATTGTAGCAGTATTCTATCTTGGCGAAGAATAAGGTTTGGTTCAATAAAGTTCTGTGCAGTTTTTCTATGGATAAAAAAAATGATTAATCGCCTTCGAAAGTTGTTTTCATTACGCTAGCAAAACTAAAATTCTGTCAGGTGCACACTTTCTCTTGATTTATTCTCTGAATTACTAATTTGCATAGAAAACCATAAACTTTCCATTCTTATGTTTTATTGTTTTGAAGATTAAGAACAACTAATTATAAAAAAAAATTTAAAAGTATACAATTTTAGTAAATTATATTTTTAATTTCATAAATTATTTCAAATATAAATATTTAAAGTGTAAAATTTTTGATTTTAAATATATTTAATTATAATTTAATATAATTTTAATTTCAGTCAATACATTTTTAATTCTATCCCCAACAAAACTTATAATGTACCAAGTATCGTACATTATCTTTTCGTGGTACAATACTTCAGTTAAGATGGTAATAGTCCTTGGTAAAATTTTTAAAGTTCACTCATTTTAATTTTCCATTTTTGGGACCATTCGTATATGTAGTCAATGTGCTCCTATTCTTGTAAAATATTGAAACATATACGATGATTTTTGTAAGGTTTTACGATAAGAGTGGTAACCGTACACGTTCTCATTAATAAATTTGCTTTGAAAAGTATACCATACTATAAGATCTGGGATACTTCCTTGAGGACCATCATAAGAAGTGGGAGATATTTTAGAAAATTCAAAATTAACGCTAACAGAAATGAGTCGTTCAAGTTTCCAGAGTAACCCAGAATGCCCTATAAAATATAAAACCTATGAAATATATAGAAATTATCCATTACGGTCGATAGATTATAGAATATAATAAACAACAAAATGATATAATTACGTGTATATATAGATGTGATTTCTTAATATTATATTTTGGTATTTTTGACAGTTTTTTTTAAATAAATTTTTGTTTTATTTTACAATTTTTATTTAGAACTAGAAACAAACCGCATTTACTATAAATGGAGAAGGCCTTACTATACTAAAGCAAAGAATTGGGAGAGATTTCCAATAACTTTAACATAGATAACTGAAGAATTTTTCCATTATTATTGTCTTAGTGATGATACGAGGGTCGTATCATCACTAAGACAATAATAATGGAAAAATTCTTCAGTTATCTATGTTTTTTTTTATTTTTCAACTTAATTTTCTTTAGTTCATACACTTTTCCAAAATTTTTATCCCGTCCAAAAAATAGGATTTCAGAAGTTCTGCAAAATACTCATCCGTTTGAGCAATGACGTCCTCGTTGGAAGTGAACCGTCGTCCGCCAAGCCATTTCTTCAGATTGGGGAAAAGAAAATAGTCACTCGGGGCCAAATCTGGTGAATAAGCGGGATGCTGCAACAATTCCATTCTCAATTCTACAATTTTGCCCATGGAAACAGCGCAGGTGTGCACACGCGCATTGTCCTGATGCAAGAGGATTTTTTTCTTCTTCAGATGGGGGCGTTTCTCTTTGATTTCCTCGCTCAACCGTTGCAATAACGACGCGTAATATGCTCCTGTTATTGTTTTTCCTTTTTCCAAGTAGTCGATAAAAATGATGCCCTGCGAATCCCAAAAGACCATGGCCATCACCTTGCCGGCCGATGGCACAGTTTTTGCCTTCTTCGGAGCCTGTTCACCCTTGAAAATCCACTGTGATGACTGTCTCTTCGTTTCAGGAGTGTCGTAGTGTATCCAGGTTTCGTCCACAGTGACATATCGACGAAGCAATTCGGCAGGACTGCGATGAAAGAGTGCCAACATAGCCTCAGAGTCCACTACACGATTGCGCTTATTCTCCTCTGAGAGCAAACGCGCCACCCATCTTGCCGAAATTTTTTTCACAGACAATTTTTCATGCAAAATTGAAGCGACTGTACCTTGTGATATGCCCGTGGCCTTAGCTTATTCGCGCACTTTAATTCGCCGATCGTTCAAAATCAGATCGTTGATTTTGTCGATGATTTCAGGAGTAGACACCTCAACTGGGCGTCCTGAACGATGTTCATCTTTTGTGGATGAACGGCCACGTTTAAATTCATTCACCCAATTGTAAACCGTCGCAAACACAGGTGCAGATATGCCATGAACTGCATCCAACTCGGCTTTGATTTCTTTCGGCTTTCAGGCTTAAGCCTTTCAAATGGAGATGTTTGATGACAGCCCTAAACTCGCTTTTTTCCATTATTATGCTCAAATAAATGTCGTTTAGTTTAATCGACGATAGAAATTGACCTACGCTATGGATCGAGTTGAAATTTTGACAGATTTCCTGTCGATAATGGGAATTACAAAAATAAATCTTTACCGACAAAACAAGCGCAATTACTCGGATTTTCCAAGGACTTATTGAACGACCCTCGTATTTTAGAATTATTTCCTCAAAAAAATCCTAAATTCTCCTAATTTCGGATCATAATCTTTCTATGACTCTATAACCTTACCACCTTAATGATTATTATGATGAAGTCAAAAATAAATTTGATTTCCGACCAGAAGGGTATATTGAGGTGATGGATGAAATATTTTAATGAACTACTACTCAATAATAACTACGTTGAATACTATGACACCAAGCTTGATAGATTGAGGAAAAATACTAAAGTAATAGTATACAGATTCAATGTCTGTTGGTTGCCACCTAGGCATTAGCTGGGCCACACTCCAAAAGGAAGATATCAGCGAGTGCACCAATTATTGAAGTTTAACTTTGTTAAGTATATTCCTGTCTACACTGCGTACCAGTACGGAGGTACTTATTCATCTGCTTTTATTGATCGAGTCTAAATAGTTGTTCTGTTCTTTTTTTTCGAAGTGAATATTATCAGTGCTTTGTTTCACTTGTTATCTCCCTCACGTGTGTAGTGATAAGTTAATGTAGTTGCAGCTGCAAACCGTAAAAATGTACGTGGACGTCGACATCAGGCCGCCGGACTCCCCCTCGCCACTAGATAAAGGTATATCCCTTTCTATCTTCAACGCCTCTACCACAAAATCCATAAAAAGATCCAGCCTGAATCAATCCAACAACACCACAACAAAACATGTACATCACAATCACAATAACCACAACCAAACAAACACAAATCTCTCTGTACTGAGTAAATTAATCAATTTCCCCTCCGACCATCCGCGATTTCTAGTAATTTCTACCGACCATCCGCGATTTTTACCGACCATCCGCGATTTCTAGTAATTTCTACTTCACTCGAGGCGAAATTTAAAGCGAACCAACTCTGTCCTTTTAAAACTAGTCTGGCTCTCAAGAATATCAGTAATGATATTCTAAAAATAAACGATTACCGTAACGGTGATTTATTGCTGACAACAAAATCAAGATTTTCGGCCGATAAATTTATTAATGCAAAACCGGTTTTTGTCAGTGATATCAATTAGTCCTTTACCCTACACCCTTCCCTCCCTCAAGTAAAGGGAACGATTTTTTGCAAGTGGCTTGTAAATACATCCAAAGAGGAATTCGTAAGCGACCTCACGGTTAACAGTGAGGTATAGGCTAGGAAAATAATATCTTCGCGCGACGGTACCCAATCATTTACGCATATTGTTGTTTTGACCTTTGATGCCTACGAACTCCCTTCTAATATTAACATCCTTTTCCACAGATTTGAAGTGAAAACTTACTACCCGAACTCCATGAGATATCGCAACTGCCAAGTACTAGGCCATACAGCTACACACTGTAAGGCTTCGACGGTATGTGCCAGTTGTGGACTTACACCTCATCCAGAAAAGCCATGCACACGTATCTTTTGCGTTTACAGGGAAATAGAAACACACACCTCAGGAGACCGTTGCTGCCCTTCTTACACTGGGAGAAAAACTATACTCAAAAAAAATGACGGACAACAAATGTTCTATAGCTACAGTAACAACAATTTTCAACAACAAAATTTAACGGATGCCTCCACAACGCAGTCGAAAATCTCCTTTGCACAAGTAGTCCGTGCGTCATCTCATCTCGTCAATACATCAGTATCCGCATCATTGCCACCAACGTCTTCTCCGTTCACCTCACCATTGCCACCATCCCCTTCCCCATCCAAAAAATTGCACCCACTCCTTCCAAAAAAGCTTTTGAGCACAACATATTCAATTCTTCAACGCCAATTCTCAAAAAATCTATTATATCATAAATACAGAAATTCACGCCTCGTTTTTATCCAACAACCACCTTCGTGTTTCATGTCGTAGAGAAAAACAATACTCCACGGAAAATATCTCGCCTATACCGTCAGCCTTCACTCTAATCTTGAATCAGCCAGTAGCGCCTGCACACTTGATAGCGACAAGGTTTCTTTTAAAATGATTAAAGAGGCACCTTCGAGTATTCATATTAGAATTGTCAATATCTTTAAAAAAAATTCTGGAAATATCTATTGCCTTATACTTCCAAGTACCTGGAAAAGATCTTAACTATAAGACTTAAACCAAGCGCTTGCTAATAGACTCTATCTCCAACAACATTCCTACAGGTCGTGCAGAGGAATTCTGATTATGCTACTTGGAGTCTAGCATTCAATCCATAATCGCTACAAACGTAGACATTGTGGTTTACTGTTATCTTTCGACTTAGAAAAGGCGTATGAGCGAATTTGTCCACACAGGATACTCTTACAGCTGGCTCTTACAGTAGGGAGTAGACTCTGCAACATTGGCACTTCTACGTTCCTACCTAATTGTTAGAACCTTCAAGGTATGCGCCAGCTGTCATTTTTCGTCAAAACGGAAAATGAAAAATGGCATCCCACAAGGATCCCCTTTATCAACGATCCTATTCAATATATATATACACAACCTTTCTCACCGTCTATCATCCTTTAACCATTACACGAGTATATATGCTGACAATATTTTTGTACTTGTAACTTGTGCTGATCTTCATGTAAGCAAGAAAAAAAACTGTAGTGTATCTGTTTCGTCACTGGGCCCTTTTCCTCTCCACCCAAAAAATTCCATGAAAATCCTGGGTATATCAATTGCCCGTGGAGGAAAATAGAATCTTCAGATTAAATTTTCAGAGATAGACTAGCCAGTAGAGCACATCGGACATCTCCGGTGGAATCCATACAGATAGAAACTGTTTAATTTACAAAAACCCATGCTTTCCAAATTACCCCTTCCACAATTAAAACAAAAACATTATCATCTCCCCCAGTTCAACAAGTAAATTCATCATCGCTTCCCTTATTAATATCCCACCATGTAAGCAATTCCTCCAACCTCCCGCTCGTTTCCAAATTTCTTTTCCACATCCAGATTAGAAACCGTGACAGGTTTAAGAAGCCTAGTACTGATCCGTACATATATAAGAAACTTTTAAAAGATCAGCGACTGTTGGAAACGGATTAAAAGATCAGCGACTATTGTTCACTGATGCCGCCGCTGACACCGATATGAAATTTTTTTCGGTCGATGAAATTTTTGGCTGCAGCACCCGCGCATTATGTTGTGAAATCTTCTCTTATTACGAGGAACTGTGGGCCATCAAAACGGCAATTGAAATTGCGACCAATATGCCCAGCCAACGGAGCGTTATCCTCCCAGACAGGATAGCTCTATTTACGCAAACAATTATATTAAATAATTAGATTGACCACGCAACCTATGACTAGTATGTGAAAAAGAATAAAAGTAACCAAATTACATGGGAAATAAGCTAACATCTTTAATCGTCTTCGGCCAAAACTTTAGTAATCTGTGTTAAGTCGCGCGCAGGAAAAAGGATTATGAGGAGTTGCAAAAGTAATTTGGAATGTTTGTTTAGAGCACTTTCGTGAGTTATATTTAGCCTGGTATGGGAAAATGGGATTCATACCTCAGAGACAAACTTGAAAGATGTCATCATTATTAAGTCTACCTAGCTTTAAGGAAACGTCGTCGACATTGACATTATGTGTCGTCCAGAAAAAAATTTACTAAAAACTTTCCCAAGTATTAAGCCTGCAGTGAAAATTATTATCATGATCTTTAAAAAGGTAAAGTTACCTACACATAGCTTTAAAGTGCACATGGTCGCAGTGTTGGTGCTGAAGAAAAGACTAACTCGCAGTAGTCGTACACATATAGGAGACTATAGCTCTTTGCCACATTTGAGAGGAGGATTATGTTAAGAATCTTTGGCTTTAGAGTCCTCAGTTATTGCAAAGATTAAGCTAATAGACTTTAGAAGTTTGAATTCAATTGACAGAGGAATATCCTGACCGGAAAATCTAATGTGGCATCAATTATGGTCCTTTATCAACTGTTAGAATTGCTTTATGCACAGCATATGTAGCCATAAAAGTACAATCGGAATATGTATATTTGTATACTCCTAATTTTTTTATATTCGGAATATATCTGAAGGAAAGAATCTGCTTATGGAATTATAAATATGGTCTTAAGTTTTGTAGAAATTCCAAAATGCTGCACATGATGTTGTTGGAAACAATTTAAACAGAGTTTAGGATGGGTCCTCACATTTATGTCAGTTAATATGCGCTATAAAATCTTTTTTTATTTTATTTTAAAACTCGACTCCAATTTTTAGAAGAAAATAATCTTACATGATAAGAATACTGTTTGGATTAGTAAATGAGCAAAATTATCAGATTTGAGGAACAGAAATTCTCAACAGATTAATTATAATTGAATGCATTTTTTTTTATTGTGTATTTTGGGCAAATTTACAAGCATTTTGGTTTTAATATCTTTTGGGAAGCAATTATTTTGAATAAACTTTTATTCTGAATAAACTCGAATAGAATATTAAATAAAGCAATCATGGTAAATATGATAAATTTTTATTTGTAACCTTGGCATAATTGAAATTATAAATCATAATTATATTCGTTGTTATAAAATAGAAATTCAAAAAAGAATAGTAAAAAGCTATTTATTTATTCAACTTAAATTTCTATTTTCATACTTTTTTAACTAATTTATTTCTATCTCAAGCATATTAAACTTAACGAATCAATAAATAGTATATGAGTTTTGGTCAAGTTAAAATTTAATCCTAAATTTATCGAAGCAAATTTCATATTCAAAAGCTAATTATTAAAATCAATTTCGATATAAATTTACAAAAAAACAAAAATAAATAAGTGAACTGACCTTAGCCCATTTTTAGAAATAATCTAACAAAATGAAATAATTTCTTACTCTATGATTTTCTTCTTAAATTCATGTTCTCTAGAGTCAGTTGTGGCCGTAAAAAAAGGATACGATCTGAATACATAACATTATTCTATAAGGAGTGCGAAAAATAAAATCCTTTTGGTAGAATGCGTTAAAAATAAAAATGCTTTCAAATGTTATGGAGTGGAATCAATCTAAACGCCTTATATTAGACGCAGCTACTCGACAAACGAGTTAATTTTCAAACGTGATACGAATTCAAAATTAGTTTGGACCTACTATGCCGATAGAATTTTTAACGATTTCCGCAGATCTTAATCGCCTTCTCTAGGATTACCCATTTCCGTTTTACAAAGGATATATAAAAGCTATCCAATCCGACTTTAGGATAACGTGTTTTTATTATCCTTATGGCTGGACACATACAGACCCTTTTCATTTATTTTCTGTTGACATTATTTGAATTTATGCGGGATAATAGCTTCAATAAAATATGAAGTCATTGCATCATTGTGATTGTTGGTGGTATATCGTCTCCCTTTCTCATTTTAAATTCATTCAAAAGGCATTTTTCAATAAATCTCTAATAAAATATTAAATTGTCCATTTCTGTTTAAATATAGTTCTTATTTATAAATTATTACATTTGCCTAAAAGTGGTATACAAAGGTTTATAATGTAAAGAAGATACTTTTTTTTTTGAAAATTGATTTTAAATCAGGATCGTAGCAATCGTGTTTCTAATTTAGATACTTTTATATTAAACTAATTAATGATATTACTTCCAATAGTAAAGATAATTACCTTATAGAAGATTGTGTAGATATGTTTTTTTAAGAAAATTTTAGCAACTATGCTAAATTATACAAAATAAAATCAGTTATCAACTATAACAGGAGACAAATCATTTTCTTTGGAACTGTGATCAAAATGAATTTAAATGAAATTTATTTTCGATTTTATGAAGTTTTATTTAAGGTTTTGTATTTTATATGCAGTCCATATCCTAGTAAATACGAGATGAATAACACAATCCTGCTAAATTAAATAAATTTAAATTGAATTTTATAAACGGTTATATCTACAATAATAATCACTATTTATAGTATATTTTTGTTCTCATTGTGGGAGTAAAATATATAAAAGTTCTTTTTTACCAAATTTACTTTAAAATTTAACTAAACTATTTCAGGGCAATTTTAGTTCAATTTTTTTGATGCAACTTTATTATCTACTATAATTTAAAAAAATTCTAAAAGTATTTTTTCGTATCTTAAATTATAACATTTTCTATATTTAAGCATAATTTGGCTAAAATTCAGAAATTTGTTTCTCTGAATCGTTGATTATTGTATTTATACTATAAATTTCTGTATTTTACTTTTAATTTAGTTAAACCCAATATCTTTGTATAAGCCCTGTAGTTATAGATAAGTCAATTCTAATTATGGTATTTAAAACTCTATATTACAATAAGATTAGTAAAATTAATCTAAGGCCTTCTAAGTAAGATTCTGAACTTGGTATAATTCGGCAAAAATTCAAAATTGATTTTAAATAAATTTACAGCAATTCGAAATGGAACATCAGAATATTTTTCAAATATTGAAGTGTTTTCACGTTTACCAAAAAAGGTTAACTTTAATTATTTTTTATATAATATAACTTAAATTTGAATTAAAAACAGCGTATTAATTCACAATCATTTTGGATCATATTTTATAATTGAGAAGACTTTCAAACAGCGACATCTGGTTGTATTTCATAGTACTAGAATATAGTCTAATTCAAATATCAGGAATGATTTATTTTGAAAACAATATTTATATTAGGAAAATCTATAATATTATGATTTAAATTAGATACTACGAGGGTCATTCAACAAGTACTTAGCCTACAAAAGAAAAACGAAAATTTTGGAAAGGTGGCAATTTATTTTTCCACATAATCTCCTTCAAGCTCGATACACTTGGCCCAGCGATGCTCTAACTTTTTTAACCCGTCCAAAAAATACATTTTCTCGAGGGAAGCAAAATAGGCCTCCGTGGTGACGTTGACCTCCTCATTCGACCCAAATCTATTCCCGGCGAGTGATTTTTTCAGGTTTGGAAACAAAACGTAGTCGCAGGGGGCAAATCTGGAGAGTACGGTGGATGGGGCAGCAATTCGTAGCGCAATTCGACCAATTTGGCCATGGCGACGGCGGAGGTGTG